>QXEO01001550.1:0-17481 GCA_007115705.1 Dactylis glomerata
GATATGGCGTCCCATCGAGAGCAATCAGGGGCGAAGTCAAGGGTCTCTGCCATCGTCACCAGCTCCTGTTGGAGTGTAGCCCGTGTCTTGTGGTCTTGTATGACCGTTTGTAACCCTGGCCACCACTATATAAGGTGGCATAGGGAGCCTGGTAAAGGGTTGGTTGGTCACTCTGTGTTCCTACACTTAGCAGTTCATCTTCCTTCTCTAGCAGAGAGCTTGGAAGCACCATTGTTGTGTACTACATCGACCCAAATATACAATCAGTAGAGCAGGAGTAGGGGTGTTATCTCCTTACGAGAGCCCCGAACCTGGGTAGATCAGTGCCTCTTTCTGTCGTGCTTTTTAGCTCGTTCCCCTCTCCCGAATCCTCCAGCATCTAGTTCGGCCCCCATTTAAGCCATCCTATGGCATATGTTGTTTCACCACGACGACATTTGGCGCCCACCGTGGGGCAGATCGATATGCTGGGCGGAGTGTTCATTCGGACGGGGTCTGTGATAGCAGCTTCGGGAGTGCGCGTGGTCTCTGGCCTCGTCCAGAGGCTAGGCTCGCTCAGTTTCGTCAGTGACAACGCCGGTTGTCTCGGTGGCCGGCCGTTCCCCAGGGATGGCCGGATTATGTCTTTCGG
This sequence comes from Dactylis glomerata, assembly GCA_007115705.1. Lineage (NCBI taxonomy): Eukaryota > Viridiplantae > Streptophyta > Magnoliopsida > Poales > Poaceae > Dactylis > Dactylis glomerata. Next base: position 632 of record QXEO01001550.1, read on the forward strand.
TTCCCACGAGGTGTACGTGGGGACTGAGAGAATTTGCAGGAAGGAGGTGCTGGTGGCGTCGGATCCTCCGTCACATCGGCTGGCTCACGCTGGGCGTAGCGCTCGCTCAGTAGAGCCGGCTGAGGTGATGATGGCCGGCACATCCGTGCCGCCGGCGGAAGATGCCGGCAAAGCAGCAGCGGCCGGAGCTTCTCCTCCGGAGCCGCCGAAGGTCAAGAGGTCGGCGCGTCCTCCGTTGGAGCGTGCGGAGAACCTGGCCGGCACTTCCGGTGTGCCGGCTAGGGGCGAGGTTCTTCTTCCCATCATCGACCGGCTTCTCGAGCCGGTGCGATCCGGCGTTGATCCGGAGCAGACAAGGGAGGTCCTGGAGGGATCTCGTCAGGCCCTCGTCGACGAGGCCCTGGCCATGAACCAGGAGCGCGAACGGTTTAACCGGCAACTCCGTGAGTATGAGGCAGCCCATGGTTTTACTCCTGTAGTAATCCGGCCTAGCCGGATAGAAGAGGTTAGAACTAGAGGCAGAAATCTTAATGCTGAGATAGGAAAAGATGCTAGAGATAAGAGTCATACCGCAACTAGTACTGTGCCTAAGGTAGTCTATAGTTCGCCAGTAAAGAACCTTAGAGCGGCGGCCGAGGTAGCTAAGGATTTATCTTGTTTATCCGGCGAAGCACTGCGTGAGCAGCAAGCCCGGCTTAACCAACTTTTGTCTGAAGCTACAAAGCAGCAGGAGGCCTTTAAGAAGGCAAACCCGGGTGCCGGGGCGTCTCAGTACATTGTGTCGGCGGGAGGTGCCGGCGCGAGGTCGAGGGGCCAAGCCTCGTCCCCGCATCCTAGCGCCCGGCGTGCCGGAAGTGTGACCTCTGGCCGCCGGGACAAGCAGATCCAGGTGTACGAATCCGGCTGTCGCCGGAAAGCAGGCGATGGTGCAGAAGAATGTCGGCCAAGCTGACAAGTATGTCGGCAGCAAGAAGCCCGGCCAGAGTGTGCCGGCCGGGCATGAAGCAGGCGCGGCCGGTGGTGGCTGGAGTAACAGTGCAGCCCGGCGTCAGCAACAGGGCGCCGGAGGTGTAGCGCAGCAGCAGGGTGCAGGCCATCTGGGACATCGAGAGGATGACGGCAATTCCGCCCTTGCCAGGGCGGGATATCAGCAGCAGCACCAGCAAGGCCGGCATAGTGAGCAGCATCAGCTGGAGCAGCAGCAGCAGATGATCACAGGCCCAATAGCATCCCGGCTTGGACCTCGGTCCTTGGAAGCCAATGATGCACGTTTCAAGCTGGACAAGATCCACCAATCAGAGTTGGTGGAGAGACAAGGAGCTCCGGGCCCTATGTGTTTCGGACCCCGGATTATGGGGGAGCCGGTGCCTTACTTCTTCCAGCTCGCGCGTGGCGCGAGGACATATAATGGCAGTACGAAGCCGGAAGATTGGTTGGAGGATTACTCCACAGCGGTGAACATCGCCGGAGGAAACCTCAGATGGGCGGTACGATATGTGCCGCAGATGTTGGAAGGTCCAGCCAGGATATGGCTGAATAATTTGCCGGCCGGGAGTATCAACGGCTGGATTGATTTCGAAGAGCAGTTTGTGTCGAACTTTACCAGTACATACAAGAGGCCCAACCGTCCGCAGCAGCTGGCTAACTGCCGGCAAGGAGTGAATGAGACTGACCGTGACTATCTGACCAGGTGGTGCACGTTGCGCAATTCCTGCGAAGGAATCAATGAGCAGCAGGCCATCATGTGGTTCGCTCATGGGTGCCGGCATGGCACCATGCTGTGGCAAAAGCTTCAGAGGCAAATGCCGGCCACGCTGGCCGAAACAATCAAGATCGCTGATAGTTATGCTCTGGGAGATCCCATGCAGCCCAGTCTCGATTCACAAGGACAGGGGCAAACCCAGGGGAACACCAGCAATGCCGGGAGATCAGGGCAATATTATCGCACTGATAACCGGAACAAGAGAAGAGATGAAAGGCCGGATCACCGGTATGGGGCAGCACAAGTTGCAGCTGTGGAGGAAGAGCAAGGGGGCGCCGGCAGTAGCCAGCGTCCGAGATATGAGGACTATCAGCAGCCTCAGCAGCAGCCGCAGCAGCAAGCACAGCCGTTCCAGAAGAAGAATGTCTGGACCAACAAGAATGCCGGCGGAGCCGCCGGCCAGAAGAAGCAGTGGCCGAAGTATACTGTGGGTCTTGCCATGGACAAGCCTTGTGTGTTCCACACATTCCAGCCGGGAAAGCCGGCAAACCATTTGACAAGGAACTGTTCGTGGCTGGACGACATATTAGCAGGTCGTGCAGGTCCCTGGGGACCGGCTAGACCCTCTGTCCCGGCAGCTCCATCGTCGTTGACAGGTGCCAATACGATTGCAGTCCCACCTAGGCCGGTAAATCCCGGGAATCAGAGCAACGCCGGAAATGCCGGCGTAAATCAAGTTGACCAGAGCTATAATCCGGAATATAACGCCGGAGGCCCAGGAGCGGGCCGGAATGAGTACAAGGAGTATGATCAGAGCTATATGGTCTTTGAGACCGAAAGAACAGACAAGCAGAGCTTGTACCGGCGGTGTCTGGAGGTGAATGCCGTTATGTCGGCTATGCCAAAGCTGATGTACTGGTCTGACCAGGCTGTTGGTTGGGACAGGGCAGATCATCCCCGGATCATGCCAAATCCCGGCGGATATGCTCTGGTGATGGATCCGACATTCGTCGGGCCGGCTAATAACGTAAGATTCAGCAAGGTCCTCATTGATAATGGAAGCAGCATCAACATCATGTATCGGGATACGATGGAGAAGCTGGGAATCAAGGAAAATATGCTGGAACCGAGCAAGACCACGTTCCACGGCGTTGTGCCGGGACTTTCGTGTGCGCCGATGGGCAAGATCCGGATGGATGTGATGTTTGGCAGCCGAGATAACTGCAGGGTGGAAAACCTCATGTTCGAGGTGGTTGATCTGGAGAGCCCCTACCATGCTTTGCTGGGTAGACCGGCACTGGCAAAATTCATGGCCTCAACGCATGTGGCGTATCTGAAGATGAAGATGCCGGGACCCAAAGGAGTGATCACCATCATTGGTGATTACAAGCGTTCGATGGCATGTGCCACCACCGGATCCAATCTGGCCGAGACTCTGATCATTGCAGAGGAGAGGAAGAGACTCAAGCGAGCAGTGGAGATTGCTGAGACGGTCGTGGCCGGCAAATCTATGCCGGGCATGACAAATCCCGGTGGCAGCGTTTCTTTTCAAGTGAGTAAGGAAGTCAAAAAGGTGCCTCTGGATGAAGCTTTCCCGGAGCGCCATGCCCTGGTTGGGGCAAGTTTGGATCCCAAATAGGAAAGCGAGCTCATCAGCTTCCTCCGTGAGAATCGGGATATCTTTGCATGGTCTACTTCGGACCTGCAAGGTGTGCCGAGGGAGCTGGCTGAGCACGCATTGCATGTGAGACCCGATGCTAAGCCAGTGAAGCAGCCGCTCCGGCGGAATGCCGGCGATAGAAGGAAAGCCATATGGGAGGAAGTGGCCAGGCTCTTAGCCTCTGGCTTTATCAAGGAAGTACTTCATCCGGATTGGGTGTCTAATCCGGTTTTGGTGGAAAAGAAGAAAGACGAGCCCGCCATAGTGAAAGTATGGCGGATGTGTGTTGATTACACCAACTTGAATAAGGCATGTCCTAAAGATCCATTCCCGCTCCCTCGGATCGATCAAGTGATTGATTCCACAGCCGGATGTGAACTGTTATCATTTGTAGATGCCTATTCTGGTTTCCACCAGATCCCCTTATATGAGCCAGATCAAATAAAGACATCCTTTATTACCCCGTACGGGGCTTATTGCTATCTCACTATGCCGTTCGGTTTAAGAAATGCCGGCGCAACTTACCAAAGGTGTATGCAAAAGTGTTTGCACGATCAGATAGATAAAAATGTGCAGGTATATGTCGATGATATCGTCATAAAAACCAAGGAGAGCAAGACTCTCATAGATGATCTCCGGGAAACCTTTGGGAACCTGAGGAGATTCCGGATGAAGTTGAATCCGGCTAAGTGCACCTTTGGTGTGCCGGCGGGCAAGTTGCTCGGTTTCCTTGTTTCCAGCCGGGGTATTGAGGTGAATCCCGGCAAGATTCGTGCCATAGAAAGGATGAAGCCGCCGACAGATTTGAGGGAAGTACAGAAGTTCACTGGGTGCCTCGCATCCCTGAGCCGCTTCATAAGCCGGCTGGGAGAGAAAGCTCTGCCGTTATATCAGTTGATGAAAAAGTCCGACACATTTGTCTGGACAACGCAAGCAGATGCAGCTTTCAAAGAATTGAAACAGTTGTTGTCAACAGCGCCGGTATTAGCGTCTCCGATGCCCCGGGAGCCAATGTTGCTCTATATAGCGGCAACCAACCGAGTTGTCAGTGCTGTGGTGGTAGTAGAGCGAGAGGAAGGAGGCAAAACCGTGCAGCGGCCGGTATATTATCTGAGTGAAGTCCTCTCCACCTCAAAGCAAAATTACCCCCACTATCAGAAGATGACCTATGGTGTCTATATGGCGGCCAAGAAGCTCAAGCATTACTTCCAAGAGCATCCAATCCGGGTAGTGGCCGAGGCCCCTATCTCGGAAATTATAGGCAACAAAGATGCCAGCGGCCGGATAGCAAAGTGGGCAATAGAGCTTTCACCATATACACCGCAGTACGATAAGAGGGATACAATCAAGTCCCAGGTCTTGGCTGATTTCTTTATTGACTGGGCCGAGATACAGTATGAGCCACCATTGCCAGATGCCAATTATTGGAGGATGCATTTCGATGGGTCCAAGACAATCCATGGCTTGGGTGCCGGCATAGTTCTCAGTTCACCAAAGAATGACCAGCTGAGATACGTCCTGCAGATTCACTTTGCAGCATCAAATAATGTGGCGGAATATGAGGCACTTGTGCATGGCCTGAAGGTGTCTAAGGACATAGGAATTCGCCGGATTATGTGCTTCGGGGATTCTGACTTAGTGATTCAGCAGTGTTCCGGCATATGGGACGCGCATGATGCTAACATGGCATCATACCGTTTCCTAGTGCAGCAGTTAAGTGGTTACTTTGAAGGTTGTGAGTTCCGGCACGTTCTCCGGGCTCAGAATGATGCAGCCGATGCATTATCCAAGCTGGGGTCTTCCCGAGATTCAATCCCGCCCGGCATTTCGCTGGAGCATCTGAGGAAGCCATCGATCAAACCCTCGCCAGAGTCATCCTCCATTTATGTCCCGCCAGGTCCAGACGAAGCAGTTCCAATGGAGATAGATGCCGGAGCCAGGACGGATAACCCGGGGACTGTTTCCTCAGTCCCAGGGACTGGGCCGGCATATGCTGTTAGTACAGTATTCCGGAGCAAAACTAAAGGCAAGGGTAAAATGTGCCAAGAGGATATGCCGGTATACCCGGGGACTGCTCCGGCATACCCGGGGACTGATTCTTCAGTCCCGGGGACTTTGCAGCTCATGGAGATCGATTATGTGTCGGTCGAAATGATGGAAATAGATCAGGCAGTGTTCAATGTCAGGGAAGTGCCCTCATGGGCACGTCCTATCATGAACTTCATGGTGGATGGTCAAGTGCCGGCGGATGAAACCGAGGCCCGCCGGGTTATAAGGAGATCCAAAGCGTATACCATCATCAACAAAGAAATATACAAGAGAAGTACCACCGGAGTATTGCAGAGATGTGTCGAATCTGCGGAGGGTCTGGAGATGCTCCGGGAAATTCACCAGGGGGAGTGTGGTCACCATGCTTCGTCCAGGGCATTGGTGGCAAAGGTATTCCGGCATGGCTTCTATTGGCCAACGGCACTGCAAGAGGCAGAAAACTTGGTCCGGAAATGTAATGGGTGTCAAAGATATGCCCACCAGATTCATCAGCCGGCATCTGCCCTGAAAACTATCCCAATAACCTAGCCCTTTGCTGTTTGGGGCCTGGATATGGTCGGGGCTTTTAAGCCGGCCAGAGGGAAAATGACCCATATCCTGGTCATGGTGGACAAGTTCACCAAGTGGATTGAAGTGAAGCCCATAAGCAAGTGTGATGGTCACACAGCAGTGAAATTCTTAAAGGATATAATCTTGAGATATGGTGTTCCTCATAGCATCATCACTGACAATGGGTCAAACTTTGCCCAAGGGCCATTTGCCAGATTTTGTGAGGAAGTGGGAATCCGGCTGGACGTTGCGTCGGTTGCCCACCCTTGTGCCAATGGCCAAGTAGAGAGATCGAATGGGCTAGTATTATCCGGCATAAAACCCCGGCTGATAGAGCCCCTGGAGAAAACTCTAGGATGTTGGCTAGATGAGCTGCCAGCAGTGCTGTGGAGTTTAAGAACAACTCCGAATAGATCAACAGGCTACACACCATTTTTCCTGGTGTATGGAGCAGAAGCTGTGCTTCCAACAGATGTAATACATGATGCACCAAGAATAGTGCTATATACTGAGGAAGAGGCTAAAGAAGCCAGAGAAAATGATGTTGATCTGCTAGAGGAAGCAAGGGAAATAACTCTGTCAAGAACAGCAGTATATCAGCAGAACCTCAGACGCTATCATGCGCAGAAGGTAAATCCAAGGAGATTTCAAGAGGGAGATCTAGTACTCCGGCTAAAGCAAGGAACAGAAGGCCGGCATAAGTTAACTCCTCCATGGGAGGGGCCATTCATTGTGAGCAGAGCTCTGCACAATGATACCTATTATCTTATAGATGCGCAGGACCCCAAGAAGAATAAGGCGGATAGGTCCGAAGAAGAAACCAAGAGGCCATGGAACATAGCTCTACTGCGCCCCTTTTACTCCTGAGCAACACAATGTATGTATTTCCATATTTTCCTTTGTATGCCGGCGTGTTGTGCCGGCACAAGACTAATGAATGAAATACCGGCATCCCGAAGAAGCCGGGTAACTAGCTCCGAGGTATATTTGTTGTTTATTTACAGTTTTTTGTTATATGCCGGCTGGCTTTATTTGAATGTTTCCTATGTCGGCCTAGTAATGTGTCGGCACCAAAGGCCACTCTTCGACTCAGCTGCTGTCCGAAACCCGGCTTCATGGCTAGCAAGAGTAGATGTCGGAGATTGTCTACACATGGAAAACGGCTAAGGAAATACAAAGCAAGCGAACCGACATTTTCGTTAAAGCTAAAGTTAAAATTTAAAGTGTCGGATGATTTGAAGTCTAAGTCTCAAAGTTAAAGTACTGTATGTTCGAGGAAGCAACCTTGAGACTCATACGTCGAAAGCCAATTGAGGTAGACAAGCAGCCAAGGTTGTGAAATTGAGGAAACAGGAAAACAACTCGGTGACTTAGCCAAAAGATGATCCGGCATTAGTAACAAGCAAACCAAGATAAAACTTGTTCAGGAAGCAAACCAAAGGAAATTAAACGTGTATATTACATCTGCACCCGGCATACCGGGGATCTGATAAAACTTAAAGTGTTTGTGCTGCAAAGTCAAGGAGCAGCGGCAGAAGCAGAGGCGCCGGTTGGTGGAGCAGTGGCGGTGGAGATGTCGGCTTCAGGAGTGCCGGACCCAGCAGATGGAATGGAGCCATCACCTCCGCCCGGGGCAGATGCCTGTTCCGGGACATCAGTGTCGGCCTCTTCAGCTTCATCTTCATCCTGGCTGGAGTCGGAGCCCTCAGCAGCGGCGGATGTCCCGGCATCGTCCTTCTTCTCCGGCTCACGGATATCCTGAACGAAGGCGTCGGTGTCGGCATAGTCCACATAGCTGTGGGCCAACTCTCGCCGGCGCCGGATATGTTCCGGATCCGTGGTCCAGATGGATCCTTCGCGCACAGTGCGCAAAGTCTCCAAGTCAGCCTTTTCATACCAGGACAAGAAGTAGCTGAGAGCTTCGTCAGCTCCAACCCTCGCGCCGGAATCTCGCCACTCCCGAAGGCGAACCTTGGCCAGCTGCAGATCGTTGCCGAGGTCGACGGGATCAGTGGGAGTCCTTTGTCCCGGCCAGAGGGCAGAGAATGCCTCCTGGGCGCCATAGAAGAGTTCTTCAGTGTAGAGCGTCATGGCGTTCTTCCGGGACTGCAGAGCCAGCAGCTGCTCCGACATGTCCCAGTTGGGCGAGTCAACCGGAACACCCCGGTTTTCTCGATCCAACTGCAAAGCCCTCTCAACGTTTTCGACGGAAGCGGGAAACATGTCTGAGGAATAGAAACAATGTTAGCAAAAGGAGAATATGCCGGAGAGAATTACACTATGTCGGGAAGGATAAAGGGAAAGGATTTGAAGCTTACTGGCAAGGTCGGCATTCAGCTGTGAAACTGTAACCTCCCATTTGGTGGCCTACTCCTTCAGGCTATCCAGTTCAGCGTGGGCGTTGGAGGCATCAGTCTCGGAGATGACAAGCAGGGACTGGGTTTTCTTCAGTAGGCCCTCCCTCTGTTCCTTTTCGTCCAGAAGCTCGGTGATCCGGCCCTTCAGCTGCTCAACCTCGGCCTTGTGACCGTCATCCCGGTCGTCCAGTTGCTTGGCTACATCCACTGAGGACACACAGTCCTGGTGGCGTGCCTCCAGTGCAGCTTTCTCGTCTGAAAAGATTTCAAGTCAAAACAAGGATTTGAAGAAAGAAAACAGTGAAAAGATTAAAGGATTTGAAGTACAGAAGGATTAGTTCAAGGTTAAGAGGATCCGGCATACCAGTAAGCTCCTTCACTCTCTTGACAAGCTCTGTGACTTGTGCTTCAGCACCAGCTGCCAAATGTCAGACAAAGATTAGGTGTCGGCATATTAAGATGTGCCGGCCAGAGGTCTATTGAGAAGGGCAAGGTATGTCGGCTGAAATTACCTTTCTGGGACAGTTCCAGCTGGAGCTTGCTGTGTGCGTCGGAAAGCTTCCGATGCTCGCACACCAAGTCATGGAACATGTCGGCACGGGCGTTATTCATGCGCTGCAAAAGTATTAGGATTTGAAGGGATATGAGATAACTAAAGCATGCCAGTACAGTTGAAGATTATACGAACTATTTATGCCATAGGAGATCCGGCACAGGTGCTGCGCACCTATCCCGGCTCTCGGTGACTAGGATTTGAAGCTCGAATCGAGCTTATATCTCGGTCAGGAGGATTTGAAAAATAATTGAGATGTGAAATTGTAGAGACCCGGCACAGGTGCTGCGCACCTATCCCGGCTCTCGGTGACTAGGATTTGAAGCTCGAATCGAGCTCATATGTCGGAAAGTTAATTGCAAAAGCAGCTAAGTGCAAAAGGTCTTGGAAAATCCCGGATGTCCGTATCCCGGACAGCCGACATTTTCGGGGACTGGGGATATCTATATGTAAAGGACTTACGTTGGTGGCATCGGCCAGGCGATGAAGTCGTTGCTGAAGACTGAGAAGTTCGCAGGCAATAGGAATGGGCTTAGCGGCCAGGATATCAGCTGGGTTGCCGGTGGCCGAAGCTTCGGCCTGTTTCTTCTTCTTGGATTCAGCTGTGTCCAGGGAGCCGGCGTCATTCCATTTCTCGCAGCGCTCCTTGAGAGACCCGAGGCTTTGGTCACTCTTTGTCACCAGGGGGATGATGCCCTCAAGTTCTGGCGTGTCGAAGAAGTTGCGCCGGTAGCCAGGCCGGGCTGCTGCCCTGCCAAGATGCAGGGCCAGAGCAGAGCTGGTCCGAGGCGTTGCCTTAGGAGGAGCAGTGGCGGCGGATGGAGTGCCGGACTTGGTCGGCTGGATCTTCAATGTGCCGGACTTGGCCAGGGCAGAGGTCTTGGCTGGCGCCGTGGTCTTGGCCGGTGCAGGAGTCGTTTCAGCAGAAGGAGTTTTGGGCACGGGCTGTTCCGGTGCGGCCGGTGCATCTTGGCCAGCAGAGGCAGGATCCGGAATAGTCCGGACTTCCGGCACTAAAGGGCCTTTACCCTTGATGTCTGCTCCGGCGTCTTCAGTTGTGCCGGCGTCGCTGGTGGGCGCACCGGAGTCTGGTGCTTCTTGGTGGGCTCCTGTGTCCATGTGGACATCAGGAGCCGGAGGTTCCTGTTGAGCCCCCGAGTCCATGTGGACGTCGGGGGCAGAGGTGTCTTGTTCCGGCGGAGGAACGTCCTTCGCCGGGGAGGAGGTCTTGTCGGGCGCAGGCGAGGATGCCGGCGCCGGGGAGGTCGTGTGGCTGGCAGAGGGTATGTCGGAGGTAGCAGTGGCCGCGGGCTTGGTAACTTTCGGGTCGCCACTCGAGCCAGAAGCTTGTTCCGGCGCAAGAGGAGCTCTGAAAGAGAAAAAAACGCCAAGTCAATAATGCAAGCAAGAGATATGTCGGAAATGAAACAAGCAGAAGGAACTTACCCCGCGGCGACAGGTCTCGGTTTCTTCACTATGGGCACGCCGACCTTCTGCCTCTTCGACTTCTGAGGTGTGTCGGACTGGGGCTTCACCCCTCGCTTCCGGCCGGCACGTCCGCCAGTGGAAGGAGGTCCCTGGTTCAGAGGGGCGGCGTCGATAACCATATCGTCCGGGATAGCTGAGGACGGCATTGGAAACTCGTAAGCAATAGGTGTTTCTGGAAAGGCGTACGCAAGTGGCATCGGGTCATAGTACAGCAGGATCTCCTCGTCAGAATCAATCTCACTCCGGTCTTGAGTATAATGCCGGGATGAAGAGCCCTTACCCATGGCAGCTGCAGCACGGGTGCTCCTGGGAAGCTTATCCCAATGATCCGGATCTTCAACATCCGCAACAGTGCGGTCCGCCGCGATCTTGATCCGGGAGTTCTCCATGGTTTGGAAGCTGAATTTCTGTATAAACAGCAAAGTCAAGTATTCAGACAAGGAAATATGCCGGTGGAAGAGGTATGTCGGATCAATATGATATGTGTCGGCAAACAGGCATGTGTCGGCTTAAGTATCTATGTGTCGGACATGGACTTTATGTATCGGATAAGATGGTTTACCGTTGGGGCGGGCCTATCCCGGCTGTATGGTTCTAGCCCCCAGGCAAAAGTGGCCTGAGAGGACTTGCAGACATCCTTAATCCGGCGCAGAATGTCGGTCGGAGTCAGCTCGTGTGTGGAGTGTCGGGTGGGGTCCATTGGCCCGCTCATCTGGCAGATCTTGTGCGACCGGCGCTACAGAGGGGAGACGCGCCGGCTTATATAGCAGGCCACCAGGTCTTGAGGAGTAAGACCGGCATCCAGGAGCTCGCCCTTAACCCGGTGAAGCGCATTCACCGGCATCACCGAGTTCTTCGGGTTGTAGGTCCAGTTCGTCATAGCCAAGGGTGGCTCGTCCACAAATGGCGGCAGGTTGAGCAGATCCTCGTCGGTGGTGTTCTTGACGTAGAAGAAGCTTTTCTGCCACTTCTTGCAAGATTCCAGGAGTTCCACCTTGGGGAAGTCCGAGCCCTTTCGGGACATGATGGTGGCCGCGCCGCAGAGGGTCATGGGGCGGTCCTTCTTTTCCTGGGCCGTCTCCGGCGGGTCGTCCTTGCTCCGGGGCGGCTCTTGGACGACTTGCTTCCGCAGTTGGAAGTACTTCGCCCAGCCTTGAGTAAGGGGCACTATGCCGGCATAGCCCTCGCAAAAAGCAGCGAAGGCGGAGAGGATCATCACGGCATTGGCCGGGATATGATGAGGTTGTAGGTCGTAGGTGTTGAGGAAGTCCCGGAAGAAGTCCGATGCCGGCAGGCCGAAGCCACGCTCGAAGTGGGCGATGAAGACGACGCGTTCGCCAGGTTCAGGTGCCGGCACAGTTTCTCCTGCTGGTAGCCGGCATGCTACGCCCTCCGGGACTCTCCTGGTGGAGGTGACCCAGGATATCTCGGCCGGAGTAACCTCCGACCCCTCCCAGCCGGAGCGTCCTTGGGCTCGGGCCGAGGTATCTTCCTCAGAGGCCGAGGTGCCCGTCATGCTTGAAGATGCCATCTTAATGGCCGGGACAAGGCGTGAGAGCCGGAGTCCCGTGATGATATTCCTATCAAGGCCGGAGAAAAGAGGGAGGTTAGTCTCTCCGGCATACCACTCTCCCCAAGGTTAGCAGAAATCAAAGATCTACCGAGCCAGTTAAAACAGGAAACAAATAAGGGTAAAAATTCTAAGGAAGAACACCTGTGAGCGCTGTTAGCAATGCTAGTTGAATCCAGAGAGGAACTGCACTAGATCTATGCGGATATGGCTACCAATGCGAAGTTATAAAAAGCGTGAAGGAGGAAGAACAGAGGGAGGTCTCACCGGAGCTTGGCCGGCGACGATGGAGCGGCGGCGAGCGTGCAGGAAGAGTTTCAATCTCCCTGCAATGTCGCGGAGGAACGGTGCGGCAGCGGCGGCGTCGTCGACGGAGATGCAGGGCGCCGTCGAGCGTCGGCGTCGGCGGGGAGCAGGACGACTGCGGCGGAGATGCTGTTCTTCGGACCGGCGGTGGAGCGCAGGAGGCAAAGGAGCAGGCGAGGAAGACGATGGTGGGGGGTAAAAAGATAAGTTTACCCCCGCCGCCCTATTTATATGTCTGCCAGGTCAGGGTCGTGGGGATCGTGGGAGTGTTCCACTCCCCCGACCGTTCCTGCAGAGAGTCGCCACGTGGCGGCACGGAGTGGGGCGGCGGTTCCGGTAACCGTGCCATGACGCAATGATGGCGAGGAGTAACTGCACTGTGAACCGTCACATCGTGGGTGACCGTTCGAGGTGGCAGGGCAGTTACAAGTTTCGATGCAAAGCTGTTAGGCATGGCTTCTCGAGGAAGACTCGTCTATATGTCGGATTAATTGCCTGATGTATATGTTCCGTCCGGAATACCCTCGGGACCGGCCGGAATAAGTTTTGGAACAGGAACAGAGGCCGGGATATAATCTGATCACCGGGACATAATGAAGAAAGGTATGTTGAACCTGTCGAGGCTCCACAGCTATGACTGGGGAACCTCGGCAGCTTCGGGGACTAGTGTCGGGGGGATAACCCCCGGTAGGGTCAAGAGACTAGAAAGACACAAAGTCTATGGTTGACTTGTGCCGAGTTATCAAGAAAGGGCCTGGCCGGAATATGAGAGCATCGGCCAGGCCGGCATATGTGTGTATCCTGGATAATACTTGGATATGCCGGTATAGCCGGAATACTGGTATATGTGTGCCGGCATATACTTAGATATGCCGGCCTAACCATTTGGTGTGTTGTGTAGGAGCAGGGGAGGCCGGATTACCCGACCCTCGTAGGTCGTTGGTCCGGCATATAAGTCCTGGGTATGGCCAACGGTCATATCCGGGATACTTAAGTCAACCAAGGTGTCACATCCCTACAATCAAGGAAGAAAACATCCAAGCATGGTAGCAGAGTAAGATGGCAGGGTGCACAGTGGAGGTTACCTACCCTCACTGTGCACAAGTACGAGCTTACCGCACAGAGGTAAGGCAACAGTTCAAGAGGTACAAGGTACAGGGATATGGCGTCCCATCGAGAGCAATCAGGGGCGAAGTCAAGGGTCTCTGCCATCGTCACCAGCTCCTGTTTGGAGTGTAGCCCGTGTCTTGTGGTCTTGTATGACCGTTGTAACCCTGGCCACCACTATATAAGGTGGCATAGGGAGCCCTGGTAAAGGGTTGGTTGGTCACTCTGTGTTCCTACACTTAGCAGTTCATCTTCCTTCTCTAGCAGAGAGCTTGGAAGCACCATTGTTGTGTACTACATCGACCCAAATATACAATCAGTAGAGCAGGAGTAGGGGTGTTATCTCCTTACGAGAGCCCCGAACCTGGGTAGATCAGTGCCTCTTTCTGTCGTGCTTTTTAGCTCGTTCCCCTCTCCCGAATCCTCCAGCATCTAGTTCGGCCCCCATTTAAGCCATCCTATGGCATATGTTGTTTCACCACGACGACACATGATGGCATGACAAATGACTTTAGGCCTGGGTCTTTCATGTGCAATCGCTCCAGCATCTTGGCCTCTTAGTTGTGGTAGATGCAACCCGTTTTCGATGAACTAGAGCTTGTTAGTAGCGCCCGGATCACAAAACACATTGAAATGGTCCAAAATTTGGCACATGGGTGCATGATGGCATGACAAATGACTTTAGGTCCAGGTATTTCATGTGCAATTGCTCTAGCATCTTGGCCTCTTTGTTATGGCAGATGCAACTCGTTTTCAATGAACTAGAGCTTGTTACTAGCGCTCAGATCATAAAACATGTTGAAATGGACCCAAATTTGGCACATAGGTGCATGATAGCATGGAAAATGACTTTAGGCCTAGGTCTTTCATGTGCAATTCCTCCAGCATCTTGGCCTCTTAGTTATGGCAGATGCAACCCGTTTTTGATGAACTAGAGCTTGTTAGTAGCGCTCGAATCACAAAACACATTGAAATGGTCCAAAATTTGGCACATGGGTGCATGATGGCATGACAAATGACTTTAGGCCTGGGTCTTTCATATGCAATTGCTCCAGCATCTTGTCCTCTTAGTTATGGCAGATGCAACCCATTTTCAATAAACTAGAGCTTGTTACTGGTGCCCGGATCACAAAACACGTTGAAATGGACCCAAATTTGGCACATGGGTGCATGATAGCATGGCAAATGACTTTAGGCCTGAGTCTTTCATGTGCAATCGCTCCAGCATCTTGGCCTCTTAGGTATGGCAGATGCAACCCATTTTCGATGAACTAGAGCTTGTTACTAGCGCTCAGATCACAAAACATGTTGAAATGGACCAAAATTTGGCACATGGGTGCATGATGGCATGACAAATGACTTTAGGCCAGAGTCTTTCATGTGCAATCGCTCCAGCATCTTGGCCTCTTAGTTATGGCAGATGCAACCTGTTTTCGGTGAACTAGAGCTTGTTACTAGCGCCCGGATCACAAAACATGTTGAAATGGACCAAAATTTGGCACATGGGTGCATGATAGCATGACAAATTACTTTAGGCCTGGGTCTTTCATGTGTAATCACTCCAGCATCTTGGCCTCTTAGTTATGATAGATGCAACCCATTTTCGATGAACTACAGCTTGTTACTAGCGCCCGAATCACAAAACATGTTGAAATGGACCAAAATTTGGCACATGGGTGCTTGATGGCATGACAAATGACTTTCGGCCCAGGTCTTTCATGTGCAATCGCTCCAGCATCTTGGCCTCTTAGTTATGGCAGATGCAACCCGTTTTCAATGAACTACAGCTTGTTACTAGTGCCCGGATCACAAAACACATTGAAATGGACCGAAATTTGGCACATGGGTGCTTGATGGCATGAAAAATGACTTTAGGCCCAAGTCTTTCATGTGCAATCGCTCCAGCATCTTGGCCTCTTAGTTATGGCAGATGCAACCCGTTTTCGATGAACTAGAGCTTGTTACTAGTGCCCAGATCACAGAACACGTTGAAATGGACCAAAATTTGGCACATGGGTATATGATGGCATGACAAATGACTTTAGGCTTGGGTCTTTCATGTGCAATCGCTCCAACATCTTGGCCTCTTAGTTATGGCAGATGCAACCCGTTTTCAATGAACTAGAGCTTGTTACTAGCGCTCGGATCCCAAAACATGTTGAAATGGAACCAAATTTTGCACATGGGTGCATGATGGCATGGCAAATGACTTTAGGCCTGGGTCTTTCATGTGCAATCGCTCCAGCATCTTGGCCTCTTAGTTATGGCAGATGCAACCCGTTTTCGATGAACTAGAGCTTGTTACTAGCACCGGATCACAAAACATGTTGAAATGGACCAAAATTGGCACATGGGTGCATGATAGCATGGCAAATGACTTTAGGCCCGGGTCTTTCATGTGCAATCGCTCCAGCATCTTGGCCTCTTAGTTATGGTAGATGCAACCCGTTTTCAATGAACTAGAGCTTGTTATTAGCACCCGGATCATAAAACACGTTGAAATGGACCAAAATTTGGCACATGGGTGCTTGATGGCATGAAAAATGACTTTAGGCCTGGGTCTTTCATGTGCAATCGTTCCAGCATCTTGGCCTCTTAGTTATGGCAGATGCAACCTCTTTTTGATGAACTAGAGCTTGTTACTAGCGCCCGGATCACAAAACACATTGAAATGGACCAAAATTTGTTACATGGGTGCATGATGGAATGAAAAATGATTTTAGGCTCGGGTCTTTCATGTGCAATCACTCCAGCATCTTGGCCTCTTAGTTATGGCAGATGCAACCCCTTTTTGATGAACTAGAGCTTGTTACTAGCGCCCGGATCACAAAACACATTGAAATGGACCAAAATTTGGCACATGGGTGCATGATGGCATGACAGATGACTTTAGGCCTGGGTCTTTCATGTACAATAGCTTCAGCATCTTGGCCTCTTAGTTATGGCAGATGCAACCCGTTTTCGATGAACTAGAGCTTGTTAGTAGCACCCAGATCACAAAACACATTGAAATGGTCCAACATTTGGCACATGGGTGCATGATGGCATGACAAATGACTTTAGGCCCAGGTCTTTCATGTGCAATTGCTCCAGCATCTTGGCCTCCTAGTTATGGCAGATGCAACCCGTTTTCAATGAACTAGAGCTTGTTACTAGCGCTCAGATCACAAAACATGTTGAAATGGACCCAAATTTGGCACATGGGTGCATGATAGCATGGAAAATGGCTTTAGGCCCAGGTCTTTCATGTGCAATCACTCCAGCATCTTGGCCTCTTAGTTATGGCAGATGCAACCCATTTTCGATGAACTAGAGCTTGTTACTAGCGCTCAGATCACAAAACACGTTGAAATGGACCAAAATTTGGCACATGGGTGCATGATGGCATGACAAATGACTTTAGGCCCATGTCTTTCATGTGCAATCACTCCAGCATCTTGGCCTCTTAGTTATGACAGATGCAACCCATTTTCGGTGAACTAGAGCTTGTTACTAGCGCCTGGATCACA
>QXEO01001552.1:0-12382 GCA_007115705.1 Dactylis glomerata
AATTATTCTCATCACCATAATCATCAAAACAGGAGGCATATTGCAATCATAACTAATTTTCTCCTCAAAAGTAGGTGAACTGAAAAATATTATACCCATCATCACAAGCTAGAGAACTACTATGTCGCAAAGCATACTCATCAAACATATCATCATAAGAAGGAACATGGATAGCACTAATGGTACAACAATTATTAACCTTAGAATTGGTACCAAAAAGATTTTCAATATCAAAAGTAGAGTGCTTTTCCCAATCATGATCACTAACATAGGTAATAGGCATAGGAACATCATCCCAATCAGAATTATCATAATCTATAGCAGGATCATAACGCTTTGGGGAAGGATACCGTGTCCTCTCGCCTTTTACTCCTCTTCTTCTTCTTCTTCTCTTCTTCTTACTCTTCTTACTCTCTCCTTTAGGAGGGAGAGACTTGAAGGGCATCTTCTCCACATATTCTTTAGGAGGGAAGGCATCTTCTATACATAATCTGGCTTGCTGACAGAAACAACAGAAGAAACTTTGGAGGATTCCTCCTCTCTATTAATAAGATCGAAACATCTATTAGTCCTATCATAGCTGGCAAATCATCATGTTTAATAAGATCTTGTAAGTAAGTATTTGCGAGGCAATCTTTAGCACAATAGAGATGACAACCAAGAAGGGTGCTATTAATATCAACATCATTCATGTCAACCAAAGAAAGCTTTCTAGATATCTCTTCACAATTCAAAAACAAAGTAAGCTCATCATGCTGATTGAGAGTAATCTTATCATCACAATACAAATCTACGGTACTCGTTCGATTAATTGACATTGAAAATTAAAGTGACCTTTTTCACCGCAATATTCACAAAGAAAAGGATAAAGCTCACAAACCCATTCGCCAAGCACATCTAGATCCTTGAGCCACACTCTGGTTTCTTCATTTGCGTGGGTGATGCAATAATCTTCCTTGTTGTAACTCTGTTCACAAGGTCTATGTACTCCACAAAAATTAACATGCTTATAAGAAATAGGACTTTTAGAAGTTTGAGCATGTTTATTGCAATCATCACAACAATATCACTTTCTATGCAAGTGTCCTTAAAAGGTTCATGATACACGTCCCCATTTCCTTTAGGAACATTTATATGGGAAGCAAAGGCTTTAAAGCAATCAACCATAACTTGAGGATCAAGACATATTTAGCACTAAGCTCTTGAAAATCAGCAGTTTCAGCGAAAGACTTAATGCAATCAAACTCGTAATTCATACCTGATCCTTTTACCTTTGTCTTTTCCCATCCTTCAGCATTCTCTTGTATACGGTCAAGAAGTTTCCACTTAGCATCTTCCTTCATATGAGTGAATGATCCAAAGCAAGAAGCATCCAAATAATCCTTATCAGGAAGAGTAAGCCGTGCATAAAAATTATCAATAACAATATTACGGGGAAGATCATGAATAGGACATTTATGCATTAGTAACTTCAATCTTCCCCAAGCTTGGGCAATGCTTTCTCCCTCATGTGGATGAAAATTATAAATGTAATTTCTATCTTTATAAACCTGACTAGAAGGATAGAACTTAGAATAAAAGAGATGCACAATTTCCTCCCATGCAATAGATGGACCATCTTCAAGCAGCCGATACCACTCCTCAGCTCTGCCTTTCAATGATAAAGAGAATAGCTTCTTCTTAACTTGGTTGATTGAAATACCTACACACTGGAACAACTCGCATAATTCATGTATAAAAAGCAAATGGTCACCAGGATGGACAGTTCCATCTCCTAAATAGCAGTTATCCATAACACGCCTAACAATTTTCATAGGTATTTCAAAAGGATGAGGAGCACAAGCATCATTAGAAACATCACATATGGGAGATAAAATATCATCAGAGCAAACTTTCTCCACTAAAGCTAGGGGACTAAAAATATCATACTCAACAAAACCAGCTTCCCCAAGCTTAGACTTTTCTATAGCATTAGCAATAACGGGATTCAAAGCATTCGTACTAATAACATTGCTATGCGAAATAAGCTCCAACGGTTTTCAATTTTCTCTTCAAATCTAAACTCAGGAAAAAGACTAAAGAACTCTTTGTTTTCCATTAAGCCTAACTAGTGAAAATAAAAACAAGAAACAAAAAGATGTAATTGCAGAATCTAAAGGAAATAACTCCGAGCACTCACACAGGAGGATGCGAGTACCTTTTACCTTACCTCCCCGGCAACGGCGCCAGAAAAGAGCTTGATGTCTACGCACTTCTATTCTTGTAGACACTTGTTGGGCCTCCAAGTGCAGAGGTTTGTAGAACAGCAGCAAGTTTCCCTTAAGTGGATCACCCAAGGTTTATCGAACTCAGGGAGGTTAGAGGTCAAAGCTATCCCTCTCAAGCAACCCTGCAATTACGTTACAGAAAGTCTCTTGTGTCCCCAACACACCCAATACACTTGTCAGATGTATAGGTGCACTAGTTCGGCGAAGAGATAGTAAAATACAAGTAGTAGTGATGATTATAAGTAGCAAACGTGGTGTGAAATAAATATCGCTGCGAACAAACAAGTAATAAAACAGCAAGTAAACGGTATGCAAAGCTTGGAAACAAGGCCTAGGGATCATACTTTCACTAGTGGACACACTCTCAACAATATAACATGAATGAACAAGTAACTTCTCTTGCTGAGGTACTCTAAATTACTCTCCTATTGAATAACACTAATCACTGTGTAGTGGCTACAGAAGCACCCCTTAAAGTCCATCAAGTACTTGACAAACACCACTCATAGAGATATCCAAATCAGATCACAATTCAAGATAGAAATCATTGCAACTTAGACCAAGTACTAACACGGTGCACACACTCACACCTTTACACCATGAAAGGAGGAATAAATCACTCAAACTATCATAGCAATAATTATTCTCATAATCCACAAGGGATCACAATCGTAGCCTAAACCAAGTACCACCATGATGCACGCACTGTCACCGTTACACCATAACAGGAGGAATAGATTACTTTAATAATATCACTAGAGTACACAAAATATCTGAATAATAACATGTACTTGTTCAACATGATACAAAGCTCACGATCACATAAAGATCACATCATGGGAGAGAGAGGTGAACCACATAGCTACCGGTAGAGCCCTCAGCCCCGGGGATGAACTACTCCCTCCTCATCATAGGAGACAGCAAGGTTGATGGAGATGGCGGTGAGGTCGATGGAGACGGCGGAGACGGCGATGGAGACCGATGGAGATGGCTCCGGGGGCACTTCCCCGTCCCGGCAGGGTGCCGGAACAGAGACTTCTGTCCCCCGAAATTCGTCGGTGGCGGCGGCGGAGCTACGGAACTCTTTCTGGAAATCTGATCGAGGGCCTTAGGTTTTTCTCGTCAGGGGGTATATGTAGGCGAAAGGGGGCTGTCAGAGGTGGAGCCACGCGGCCTCACAAGGGGGTGGCGCGGCCAGGGGCCAGGCCACGCCGCCCCTGTGTGTGGGGGCCACGTGGCCCCCCTCCGTCAGGTCTTCGGATGTTTGGGAGCTACCCGGTGAAATATGACTTCAGGAACTTGTTTCGTCCAATTCCGAGAATATTTCCTGTGTATCACTTCTGAAACACAAAAACAACAGAAAACAGGAAACTGGCACTGTGGCACTTCGTTAATAGGTTAGTTCCGGAAAATGTATAAAAATGCCACTAAGTGTAACGAAACAATAGGCAAACGGTGTAAAACAAAGCATGGAGCATCAAAAATTATAGATACGTTTGAGACGTATCAGCATGCCACCTCAAAATTATTCTTTTGTTATCACTTACCTACTCGAGGACGAGCAGGAGTTAAGCTTGGGGATGCTTGATACGTCTCCAACGTATCTATAATTTTTGATGCTCCATGCTTGTTTTTACACCATTTGCCTAATGTTTTGTTACACTTCGTGGCACTTTTATGCATTTTCTGGAACTAACCTATTAACGAGTTGCCACAGTGCCAGTTCCCTGTTTTCTGCTGTTTTTGTGTTTCAGAAGTGATACACAGGAAATATTCTCGAAATTGGACGAAACAAGTTCCTGAAGTCTTATTTTGTCCGGGAGCTTCCAGTCATCCGAAGGAGAGAAGGAGAGGGTCCACCAGGGCCCCTCACACCTGGCTGGCGCGGCCCAGGCCCTGGTCGCGCTGCCATGGTGTGAGGAGGCCTGGGGCCACCTCTGACATCGCCCCTTCGCCTATAAAGACCCCCCGATGGGAAAAACCTAAGTACCCGATCACTTTTCCAGAACACATCGCGATCCGCCGCCGCCGTTGACTCGAAGATCGGGAGGGTCCAGAAGTTCTTCCCGGCACCCTGCCGGAGAAGGGAATCGCCACCGGAGGTCTTCTTCATCGCCATGCTTGCCTCCGGAGCGATGAGTGAGTAGTCTACGGATACGTCTCCAACGTATCTATAATTTTTGATGCTCCATGCTTGTTTTTATACCATTTGTATATTGTTTCGTTACACTTCGTGGCACTTTTATGCATTTTTCGGAACTAACCTATTAACGAGTTGCCACAGTGCCAGTTCCCTGTTTTCTGCTGTTTTTGTGTTTCAGAAGTGATACACAGGAAATATTCTCGGAATTGGACGAAACAAGTTCCTGAAGTCTTATTTTACCCGGAAGCTTCCAGAGATCCGAAGAGGAGTAGGAGGTGGGCCACCAGGGGCCCACACGCCTAGCTGGCGCGGCTAGGGGCCTGGCCGCGCGAGCCTAGCGTGAGGCCGCCTGGTCCCTCCTCTGACATCGCCCCTTCGCCTATAAAGACCCCCCGACGGAAAAAACCTAAGTACCCGATCAATTTTCCAGAACACATCGCGATTCACCGCCGCCGTCGACCCGAAGATCGGGAGGGTCTAGAAGCTCTTCCCGGCACCCTGCCGGAGAGGGGAATTGCCACCGGAGGTCTTCTTCATCGCCATGCTTGCCTCCGGAGCGATGAGTGAGTAGTCTACCTTGGACTATGGGTCCATAGCAGTAGCTAGATGGTTGTCTCCTCCACCATGTGCTTCATGTTTAGATCTCATGAGCTGCCCTACATGATTGAGATCACCGTTATGTAATTCTACATGTTTGGTTTGTTGGGATCCGATGAATATTGGTGTTTATGATTAAGTTGCTGTACTGAATTATATCTTTTGTTATCTCTATGTTGTTTATGATCTTGCATGCTCTCCGTTGTTAGTAGCTATCTTGGCCGAGTAGTTGCTAGTGACTCCAAGAGAGGGTATTTATGCTCGATAGTGGGTTCATGCCTCTATTTAACCTGGGGGAGTGACAGAAATCTCTAAGGTTGTAGATGTGCTATTGCTACTAGGGAGAAAACAACATTCATATGCTCAAGGGCATATGCTTTGTTTACATTACACACTTGCTTAATGCAATTATCTGTTGTTCACAACTTAATACTTGTGGAGTTCTCGGATTGATTCGCCACAAGTGGATTATTAGTCATAGATGCAGTTGGATGGCGGTCTATGTATTTTGTTGTAATGCCCAGAGTAAATCTCATAGTGATCTTCTTGACATATCACGTTTATCTTTATTCTATCAATTGCCCAACTGTAATTTGTTTACCCAACATGTGTTATTTATCTTATGGAGAGACACCACTAGTGAACTGTGGACCCCGGTCCTATTTACATCATATTGCTATCACCTGTTTACTTTACTCGCACTGTTTACTTTACTCGCATACTCTATTGTTTTCCACTCGATACGCTCATAACCTTTGTTTCAAGCAAACCGGTGAGATTGACAACCTCATCGCAAGTTGGGAACAAAGTACTTAGTTGTGTGTGTGCAGGTTCCACGTTGTAGCTAGCAAGCAAAGCTTGGACGAGGCGCCATATATAAATTGTCCGAAGCTGTCGCAAGCCAGCAAGCATCACCTTCAGTCGTTTGTCTCTCCTCTCCAAGAACGATAAACCTTGGTTTCTTAACTGAGGGAAAACTAGCTGCTATACTCATCATACCTTCCTCTTGGGGTTCCCAACGGGCTGGTCATTCACCACACACAAGGACTGTCTGCAACCAGTAGCATCTACCTTGGACTATGGGTCCATAGCAGTAGCTAGATGGTTGTCTTCTCCACCATGTGCTTCATGTTTAGATCTCATGAGCTGCCCTACATGATTGAGATCACCATTATGTAATTCTACATGTTTGGTTTGTTGGGATCCGATGAATATTGGTGTTATGATTGAGTTGCTGTACTGAAATATATCTTATGTTATCTCTATGTTGTTTATGATCTTGCATGCTCTCTGTTGTTAGTAGCTATCTTGGCCGAGTAGTTGCTAGTGACTCCAAGAGGGGGTATTTATGCTCGATAGTGGGTTCATGCCTCTATTTAACCTGGGGGAGTGACAGAAACCTCTAAGGTTGTAGATGTGTTGTTGCTACTAGGGAGAAAACAACATTCATATGCTCAAGGGCATATGCTTTGTTAACATTACACACTTTGCTTAATGCAATTATCTGTTGTTCGGAATTTAATACTTGTGGAGTTCTCGGATTGATTCGCCACAAGTGGATTATTAGTCATAGATGCAGTTTGATGGCGGTCTATGTATTTTGTTGTAATGCCCAGAGTAAATCTCATAGTGATCTTCTTGACATATCACGTTTATCTTTATTCTATCAATTGCCCAACTGTAATTTGTTTACCCAGCATGTGTTATTTATCTTATGGAGAGACACCACTAGTGAACTGTGGACCCCGGTCCTATTTCCATCATATTGCTATCACCTGTTTACTTTACTCGCACTGTTTACTTTACTCGCATACTTCTAGTGTTTCCACTCGATACGCTCATAACCTTTGTTTCAAGCAAACCGGTGAGATTGACAACCTCATCGCAAGTTGGGAACAAAGTACTTGGTTGTGCTGTGTGCAGGTTCCGCGTTGCAGCTAGCAAAGCAAAGCTTGGATGAGGCGCCATATATAAATTGTCCGAAGCTGTCGCTAAGCCAGTCTGCATCACCTTCAGTCGTTATTGTCTGCTTTTCTCCTGATCGACAAACCTTGGTTTCTTACTGAGGGAAAAACTTGCTGCTATATACATCAAAACCTTCTCTTGGGGTTTTCCAACTGGCCGGTCATTTTACTTCATCAACAAACGCCAACAAGATTTTTGGCACCATCATCACCGCGCCCCCATCAATATGGAACTGGATTGTTGTGTCTGTGAAGTGGAAAGGGGTTCTTAACAGAATATACAGAGACCAATGTACATATTATTCAAGCAGATGGCACAATGTCAATATTTTCTCACAATATGAATAAAAGCTTCAGCACTAATTTGCAACAGGAAGTACTGTTATGTACCAACTAATATGGTTCATGTGGGGAAGCCTATTTTAATAGACACCCAACAGAAGTACATGTGTTCATGAAAACAAGTAAAATTATTATCACAAAAATTACCTTTGTATCTAGAGTTGAATTTATCATGCCATGACTTAGGCCTCTTCTTACATGGAGCACCTCTCGGTTTTATCGGTATTGGATCCAAGAATTTTCCGGTAAAAGCTTTATTCGATGATGAAAAATAAGCAGGCAAAGGACCAAATGTTCTTGCCTCCATAGTCTCGCCATTCTCGCCGGCCTCATCATTCTCATCATTCTCGGCGCCGTCATACGAAATACTGTGAAAAAATTCTACCACTCTGCGTGATTCCTCGCTGCTCATAGAAGCTTGAATAAAACTGTATTAGCCATGTTGCGGAGTTCACGGTATCGATCCATCTGTTCAGACCAAACATGTCTACTGGCGTTCCTCTCAGGTTCGAATCCACATTTAGCTTGCATCGTCCATCTAACAGCAACACAACAGCGTGGCATGCCGCGCATGCCCAAGTGCTTGAGAACACAAAACACGTGTGTGCATGGCATTTCCTCACGTTCCATCTTCTGACAGTGGCAGTTCACACTCTCCAGCGACCCCCCTTGCAACACACATGTCACATCATGCTCGCCCTAGTCACTGGATACCACAAACCTGACCAAAGATGCATCTACCTGGGTCGTCACACCAATATTCCATCCTGTTGATTTCATGAACTGCTCCTTAACCATCTTGAATATTGGTGGAGTATATATACGGGCAGCACTTTTCAAAAGTGGGTCATCGGTTCTTTTAGTGAAAGGTACCGACTGTGAAGCTTTCGCATCCTTCTCGGATTCATTCCTCCGAATATGGGACTGAAAATACCGAGTGTGCTCTAGCAAATCGACAAGTGACATCGTCCGGTCTAGATGGTTATGAAGCCCTGAGTTGAGACTTTCACTCCTTTGGTTGCTACTCATTCGCAGGAAGTACCCGCCTTTTGTGCCGCCGCCCATTTTTCTCTCAGCTCATACATCCTCAAAAACCATGCATCCTCTTCGCTGACACCATACTGCTGCCTAAATGCGGCCCATCGCTCCTCAAACTCATCAGGTTCCATCCTCAAATAAATGAATTCCATGAAGTCTTTCAGCTTCTGCTTTTGAATGTGCTTTATCATATTTTGCTCTATATGCCAGCTGCACAACCGATGAAATGCACGGGGCATTACGACATAAATTGCTCAAGCCATTGCACCATCCCCATCGGTGATCAGCGACCTAGGATGCTTCTGGCGCATCGCCAAGAGAAATGTCTCAAGAACCCATATATACGATCTAGTGGTCTCATCTGATAGGATCGCACCGCCAAACACGACTGTGCTGCGATGGTGGTTCACTCCAACGAACGGAACAAATGGCAGATTATAGCGGTTCACCCGGTACATGCTATCAAATACGAGGACACCGCCAAAGGCATCGTAGTCCAAATGCGATTGTGCATCTGCCCAAAAAATGTTCCTCAGATGCCCTTCACTATCTTTCGTATGTCTGTAGAAAAAGTCCGCATCCCTGTCTTTCCGTGCAGCCATATAGTTCAGCATATATTCAGCATCTCTACCTTCGATCTTTTTCTTCTTGTACTCTGCGACAAAGTTATACAAATCTCGGGGTATAAAACCGACCTTGTCAGGACCACTGGCCTGATGTTCCATTACGTCCATTATCTTGTGCGTGCGAAGACCACCAATCCCATACCCAACTACATCAGCCTTCTGCCCATCTGTCATCTTACGGTGAGAGTACAAGTAAGCAGACTCGCCCTTCTTAGCGAGTGGATGGTTATGCTGAGCCTTAAACTTCTTCACTCGCCATAAACCAGAAACCGCACTCAGCTCGATCTCTAAATGAGCTGTGCATCCACAACGAGTAAGAGCCTTTGGCGTTCTTTTTGGGTCAGGTCTGTCAAAGTTCGCACTCGAACGTGTTCCTTCCTTAAAGCACGTGTAAAGCCGCATAAAAATCGTCCTAGTGCCCGGCAAGTATTTCACCTCTTCCTTTCTAACGCTGAACCCTTTGACCTTTGCATATTCATTGCAGAACTGGTATCCTTCTTCCTCACTACCGAAGGTCTTGCTAAAAACGCGGAGATACTCATCACGCTCCTCCATGCTGGCGCCACCATCCATGTCCGAAAATTGCCATCATCATAGTAAGATGCACAGTAAATATAAAATAATTAGAAAGTAATATATGAACCACAAATTAGTGTGAAATATAGTCATCCATCATCCCCATGACTTCTTATAGTGAAGAGAAGTATGCATAAGTTTTTCTTAAGCACGCATACATATCCCTTTTATTTGTCATAGGCCAGTTTTATAGTCCCTTTTATTTGTCATACATATCCCTAGAACTCTTTGCTACATAAGCATGCATACATATTCCTTGCATGTATGCCGTTCAGGTGCATGGCCGCTGGTTTAGGCCAGTTTATAGATGTTTATCACCAGTTTATGCGTACATAACCCCTATATAGATCTTCTATTCGAGTTGCAAACAGTCATTCTATACTGCTTCCCCTAACTGACAGAACGTGAATTAGGTTTAAACAAAGAGGAGATTGGTCGATCGAAAATTACATCGGTCTTGTGGTCCTCTCACATGCGGCTCGACAGTAATGAAAATAGGAAAACAAAAACCAGCGCCTGCAAGAAAATTGCCTGCTTTGGGTGGCGGCGGCGGCGGCTCCGTGTAGGCACTCCTCTCGGGAGCTGGCAGCGGCGGCGGCTCTCCTCATGTGGGCGCGTGGGAGGTGGAGGAGGCGGCGGAGGCGGCGGTGTGTACGAGGTATAAGGCGGCGGCGCTAGCGTATACCAGGTGCGGCGGCGGCCGTCTCTGCCTGCGCGTGGAGTTTGAAAACGGATTGAGCGTTCTGACCTTTTTTTTACCAATCGCCTCGTTCCCAATGGGCCAACTGGGCCTAATTTGCATCTGGGTTAATCCTAGTCATTCAATTATTTGCTACTTGGTCCTTTCTCTAGACAAATAAAATGTACCATAAAACAAGCCTTTTAATCTATTTTTATTTGTGTCCTCTCTCTCATCTTATGTTCTCACGCCAATTTGGAAGAAGCCGGCCTATGGACAACGCTGGAGGGACCCGAAGTACGGAAGTAGTAACTCGCTGAATTTTGATCCTCGGGACTCCCTCCATTCCGGTTTAAAGGGTTGACACGTAGTTCTAGGTTGTCAATTTGAACAATATAATATAAGGTATATAGTATAAAAAATATATCGTTAGAAACTTTGGATTTTCTAGTTTCTAATGGTATAATTTTTGTGTTATATAAATTAAATTTTATTAGTCAAATTGGCAATCTAAAAATATGCGTAGGCCCTTTAAACCGGAATGGAGGTAGTACATTGATCAAACCAAATTGTTAGAACTCAGAGGATTGAGAGTGAAACTTGTGTTTATTGCTTGTGGGAAAAGCCCTATTTATACAAGGATTTTAGGATGCCTCCAAAGAGGTGCCTGTTACAAGAGACATGACTGTTTACAAGAGATGCAACTGCTGAGGGAGAGAGAGAAGAGGTGTCTATACACAAGAGACATGTCTGTACAGAAAGGGTGCTTTGGGCATACTAGTAACCGCCTAGAGCGGTTGTAATTTATTCCTAACACTCCCCCTTGCACAAAGATTCTTCTTGTATGTCTTGTATTCCTTGTATAATCTTGAATGTAATGACCTTGATCACAAGCGATAAATTTTCTTGAATAAACTCCCCCAAAAACCCTGTGGGAAAAATATGAGGAGACTAGAATTTGATATGTTGTCAAAAACTCCTTTAAAACCCAGTGGGAAAAGTAAGGAGAAAATAGTACAACATATAATGATTATTGTCTCTTTGATAACTTATATGAGAAAACCTTGGAAGGATAAAATTCATTGGTAAGTTTAGAGAACAATTAATATGTCTTGTATACATCTGTTAAAAACCTCGGTGGGGAAAATAGGAGGTATGACATATATTCTTGTGTTGATATTACCTCATTAAAAACCTCGATGAGAACCATGAGAGTAAACTCATAAAGGAAAAAGAGTGTAATATAATGTTTGAATGGGTTATGGTTCAGAGGGATACTCCCCCTGATCCTTTCAAATCTCGAAGTCGTCTCATACCAATTCCATGAACATACTTTTCAAATGTTGAAGTTGGTAGTGACTTCGTGAATAGATCAGCAAGATTATCACATGATTTGACTTGCAAAATGTTTATATCTCCACTTTTCTGTAATTCATGGGGATAAAACAATTTGGGTGCAATATGTTTAGTGATATTGCTCTTTATGTAACCCGTTTGCATTTGAGCAACACAAGCAGCATTATCTTCATAAATAATGGTCGGAGATTCGATAGAACCTTTTCCACATGATTGTTGTATGTGGTTTATCATTCTGCGAAGCCATACACATTCACGTGATGCCTCATATAATGCAATTATTTCAGAATGATTGGTGGATGTAGCCACTAAGGTTTGCTTAGAAGACTTCCATGAGATGGCTGTCCCACCATGCAGGAACACAAAACCAGTTTGCGATCTGGCATTATGGGGGTCTGATAAGTAGCCAGCATCGGTATACCCAATCATATCAATGTCCAGATTTCTCTGAAATTGAAAGAATAGGCCAAGATCCTTTGTGCCTTGGAGATATCGAAAGATATTCTTAGCTCCCGTCCAATGTCGTTTAGTAGGAGCTGCGCTATGTCTAGCTAGTAAATTTACTGCAAATGCAATATCAGGCCTGGTGCAATTTGCAAGATACATAAGCGCTCCAATAGCACTGAGATATGGAACTTCGGATCCCAGTATCTCTTCTCCATTATCCCTTGGTCTGAATTGATCTTTCTCTACGTCTAGAGATCGAACAACCATGGGAGTTTTGGATGGATAGGATTTGTCCATATTGAATTTCTCCAATATTTTCTGGATATAGGCGGTTTGATGAACCAAAT
>QXEO01001553.1:0-274636 GCA_007115705.1 Dactylis glomerata
ACAGAAACAACAGAAGAAACTTTGGAGGATCCCTCCTCTCTATTAATAATATCGAAACATCTATTAGTCCTGTCATAGCTTGGCAAAACATCATGTTTTATAAGATCTTGTAAGTAAGTATTTGCGAGGCAGTCTTTAGCACAATAGAGATGACAACCAAGAAGGGTGCTATTAATATCAACATCATTCATGTCTACCAAAGCAATCTTTCTAGATATCTCTTCACAATTAAAAAACAAAGTAAGCTCATCATACTGATTGAAAGTAATCTTATCATCACAATACAAATCTGCGGTGCTCGTTCGATTAATTGGGCATTGAAAATTAAAGTGCCCCTTTTCACCGCAAAATTCACAAAGAAAAGGATAGAGCTCACAAACCCATTCACCAAGCACATCTAGATCCTTGAGCCACATACTGGTTTCTTCATTTGCGTGGGTGATGCAATAATCTTCCTTATTGTAACTCTGTTCACAAGGTCTATGTATTCCACAAAAATTAACATGCTTATAAGAAATAGTACTTTTAGAAGTTTGAGCATGTTTATTACAATCATCAACAACAATATCACTTTCTATGCAAGTATCCTTAAAAGGTTCATGATACACGTCCCCATTTCCTTTAGGAACATTCATATGGGAAGCAAAGGCTTTAAAGCAATCAACCATAATTTGAGGATCAAGACCATATTTAGCACTAAGCTCTTGAAAATTAGCAGTTTCAGCGAAAGACTTAATGCAATCAAACTCATAATTCATACCTGATCCTTTACCTTTGTCGCTATCCCAACCTTCAATATTGTTTTGAATTGTCTCAAGCAGACCCCACTTGGTGTCGGCATCCTTGCTTGTGAAAGACCCATCAAAGCATGCATCTAGATAGTCCTTGTAATGTCCTGAAAGCCTTGCATAAAAATTATTAATAACAATATTACGGGGAAGATCATGAATAGGACATTTATGCATTAGTAACTTCAATCTTCTCCACGCTTGGGCAATGCTTTCTCCCTCATGAGGTCAAAAGTTATATATCCGATTACGATCTTTATGAATTTCACTTGGAGGATAAAACATGGAATAAAAGAGAGACACAATTTCCTCCCATGCAATAGATGGACCATCTTCAAGCAGCCGATACCATTCCTCAGCTCTGCCTTTCAGTGACAAAGAGAATAGCTTCTTCTTAACTTGGTTCATTGAAATACCTGCACACTGGAACAACTCGCATAATTCATGTATAAAAAGCAAATGATCACCAGGATGGACAGTTCCATCTCCTAAATAGCAGTTATTCTTAACATGATCAACAATTTTCATAGGTATTTTAAAAGGATGAGGAGCACAAGCATCATTAGAAACATCACATATGGGAGATAAAATATCATCAGAGCAAACTTTCTCCACTAAAGCTGGGGGACTAAAAATATCATACTTAACAAAACCAGCTTCCCCAAGCTTAGACTTTTCTATAGCATTAGCATTAACGGTATTCAAAGCATTCGTACTAATAACATTGCTATGCGAAATAAGCTCCAAAGGATTTTCAATTTTCTCTTCAAATCTAAAATCAGGAAAAAAACTAAAGAACTCTTTGTTTTCCATTAAGCCTAACTAGTGAAAATAAAAACAAGAAACAAAAAGATATAATTGCAGAATCTAAAGGAAATAACTTCAAGCACTCACACAGGAGGATGCGAGTACCTTTTACCTTACCTCCCCGGCAACGGCGCCAGAAAAGAGCTTGATGTCTACGCGCGCGTCTGTTCTTGTAGACACTTGTTGGGCCTCCAAGTGCAGAGGTTTGTAGAACAGCAGCAAGTTTCCCTTAAGTGGATCACCCAAGGTTTATCGAACTCAGGGAGGAAGAGGTCAAAGCTATCCCTCTCAAGCAACCCTGCAATTACGATACAGAAAGTCTCTTGTGTCCCCAACACACCCAATACACTTGTCAGATGTATAGGTGCACTAGTTCGGCGAAGAGATAGTGAAATACAAGTGGTATAGATGATTATAAGTAGCAAATGTGACTTGAAGTAAATATCGCTGCGAGCAAACAAGTAACAAAATAGCAAGTAAACGGTGTGCAATGCTTGGAAACAAGGCCTAGGGATCATACTTTCACTAGTGGACACACTCCCAACAATATAACATGATTGAACAAATAAACAACTTCTCTCCACTATGGTACTCTGAATTACTCTCCTATTGAATAACACTAATCATTGCGTAGTGGCTACAGAAGCACCCCTTAAAGTTCATCAAGTACTTGACAAACACCACTGAATGGATCGTATGGGCACCTAGAGGGGGGGGGGTGAATAGGTGCTACTCAAATTTTAATTCTTTTTCAATTTAGGCTTGACACAAAGGTAAATTCTCTAGATATGCAACTAAGGTGAATTTACCTATATGTCAACAAGCAAGCTAACCAAGATACAAATAGTAAAGGTAATAAAGGATAGAGGTAACCGAGAGTGGAGCACACGGAGACACGGATGTAATTCCCGTAGTTCCTTCCTTTTTAGGGGAAGTACGTCTACGTTGGAGGGGTGTGGTTGCCACAAAGGCCTAACCAACGCCACAAAGGCTCACCCTATTCTCCGGTGCAAGCTTCCGCCACAAAGGCCTAGCTCACTTTCCACTAAGGGATTCCTCAAGGCGGAACCGGCCTTTACAAAACTTGGGGCACAACTCCACAACTGAATTGGAGGCTCCCAAGCACCACAAAGATCTCAATCAACAAGTATCAAGATTTCAATCACACAAACAAGGTCAAGGGACACAAGGGAACCCAAGACCAAAGGGCCCTCTAGCAAATGAGAGGGGAAATCAAATCGCTTTGGTGAGGATGTAGATCAAGGGCTTCTCCTTCGATTCTCCAAAGATCAAGAGCTTTGGTGGGTTGAGGGAGGAGATCTTGCGAATTTGGTGGCTCCTAATTGATGTTCTTCCTATCCAGCTCGAGCAGCTTGAGGTAGAAGAAGGGGAGGGGTATTTATAGCCCCTCCCAAAATGTAGCCGTTGCTGAGTTGGAGAGGCGGATTATCCGGCCAAAGTTGGGCCGGATTATCCGGCTGGCCGGATTATCCGCCCCCCCTATCTGGGTGACGCCGCGTCTGGTCCTTAGCCGAATTTGGGGTCGTCTCCGGGGGGGCGGATTATCCGGCCCCTGGCCGGAATATCCGGCCCCCTATACTGGGTGACGCCGCGCCAGGTCCTTAGCCGTTTTTCGGCCACTCCCCGAGGGGGCGGATTATCCGGCCACCCCTGGCCGGAATATCCGGCCTGGCAATTCTTCATTTGATGATCTGCACAATCTTAGCACACACTTAATCTCCCTAATGTTGTTATCTAACACACAAAATCTGAGGGAAACAAAGTTTGCACTTTCAATCTCCCCCTTTTTGGTGTTAGATGACAACAATAGGATTTGCAAGAAAGATTGAATATTTCAATCAACAAATATTTGAGCACGATAAAAGGCTCCCCCTAGATGTGTGCAACTTCACCAATAAGTTTAGAGGAGACATACCTTTGCATAGATAACACAAACATTACGGAATTCCGAATATGATAATACGATATACCGGACAATAATTCCATAGCCATTTCACCAATAATCATGAGCTCATAAACAATAAGTAAACAACGCATAAAGATCCACATGGCACATTAAGAACATATAACATAGTCTCATACACCACACGGTAGCACATAGACGACACGAAGTTCAACCACACACAAAGTTCAACTTAAGACGAACGAAATAAGAAGAAACACAAGCGCCAAAGAATGATAAGCGCGCAAGCTTGTGTTTCCACCCATGCAAATCCCAAAACACTCCTAATAGAACTACTTCTCCCCCTTTGGCATCAAGACACCAAAAAAAAAGGGAGAAGAGCGATGCTACACGTCCCGAGGAATCACTCCTCCCCACCATCGAAGTCGCCGGAGTCCACATCATCATAATCTCCGCCATCACCCTCGTCATCTCCAGCATCTTCATCCTCATCATCAAAATCCTCCTCAGCCTCAAAGTCCTCCTCAGCCTCTGCACGAGCACCTCCTGCGGGAGCATCTGGAGCATCAAAGAGGTGCTTCTGCATATCCACCCAGTTGTAGCGATCGGTGTTCCAAGCATTATAGGCCACAGGAGCAGTAGGAGTGGGATCTGCGGTCTGAGCACCACTGAGACGGTGAAGGATAAGCTGCTGAGTGTCCTGGATGCTCTTCCTCTCGACATAGGCCTGGTAGTTCTCACGGTGGATCTCTACCTTCATGCATAGAACATTCCGCTCAAACCAACTGAGCTTCCTCACCTCCCGAGACACAACAGAAGCAGCAGCCCTCTGATCACGAGCAGTAGCACTAGTCCTCGCATCAGCCATGAAAGTGTCAGGATATGCAGCAGAAGGAGCAGATTTTGCCTTTCTCTTGATATACATCTTCTTGACCTTGTGCTCCACACAGTCATCATGAATATCATAGTCTCCAAGGACATGCTTAATGAGAAGCATGATGAAAGGAGCATATGGCACAGTGTTCCTCTGAATAATAGCATCCTTGATCTCATAGAAGATGAAGTCCATCACATCAAGGGTAAAGTCCTCAGCAGGGTCAGTCGACGTGGCACACTCATGAGCAAAAGCAAGGAGATCAACCAGAGAGGTGCGAATGGCATCATTGTTACCACCACTAGGAGCAATGTTCTCCCTGAAAATGTGGACCAGCTGATCATAAAGCGGATGTAGGCCATTGATGAAGCCCACAACACCTGTGGAGTCATAGAGGTCATAGAGCTTGTCCTTGTCAGGCTTGTTCCCCGGGTTGTGAATACGGCGACCCACTGGAGTGTCTCCATCATACGCATACCCCAAGAGAGAGGCAAACATAGTGAAGTTCGATGTACACTCATGTTCGCCGGTCATCCACTTCATAGATTTCTGAGCATTGGGCAAAATCACCAGAGTAGCATAGAACTGCTTGATAAGACCGGGATTGTAGTCGCACTGAATGTTGGCCAATCCCATCAAGCCCAACTTCTCAACCACAGAAATTGCTTCATCAAAATAAGACTTGCTGCGAAGGTGATCAAAATCAATCGGATGCATCGGACGACAAGGGTTCTTGAATGGTTCATAAACATCACGAAAAATCCCCCACTGCTCCTCATTCCAGAAACCACGGTCCTCAATGTCTTCATCTCTTGCTGTGGCATACCAATTGTTGCGCCTCACAAGAATGTACTCGGCCTCGGGCATGCTCTTGTAGTTAGGACGTGGCCCTTTGCCTTTGCGACGACGGGCTTGAGCTTTGGCAACCTTGGCAGCTTTCTCCTTCTCAGCCTTTCTAGCAGCCTCCCTCTGGCGCTGACGGATTACAACCTCATCAACTAAGACTCCGTGTTCATCCGGAATAAACCGACGCTTGCGCTTTGGCACACTCGAACCACCTGAAAAAGAGAGGTGCAAGGATAGCATGGGGATAAGCGGATGCACACGAGTTACGGAAAGGATCAATGAATTATGTAGTATGAACTACAATCTTCACCAAAGTATCAAAGTGAAAGCAGCAAAAAAGAAATGCACTCCCAGGCTGGATAATCCGGCCAGGGGGCGGATAATCCGGTTACCCGGATAATCCGCCCAGGGGGCGGATAATCCGGCCCCCCGAGAAATTTTTCTACCAGTTGCTGCAACCTTCAATTCGATAGATCGGGGAAGACAATCATACAACATAGTTCATAGGAGAGGAAAACAACACCTAGAAGGCTAAAACACCAAGAACATGCTAGGGTAAACAAAACACATCCAAGAGATAGAACTTTACCCGCATCCATTGCGAAAACGGCTTGGTGAAAGCCTTCTAGAGGGAGAGGAGAGCAACCTCCTAAGAAATCCGGCCAAGGGGGTGGCCGGAGCTCCGGCGGCGGCGGCTGGAAAGAGGCGGCGGCGGCAGGGAACACCTGGAAGGGGTGGGGGAGGAACTGCCCTAGGGCAGCCCGACCCGCCCCTTATATACCCAGGTGCCACTATGGCCGGATTATCCGGCCAGAAGGGGGCGGATAATCCGGCCCCCCGGATATTCCGCCCAGGGGGCGGATATTCCGGCCTGGAACCAGAAAATTGGCCAACTCGAAATTTTCAAAAACAGATGTTGTTTTGATGAAAAATTTGAACTCGTGTGCATAGATAGATGTCTTGAGAGAGGATGGCTTAGGTGAGAGAACAAACACGGGGTGGTCCTCGGCACTTAACATTGCAAGAGCAAATCGACTAAAAATCCAATGCAAGTGCCTTCCCATATAAGAAAATTAATAATATCGAGAGAGAATACCAAAACCTCAAATAAGATATGCAATGAATCAACTCTTCGAAAAGAAGAGGTCGGTGGCCGAAGCCACCATGTTTGAGTGTTATGGCATTGGACCGCGAAGATGTATCTTGAGTCCATAACCACTACTCGTCATTGAAGCTCAGAAATCATAAAATGATATTAAGAGAATGATATGATTACTATCGGCATTATGGGGGGAGGGATAGCCCAATTAATTAGGACCGCACTCCCCCTATTTCCATGCCCACACCTAAACCAAACATGCATTGAGATATAGGTGTATTTGCAAGATGTTCAAGACACACTCCTTGAATCGATGATATTTAGCTCATTCCTCAAATATCCAAATCTTGCTTCAGCAAGAGGCTTTGTGAATATATCGGCAAGTTGATCCTTGGTGCCAACATAAGCAAGCTCAATATCACCACGGGCAAAATGATCTCTAATAAAATGATTCCGGATCTCAATATGCTTGGTTCTTGAATGTTGCACCGGATTATAGGCGATCTTGATAGCACTTTCATTGTCACATAAAAGAGGCACTTTGTCACAATTGACACCGTATTCCTTCAAAGTTTGCCTCATCCATAACAATTGAGTGCATCCACTTGCGGCGGCAATGTATTCGGCTTCGGCGGTGGAGAGAGATATACAATTTTGCTTCTTAGAAGACCAACACACCAAAGACCTACCAAGAAATTGGCAAGCTCCGGAGGTTGATTTCCTATCATCCTTGTCACCGGCCCAATCCGAATCCGTGAAGCCACAAAGAGAGAAATCCGAGCCATTGGGATACCAAAGCCCATAAGTTGGGGTATGAACCAAATATCGAAAGATTCTCTTAACCGCCATAAGGTGGATTTCTTTAGGAGCGGCTTGATACCTTGCACACACACCTACACTCAACACAATATCGGGTCTAGATGCGCAAAGGTAAAGCAAAGAACCGATCATAGAACGGTATACCTTTTGATCCACATCTTTACCATTGGGATCAAGCTCAAGATGACATTTTGTGGCCATTGGAGTGGCGGCTCCATTTAGTTCCTCCATCTTGAACCTTTTGAGCATGTCTTGGACATATTTTGCTTGATAAATAAAAGTCCCTTCTTTCAATTGCTTGATTTCAAAACCAAGAAAGAACTTCATTTCGCCCATCATAGACATCTCGAACCTATCGGTCATAAGCTTTGAAAATTCATCATTAAAAGCTTTGTTAGTAGAGCCAAAGATAATATCATCAACATATAGTTGGCATACGAAAAGCTCCCCATTGACCCTCTTAGTAAAAAGAGTAGGATCGATTTGCCCAACTTCAAACCCACGGTCTACCAACAACTCCCTAAGGTGCTCATACCACGCACGTGGGGCTTGTTTAAGGCCATAGAGTGCCTTATGGAGTTTATAGACATGGTTGGGAAAGTTGAGATCCTCAAACCCCGGGGGTTGCTTAACATACACCTCCTCTTTCAATGGACCATTAAGAAATGCACTCTTAACATCCATTTGTTGCAACTTAAAATTATGATGAGTGGCATATGCAAGAAGGATACGGATGGACTCAAGACGAGCCACGGGAGCATAAGTTTCTCCAAAGTCAATGCCTTCCACTTGAGAGAAACCTTGAGCAACCAATCTTGCCTTGTTCCTCACAACAATTCCATGCTCATCTTGCTTGTTATTGAATATCCACTTTGTGCCGATCACATTGCGGCACTCCTTTGGCTTATCTACTAACACCCATACATTATTGCGCTTGAAGTTGTTGAGTTCTTCATGCATAGCATCCAACCAATCCGGATCTTCAAGTGCTTCAAATACTTTCTTGGGTTCAACCATGGAGATATAAGCATGATGAGAACTAAATTGTGCCAATTGACGCCGGGTTGACACTTTGCTTCTTAAATCTCCAATAACCCTCTCAAGGGTATGACCTTTAAGTTCCAAGTCCCTTTCAACTCTTTTCTTGCGACGGGCTTCGATCTCCTCATTTGATCTTGGAGGAGTCACTTGATCATCTTGATCATTTTGGTCCCCGTCTTGACCATCAAATTGACCTTGATCATCATTATCTTCATGAGTAGGTTGATCTTGGTCTTGTGAAGAATTGGGGGCGGTTGAAATAACCGGAGAGGATGGTGGTGCCCCTTCTTCTTCATGAAGGTCCTTGTCTTGTTCTTCGGTTGGTGCATTAGTTGCTTCCTTGGGAGAGGCTTGTTGAGCTTGTGAAGATGAAGGCTCCACTTGAGTAGAGCATAGTCCTTCCCGGTC
Organism: Dactylis glomerata; assembly: GCA_007115705.1. Classification (NCBI taxonomy): domain Eukaryota; kingdom Viridiplantae; phylum Streptophyta; class Magnoliopsida; order Poales; family Poaceae; genus Dactylis; species Dactylis glomerata. Next base: position 8,607 of record QXEO01001553.1, read on the forward strand.
GGCCACAAGGTGTCCCTCAATGGGGCGGAAAAATCCCACGCCCATTCTTCCTATGGCTTCTCGAGGTATTTCATCATCTACATCACAAGAAACAACATCTCGCCCCCCTTGGGAGCCGTCATTCTCTTCGAATACCACACTACAAGATTCTTCAACACGTCCGGTGGACTTGTTGAAGACTCTATAAGTGTGGGATTCGGCACCATAACCAACAAAAATACCTTCTATTGCTTTTGGATCAAATTTACCTAAACGAGCTCCTTTTCTTTTAAAGAAACACTTACACCCGAAAACCCGGTAGTAGGAGATGTTGGGCTTGCTTCCGGTGAGTATTTCATATGGAGTCTTGTTTAGGCCTTTGCGGAGGAAGAGCCGGTTTGAAGAATGACAAGCCGTAGAGATAGCTTCGGCCCAAAAGTTGTATGGAGACTTAAACTCCGCCAACATGGACCTAGCCATATCCATAAGAGTCCGGTTCTTCCTTTCGGCTACACCATTTTGTTGAGGGGTATATGCAGCGGAATATTGATGACGAATCCCCTCATCACTAAGAAATCCATTTAAGGTGTAGTTCTTGAACTCCAAGCCATTGTCACTTCTTATTGCCAAAATAGTTTGCCCATGTTGACGTTCAACTTCCTTGGCAAAGTCGATGACGGTTTGTTGAGTCTCACTCTTATGCTTGAAGAAGTAAACCCAAGTATATCTTGAATAGTCATCAACAATCACCAAACAATATTTCTTCCCACCAAGACTTGCATGAGAGGGAGGACCAAAAAGATCCACATGAAGGAGCTCCAAGATCCTCTTGGAAGAAATGATAGTCTTGCTTGGGTGGGGAGAATCATGCATTTTTCCTAGAACGCAAGCCCTGCAAACACGATCTTTGGCAAAAGAAACATTCTCTTTTAGTCCGAGTATGTGGCCACCCTTGTGGAGGCTTTGCAAAGTTCTCATATTGACATGGGATAAACGGCGATGCCAAAGCCAACCCACATCGGCCTTTCCAAATAAACACATTGCACTTGTAGTGGTTTTCCCCGAAAAGTCCACCACATACAAGTTATTTTCAATGTGTCCAACGAAAGCGACCTTTAGAGACTTGCTCCACAAGAGTACCACAATGTCATTATCAATGAAGACGGCAAAGCCCATCTTACCAAGTGCACGAACTGAAAGTAAATTGTAACCAAGGGTCTCAACAAGCATGACGTCCACAAGGGAAATATCCGGTGCGACCACCACCTTGCCAAGACCCAATACCTCGGATTGTGACATGTCTCCATAAGTGACGGTTATGTGGTTGTCATTTGGTCTCATCTCCGTCATAATCTCCTTGCTTCCGGTCATATGACTTGTGCATCCACTATCAAGCACCCATTTTGATCCACCGGAAGCATAGTCCTACAAGAGATCATTGCTTGGTTTTAGGTCCCCATTTTTCAATGGGTCCTCTTTTGTTAGCAACAAGGGTCTTTGGAACCCAAATAGACCAAGCAATATAACCATCATTTGGACCAACATATTTTGCAAAAACATCACCATAATAATCACGAAATAAAACATAGTGAGGGTTCGTAATTCCCGCATGATCATCATGAGTGGCTTTGCCACCCACAATAGGATCCTTCTTTGCTTGTGCGGGCTTGGACTTCTTTTTCTTGTTGTTCTTCTTCTTCTTCTTCTTTGAGACATAGCCAATCCCCGTTTTATCACCGAATGCCTTTTGCTTACTCAAAAGGTCATTCAAGTTTTTCTCACCTATGGGAATGGAGGACTTGGCAAGCTCATCTTTCAACCTAGCATTTTCTTCAATAACATTTGCATGATCACAAGTAGAAGTAGAAGAGCTAGGCACATTATTCTTAGTCAATTGAATTTGAAGTTGTTCATGTGACTTGGTAAGAATAGAGTGTTCACTTTTCAAGGCCTTGTGAGCCTTGTCAAGATCTTCCAAATCCTTAACAAGTATATCATGACCAACACCAAATTCAACCTTTTCCTTTTTAAGCATTTTTACTTTAGCACGAGCAAGATCTCGTTCTTTAATGAGTTTGGAAACAACTTCATTATTAGCTTCCTCAATGGAATCGAGCTTCTCTTCAAGAGTTGCTCGTTCCTCTTGCTCTTCTTCAAGAGACTCGGTTAGTGAGGCAATATCTTGAGCATATTCTCTTTCAAGCCTCATTTGTTCATCTAGTTTTTCAAGAGTTTTACCATATTGGCTCAATAGACGTTCAAAGTGAATCTTGTGAACACCATCTACACTAGACGCATAGTCATCAAAAGCAATAATTTCTTCCTTTACTCTAAGACTAGCAATATCATTCAAGGAAGCATTATTTGTCTTAGAGGAAGAGAAAGATGTGGGTGATACCTCGGAAGACTTGGCCATGAGGCACTTGACGTTCTTGAGAAGAGAGTCCTCATTGGGGGATTCAAAGAGTGATGTGGAAGACGTGGAGGTGGTTGCCATTGCGGCCATCTCACTAGTTATGGTTTCTTCTTCATCACTCTCACTTGCGGAGTACTCTTCTTGAGTCAAGAACACAAACTTTGGTTGTTTCTTCCTTGGTCCACCCTTCTTCACAAATGGCTTCTTGGATGGTGACTTGGTCTTGCTTTTGAAGATGAGCTTTCCACCATGGTCTTCTCTCTTCTCATAAGGGCACTCAGCAACGAAGTGAAATCTATCATTGCAATTGTAGCAAGTCCTCACCCTTTGACCATTGTTGTCATTCCTTTGATAGCCACTTGACTTGCTTCTTCTTTGATTGTCTTCTTTAGCCTTATGAGGATCAACCCAAAAGGTTTTTCCATAGAAGGCCATGTGCTCATTGTACTCATGTCTTATGTCCTCGGGACACATCTCTAGTCTTGCTTCAATGCTTGCTTGAAGAGGAACCTCTTTCTCAAGCACACTAGCCTTTAATGCAAGATTGGAGCTTCTTTGCATTCCAATGGCACGAGCACGAGCATCTTCCGCATTTTGTGCGGACACCTTGTAGGCTTGAATCTCTTGCATCACTTGATTTGAGGTCATCTCATTGAAGTTGTGCTTGCCTTGAACACTCTTTATATCCGCGGGCTCATATGGAGTGAGAGCAAGAATGTACTTCATCTTGATCCACTCATCATCAATATGGTGAGCACCGAGGTTCTTGAAGGTGGTAGCAATGGTCTTGAGTCTTCTATACATTTCTTGATGATCCTCACCATCCATCATGAAGAAACCCTCCGCTTGATTTGAGAAGGCAATATATCTTGTTTTCTTCATGCTCTCATTGCCAACAAAGACGTCGGAGAGAGCTTGCCACGCTTCTTTGGCGGTGGAGAAGTGTTGGATGTGAGGCAAGTCCTTGGGTCCCACGGCGACTTGAATCATGTGAAGAGCGGTAGCATTGAGTTGGCTATCGACCGTCTCTCTTCTTGTCATGTTGTGGGGATCCACGGCCTTGAATCCTTCCTCAACGATCCTCCAAAGCTCGATGCAAGAACTGCGCATATGAGAGATCATTTGATATTGCCATTGACCAAAGTTTAATGCATCAAGCTTAGGCGGATCACCTCTATGGTTAATATGAGGATGAGGAACTGGCGGGTCGGGTGAATACCAATGCGGGTATTCACCTTTCCCGTCGGCCTTGGTGGAAGACTTAGCATCACCATTTTTATCGGAACCCTCCACATCAACCACCACATTCTCCACTTGTGGAGTAGCGGGTTTTTCCGGAGGTGGAGGAACATTAGCATTTTTAGCTTGCATGAGTTGCGCTATCATTTCACGCAACTCACCCATTTGAGATGTCATGGAAGCCATGGATGATTCCAAAGATTTGAACTCACCCATGGAAACTTGACCCGAGCCCTCACTCGGAGAGGTGTCCATACTCTTAGGCGGTTAAGCCCGAATAAAGAGCCGAGGCTCTGATACCAATTGAACGGATCGTATGGGCACCTAGAGGGGGGGGGGGTGAATAGGTGCTACTCAAATTTTAATTATTTTTCAATTTAGGCTTGACACAAAGGTAAATTCTCTAGATATGCAACTAAGGTGAATTTACCTATATGTCAACAAGCAAGCTAACCAAGATACAAATAGTAAAGGTAATAAAGGATAGAGGTAACCGAGAGTGGAGCACACGGAGACACGGATGTAATTCCCGTAGTTCCTTCCTTTTTAGGGGAAGTACGTCTACGTTGGAGGGGTGTGGTTGCCACAAAGGCCTAACCAATGCCACAAAGGCTCACCCTATTCTCCGGTGCAAGCTTCCGCCACAAAGGCCTAGCTCACTTTCCACTAAGGGATTCCTCAAGGCGGAACCGGCCTTTACAAAACTTGGGGCACAACTCCACAACTGAATTGGAGGCTCCCAAGCACCACAAAGATCTCAATCAACAAGTATCAAGATTTCAATCACACAAACAAGGTCAAGGGACACAAGGGAACCCAAGACCAAAGGGCCCTCTAGCAAATGAGAGGGGAAATCAAATCGCTTTGGTGAGGATGTAGATCAAGGGCTTCTCCTTCGATTCTCCAAAGATCAAGAGCTTTGGTGGGTTGAGGGAGGAGATCTTGCGAATTTGGTGGCTCCTAATTGATGTTCTTCCTATCCAGCTCGAGCAGCTTGAGGTAGAAGAAGGGGAGGGGTATTTATAGCCCCTCCCAAAATGTAGCCGTTGCTGAGTTGGAGAGGCGGATTATCCGGCCAAAGTTGGGCCGGATTATCCGGCTGGCCGGATTATCCGGCCCCCTATCTGGGTGACGCCGCGTCTGGTCCTTAGCCGAATTTGGGGTCGTCTCCGGGGGGGCGGATTATCCGGCCCCTGGCCGGAATATCCGGCCCCTATACTGGGTGACGCCGCGCCAGGTCCTTAGCCGTTTTTCGGCCACTCCCCGAGGGGGCGGATTATCCGGCCACCCCTGGCCGGAATATCCGGCCTGGCAATTCTTCATTTGATGATCTGCACAATCTTAGCACACACTTAATCTCCCTAATGTTGTTATCTAACACACAAAATCTGAGGGAAACAAAGTTTGCACTTTCAACCACTCATAGAGATATCCAAATCAAAGCACAATTCAAGATAATATTATTGCAACTTAGACCAAGTACTAACACGGTGCACACACTGTCAACATTACACCATGAAAGGAGGAATAGATCACTTCAATACTATCATAGTAATAATTACTCTCATAATCCACAAGAGATCACAATCATAGCCTAAACCAAGTACCACTATGATGCACACACTGTCACCGTTACACCATGGCAGGAGGAATAGATTACTTTAATAACACCACTAGAGTACACATAATATCTGAATAATAACATCTACTTGTTCAACATGATACAAAGCTCATGATCACATAAAGATCATATCATGGGAGAGAGAGGTGAACCACATAGCTACCGGTAGAGCCCTCAGCCCCGGGGATGAACTACTCCCTCCTCATCATAGGAGACAGCAAGGTTGATGGAGATGGCGGTGAGGTCGATGGAGATGGCGGAGACGGCGATGGAGACCGATGGAGATGGCTCCGGGGGCACTTCCCCGTCCCGGCAGAGTGCCGGAACAGAGACTTCTGGACCCCGAAATTCGTCAACGGCAGCGGCGGAGCTACGGAACTGCTTCTGGAAAATTGCCGACCCTTTTAGGGTTTTCCGTCCCGAGGCTTTATATAGGCGAAGGGGCGTCGTCAGAGGGGGAGCCAGGCGCCCTCACACGGGGCTCATGTGGCCAGGGGCCTGGCCGCGCCACCCCTGTGTGTGGGGCCCTGGTGGCCCCACTCATTCTCTCCTTCGGATCTCTGGAAGCTTCCGGGTAAAATAAGACTTCAGGAACTTGTTTCGTCCAATTCCGAGAATATTTCCTGTGTATCACTCTGAAACACAAAAACAGCAGAAAACATGGAACTGGCACTGTGGTATCTTGTCAATAGGTTAGTTCCGGAAATCGCATAAAAACGCCACTAAGTGTAACGAAACATAGGGCAAATGGTGTAAAAACAAGCATGGAGCATCAAAAATTATAGATACGTTGGAGACGTATCAATGAGTGAGTAGTCTACCTTAGACTATGGGTCCATAGCAGTAGCTAGATGGTTGTCTTCTCCACCATGTGCTTCATGTTTAGATCTTATGAGCTGCCCTACATGATTGAGATCACCGTTATGTAATTCTACATGTTTGGTTTGTTGGGATCCGATGAATATTGGTGTTATGATTGAGTTGCTATACTGAATTATATCTTATGTTATCTCTATGTTGTTTATGATCTTGCATGCTCTCCGTTGTTAGTAGCTATCTTGGCCGAGTAGTTGCTAGTGACTCCAAGAGGGGGTATTTATGCTTGATAGTGGGTTCATGCCTCTATTTAACCTGGGGGAGTGACAGAAACCTCTAAGGTTGTAGATGTACTGTTGCTACTAGGGAGAAAACAACATTCATATGCTCAAGGGCATATGCTTTGTTTACATTATACACTTTGCTTAATGCAATTATCTGTTGTTCGCAACTTAATACTTGTGGAGTTCTCGGATTGATTCGCCACAAGTGGATTATTAGTCATAGATGCAGTTGGATGGCGGTCTATGTATTTTGTTATAATGCCCAGAGTAAATCGCATAGTGATCTTCTTGACATATCATGTTTATCTTTATTCTATCAATTGTCTAACTGTAATTTGTTTACCCAGCATGTGTTATTTATCTTATGGAGAGACACCACTAGTGAACTGTGGACCCCGGTCCTATTTCCATCATATTGCTATCACCTGTTTACTTTACTCGCACTGTTTACTTTACTCGCATACTCTACTGTTTTCCACTCGATACGCTCATAACCTTTGTTTCAAGCAAACCGGTGAGATTGACAACCTCATTGCAAGTTGGGAACAAAGTACTTGGTTGTGTTGTGTGCAGGTTCCGCGTTGCAGCTTGCAAGCAAAGCTTGGACGAGGCGCCATATATAAATTGTCCGAAGCTGTCGCAAACTAGCAAGCATCACCTTCGGTCGTAATTGTCTGCTCTTCTCCTGAACGATTAAACCTTGGTTTCTTAACTGAGGGAAAACAAGCTGCTATACTCATCACACCTTCCTCTTGGGGTTCCCAACTGGCCGGTTATTTACTTCATCAACTTGGCACCATCAGGCCCTAATGCCAATATCATACTTCCTTCGGTATGAGGCCAGTTACCAAGTATAGCCGAATCATGCCGAGCACAACCTAATTCTGTATTCCACCCATTGCAATTAATCCGGACCTCGGTCCGAACCAATCACCCTCTCCGCTATAAGACATTAACCGTTACTCTGTAACATAGAATATGGACGTTTACCACGGGCTCCCACCCATTGATTTTCCCCAAAAGGAATCTCAATCCGGCTATGCCTCCGAGGATATACGAAACTCGGAAGTAACTTCTGATTTGCTTGTCCCATACCAAGTTCTATGGTCAGCATGATTTACGGTGCTTTGGAATGACTGATAACAGGTTTATTAAATCCTAGCCATTCCAGGTATAATGGAACATCCATCGTACGACACTCCGTTCGTACATCTAATCTGTGGTTCCAGCATCCACCAATTTTATTTGAAAGTAGTATTTTGATGCAAGTGGTATGAAATACTACTCAATTGATACTTTTGAAAACAATCAACAGATATGAGCAAGAATGAACTTGCCTGACAACTGCAAGATAATGCAGTTCAAAGGTTTTACTTGACCCTGGACCTCGGGTTCTTTGGAGTTTCCATGCTTGGTGGAGATTGGGCAGTACTTCTCTGCCTTGATGAAAATGAGCTTGATCTTGGGGCAGTACTTCTCTGCCTTGGTTCAATTTGAGCAGAACCTCCTTGCTCTGGTCCTTCTCCTACCTAGTAGTGTGCAAGTTGTGATTTGGGCTACTCACCAATGGTGAGCTTGCTCCTTTTCTTACTCCCAGCCTCTAGCTTGGAAAATTCTATGAGCTTTTGCTCTTAACATCTAGCCTCTGGCCTCAAGGTGTTCTTATGAGCTTGCTCTGAGAAAATTGTGAGTGAAATCGTGTGGAAGAAGGGGGTATTTATAGTGTTGGCCAATGACTGTGGTACTGACACCTATTTACATGTATTTAGTGACTAAGGTGCTTGGTTACTGTTCTGAACCGCCTCTCTAGCTTTGGATTTTAGCTCAGATACATGAAAATCATGTATTTGTTAATCATAGTGAATTTTATATTCATTTCCCTAATCAGCTTGCTAAATACTTGATTATGTTTACTAAGTTTGTGCTTTTTTAGATGATGTCCATTTCTAGTTGCTAATGTGCTGAAGGTTTTAATCTTTAGCTTAGTCTGGATGCTAATCACTTGCTAATTTTGTTTATCAAGATCTTAGTCCTTTAATTACTAAATAAATTTCTTTGAGTTTGTTTCAACATGGAATCCTGGCTAGGGTACTTCTCTGGTGCTTTAGTTCATTGCTCAATATTTTCTATTGGAAATATTTTGAATGCTATTGTGGTTTTATCTACTGTCATACTTTTGTCTGAAGTATTTCCTAGATTTAACTAGGTCATCTAGCTGGCCTACTTGATTTATTTATTGATGTTACTATTCTATTTCTGTCTCAAACTTGGATACTTGTTTCAAACTTCTTTGCATGCCCTAGTTGATCAAGTCCAGAACTAGTTTCTAGTTTTTGATAAAAAATGGATTCCAAATAAAATGGTTGACCCTTAGGTCAAACCAACATTTCTATAACAACAAGTTCCTCTAGTGTCTCTGGTTGCAGGTGAAGAAAAGAAGAAGAAGATGATGGTGAAGATCAGATAGATAGGTGTAGTCTAGGGTTTTGTTCTTTTCTTTTTCTTTTTCAGATTTTTGTAATCTGACAACTTTGTGATATGTAAATGTACAAATGTATGATTCCATGCAATAAAGATTCTTTTTTATCTTCCATATGCAACTTGTTTCATAATTTTATGATTTTTCTATATATTTTTATGAATATTTGAATTTGGCCTTAATTACTTATTTTAAATTCCATTTAAATTCAAAATTTTGAATTTGAGTTTAGTCAATTACTTTGATCAACAAGGTTGGTTATTGAAGTCATAAACTTCATTTTAGTGAAATGTGTTGTTCAATATAATTAACCCCCATATTTTGTTAAGTTTAAACATTTCAAATTTGAAATTTGATTCAAATTCCAGAGATTAAATATGACCTCTAGTCAAACTTCACCATTTGAACCCTAACAAAATAAGTTTTTGAAAATCCATTTTTTAGAAAACGGAATTGCAAAACTACAATCACAATTCTACCCCTTCTCGGGTCCTATATGTCGGGTTGTTACATCGATAGCACCCACTGCTCGTGTGCCTATTAGCAACGAATTCTGGCAGCACATATGATCGACTGAGGACGTCGCAGGGGTCGTTGGAGCGGAGCGGGGGGGCGTCCTCACAGGGGGGCCGAGGAGGAGCCTGTCAGAGCGGACCGGGGAGGATGAGCTTGTGGGAATTAGTGAGGAAGGACTTTCCAGCGTCATTTTATCGGTGGACGCTTCCGGAGCTCACTCAACTCCCTTCCCCATGGCGACGCCGGCGATAGAGCTCCGCCAGCAACAGCCACCCGCAGTGGCGGAAGACGATCTAGAAGTTTGGTAGGGAGAAATCATAGACATATATCATTATTTAACTATAGAACTATGAAGGTGCGGGTGGTGTAGGGGGCAGATGCCCCCACCATATATTTATATTGTATGAAATTTAGTTTTCTCGATTGTTAAAAAATTTCAATCAATATTTGCCTACATAATGCAAGGTAAAAGCCACTTATTTGAATTGTTGTATTATTTACCACAAGGTAATAGCAACATATTTAAATATAAGTAGAACCTACGAATGCACCGATAATAAAATAACTATGTATTTTGAAGCTGGTTGTGCTATTATTTATGATACTCAATAACTTCTATTATATTTTTGGGACTAATATACTAATGTTATGATAGTGAACGAGTTTTTCTTTTACATTTTGATATGTTGGATGTATATTAGACAACCTCTCATTGTGGTGAACTTCGGAGTCTCTCAAAATTTCTCCCTCCCAGGACTAGTTCTTAAAAATCGTAAAAAGTCTTTCCAAAGATGATGCCAAATAAAATAAATCAAAATATGAAAGTTGTGGGTCTTTTTCAAAGCTTTCAATTGCCTATTTAAACATCTAAATCTGAGTTCTTATGCGACCACAAAGTCTGCTTTATTTAGCAAAAAATAGCAAAAAATGTATACATATAAGAAAATGCCTACATATATGTACTTTTTTTTATCAAATATCAAGGTAGGGCAGACGCCCTACCTTTCCCTAAGGAGAGCTCCGCCCTGGCCACCCGTGCGTTTTCCTTCTCGCCTCCATGCTTTGCCTTGCGCTCGTGAGGAACAACCAAGTCCTTTGGCCATGACTGATTTGGACCGTTGGATGCAGATGAAGGGTGGATCTTAGGGGTCAAGGCGCTGGGTGACCAACTTATGGCAAGATATATACAAAAAAGTACTCCCTCCAATTGGAAAAGGTTGATGGTGGGCTAGTACATCTTAGTACAAAGTTATGCTAGCTCACCGACCATCTTTTTCGATCGAAAAAAGTATATAACAACACAAGTAAGTAAAGGCGCGAGATATACACAGACATGGAGACAAGGATATAAATACATCTTCATTGGAGAGATGTGGCGACGTAAAAATTCGCCGACGACATAAAGGCTCACCTTATTCTGCTCGTGTTCAAGCAACAAACAACAAAAGCAAGCACACTATACACTAAGCAGTGATTTTGAAGGCGATAACCAAAATCTTTACAAACAAGGTCGAAGTTCTCTGCACAACTTAATCGGAGGCTCCCGACGAGACCGTAAAACTTTACACACCAAGATTGAGCTTCGAGTACGACCACTTCCATATAGATTTTCAAAAATCCAAGAGTTACAAGTTACACAATGAAATGAGGGAAAAAATCAAATTCCTTTGATGGATGGTAGATCTAGGTCTTCTCCCCAAAACCCTAAAAGGGCATGGGGATTGTTGTCTCGGGAGAGAGATTACACTAGTCCCTCCGTCCTAAATTACCCTACATTCTAGGTTCAGTCAAAGTCAAACTTTATAAACTTTAACTAAGTGTATAAGAAAAATATAAACATTTATAATATAAAATAGATATACTTAGAATCATCAAAAAATACTTTTATATTATATGTATTTGATATTATAAAACTTTATATTTTTAGTAATATGTTTGGTCAAACTTTATCTAGTTTGACTTTGACTAAACCCAAAATGCAGGGTAAAAAAGAAATAGAGGGAGTACAAGCCATCCAAAGCCGGCGGATTTTTCAGATGGCACAAGCAAAAAATGCATGCAAAAGATTTTGGGCGGCATTCACGATTTCTCTCCATTGATGGTAACGATATTTTAACTGCCATTACTCTCAAAATTCACAATCAGCGTGGTAAAAATTGCCTGAAAACAGCACTCTGAGTTGAACAAGTGATAAGCATTTTATTGGATCATTTCCTGGTACAAGTGTAGCACATTGCACGGATGAAATATGAACAACCAAAAGATGAAAAAAGAAAAACACGATTGCAGCCATTACGGTGCAACACGATCGAAGAGCAGAATGCAATAATCACACGCACGTACGTAAGTTTACACTTGAGAGGAACATCGCAAACCAAGAAACGAGAGACAGGACGAAATCAGCAGCTAGCATCGGACTGCAGATTCCCACGGCGATCTGCCGGCTAGAAGTGGTTGACCCTCCGGCAGACCTTCCTGATCTCGCCGCTGTGCCCTGTGAGCGGCGAGATGTTGCCCATCTTGACCATGGACTTGGCGAAGTGGTCGAAGAAGAGTTCGTTGCTGGCGGCGTAGCTCTTGACGAGCTGCATGGTCTCGTGGCTCTGCGTGAGCAGGACCTCGTCGGAGTTGAGCAGGCCGTTCATGGCCAGGATGTTCTTGTAGTACTGGTTGTCGAACCGGAACTGGGTGGCCGGGTCGAGCGCGAAGAGGGTCTGGTCGCCGCCGGACCTGGGGCACCGCCCGCGCAGCTCCGCCGCGTAGGCCGGGTTCAGCGTCGGGTCCGGGCGGTTGTCGTTGTTCTGGCTGTACAGCCGCTGCCGGAAGCTCACGCAGCGGGAGTCGCCGATGGTGTGCGCTCCTGGGTTAATTGACAACACATGTTACTCATTCCGCTCTGCTCATGTCCACGCGGAACGGCAAGCGAACACCTGCGACGGCATGAGTACCTGAGAGGGCGACGAGATCGACGATGTCGAGTCCCTGGTTGCGGAACTTGGCGGCGATGGTGGGAAGGGTGTCGTTGGGAGCAGGGATGAGGTTGTTGGAGCCGCTCAAGCTGGCGGTCAGGGAGTCCCTCCTCCCCAGTGGCACCTCCCAGCCAGGTCCGCCTGTCTGCTCCATCGGCCCGGCAGGTTCAGCAAGGCACAAAGTCAAGAAATTTGTTCTTTGAGGAAACTATCAATGCTGCATTGTACTCGTAGCATCCATACCAGGACGGTGGAGTCCCTGGCGGCGACGGCGACGATGTCGGCGCAGGAGACGGTGTGCGGGCAGGCGTGCTCGAGGGCGGCCTTGATCTCGTCGATGACCTCGTAGCCCCTCAGCGAGTCGCGGTTCGGGTTGGACCGCTTCTCGGTCTGGAACCTGCCGCTGCCGTCGGCGTCGAGCAGCACCGACGCGTCGCAACCCTGGACGAAGCAGTCGTGGAAGTGCAGCCGGACCAGGGACGCCGCCATGCGGGGGTCCTTGGCGTGCTCCTTCGCCACGAAGGCGCCCACGATCTCCTGCAGCTGCGGGCACGTGTGCTCGTAGAACTGCGGGAACAGACCTCCTGCTGCAGGGGTCAGCGGGTGGCCCGCGGCGCCCGCCGGGAAGAGCGCGGAAACGGCGAGCGCCGCCGCGACGGCGACCGCGAGGCCGCTGCTCCAATGCAACGCCATCTTCTTCTCGCTCTCGATCACACTAGAGATGGGACACCAAGGCTAGCTAGGCAGCTTGATAGCTAAATGAGGAGCTGGTTTGGATGAGAAGTTCAGAGGAATGATCGGGTATTTATAGGAAGAATTATTTGGAGCTGCAAACATGTAAGACAGCGATCGATGAGGAAGTTGGTAACGTAATCCGCTGATAATGTTGTATTATAGCAAGTTTGAGGGAGCCGGTAATGGCCTTTCCAGCGTTAGCCTCCATTACAGGTTTTTTGCAGAGTAAGTACAACCTATGCACTATGCTAGTTGTCTCAGGTACGCACAGAAAGAACAGAGGGCGCCGGTGAGGAGACGAGATGCACTGGACGATTCTAAAATTGCAATGCATCTGCTCCGCTTCGGATGACACCAAGAAAGAGCTTAACATAGTGCCGACCATGCTCAATCACAATCAGTTACAATCATGCATGCTACGGAGGAACTTGAAAGACTCATCAGGATTGACAGTTGAGTTGACACACGCTCGCTCATAGTGTCATAGACAGCGAGTGGCCTCTCATACAATAAAAGCTGTCTAGCACACTGGATTCAGGTACACGTAGAGAGATTGACACGCCCAGGCCTCGACGTGCAGCCGTGTAGGTGTAGCTCCAGTATTTGGCTCGCCTGAGCTCCTCCGGCTCGGTGTGGCGTGGGCTGGACTTCACAGCATCATGTCCAAAAGCATGGCCAAGCTTTAGCATCTAAACAGGTTTTGACTATAGCACAGACAAGATTTGGGTATCAAAAAAAGTGCACAGCTAGTTCTCCATCGATCTAAAAATAACTTAATATTTAGTTACCTAATTTAAGAGTCGCGCTATTTGACTCCCTGGGTGCAGAATAGCTTATTCTACACCCACCTCCTATCTTTGTAACCGTAGATGATTTTTATGTCACATAAATTTTGACTTACTTCGGAAGTCGAGCAAAACATAAGAAAAAAAATAAAAAATGACATAAAAAATTATTTACATGTTGTAAAAATAATACGATGTAAAATATGTATTTTGTGTTATTTTACACCGTAATGACTCATATACTATGTTTTTTATGTCAAATTTTTTTTGTTATGAGTCAATATGAACGTAATTATTAGTATGCAAACATAAAATTATTATTTATAACAACATAAAATTATATTGGTGCAGAATAACTATTCTACATCCTGGGTGCCGAATAGCTTTTCTACCTAATTTTATGTGCACTTATATGCAACTTGTGAAAAAGATGTGCAATTGCACACCCATATGCAATCACACATCCTTGTATAATTCTCATGTGAACAAATCACGATATAGATCTAACTGTTATAAAGTTGACTTAGAACTGATATAATTTTCGAATGACCTAGAACTAGCAAAAGGGTAAAAAAATCTACTTTTTTACTATTCTCAAACCTGGTAGGCAAAACAAAATTGACATACTTCATGTGTTTAGTTCTATTTGTGCATATGCAATCCGGTTCACTCGATACTAACATCAGATCGAGTAAAACAAATTTAAATAATAGGAAATAGATTGTACATAATTATTACAACATAGTGTGCATCGATAAAATTAAATCTAGTAAATCTAATCCAAAAAAATCATCAAAACCGAAATAGGAAACATATACTCTAAAATAGAACATCAATGATTTTGTTCGTCATTCCACTTCCACCACTTCTCGTTAAGACATTCTTATGATTTGATGAGTCTCACATCTTGAATGTCACGGTGAACTTGAAGAAAGTGCTTGATGCAGTCTTCTTTCCTATGAGGGTGCATCACCCTTCTAATGAAGTCATAGTGGCTGGTTAGAATTTTGATCACGCTCATACTCGATAATCATATTGTGCAAAATCACACAAGCTTTCATAATCCTCTAAAGGGTCTTTTGATCCCAAAACCGAGTCATACCACACACAATAGCAAATTGGGCTTGCAAAATCTTGGATGTCTTCGCCAAATCCCTTCCAGTATTAGCTTGGGCACTATCAAAACGAGATTATTTGTTACCATGTGGGTTGGGAATTGGCTTGACAAATGTTGCCCATTGTGCATGGGGGTATATACATATTATGGACAATGTAGTATCCCATGTTGTATTTGTGCCCATTTTCCTCAAACTCCACCTTCGGTGCTTCTCCCATGGCTAAGCTTTCAAAGATTAGTGATCGGTTGAGCACCTTGGAATTGTCGACGAAACCCCAATGTTCAACCTCTTGCTCTTCTACGTCTCCATCATCATAAGGATTACGAGATCATATTCATCATCTAATCCATCATACTCTTCGAACGACAATTCTGAATTAAACGAACTCATATACACAAATTTTAGTAATTCATTCAAATGTATTGCGGATGGAGGCTTCACGTGTTCGCCGGTGGCGTGCAGGCCAGATGTTGTCCAGCGATGGAGCTTGGTCGGCGGTGGAGCTTAGCTGGCAGCGGACCAGGGGCGGTGCGGGGTGGGTGGGTGGGGAAGAAAGTGGGGAGGGGATTCTTTTATTTTTTAGAATTTTTTAATTGAGCTTACATGTAGGGCCCATTCCACCTTAGCAAATTGTGCCTAGCCAACCCTAACTAATGGGTCCCATCAATCAGATTCCATGTCAATTCGTCCTTCATTTCATTTTAGTGTACATTGCAACAAATCAACCGAATACTTGTTGTTTTTTGTGATTCAAACGTAAACTTGTGGTTTTTTCGAATAAGTTGAAAAATCATGATTTTATACTAACAACTCAAGTCAAAGCCGCCATATTTATTCATTAGATTCTCGAGAAGATTAGCCTTAAGTTTTTTGATGCTATCTAGTTGTGCAGCTCTCCGGGATGCTTTTGTTTTGCCCCACCATCGCTTGAGGATCTTCCTGTTCACATCAGATTTTTCAACGGACACCACTCAAATACCAAGACGGTGCATCGCGATCTCTGCTCTCCCAACACCACTATAGATAGAACACTGTTGTTTAGCTAAGGCAAGTGCATTACATATGATACAATATGTATTTTTTGTCCCTTAATTATTGTTTGACCATGGCATTTATCTCTAAACTACCCCCTCAGATCCATAATAAGTGCCGTTGATTAAGTACAACTTTGTACCGAATCAGCGACACTTATTAGGGATTGTAGTTTTTCCCCAGTCTCTATTGTTGATGATTATAAATTTATATTAAACACTTTTACGTTATTAAGACTAACATTACATATAAATATATATTTTTTGTATTCTCTTGATATACCCTTCATGTTTATGTGTGTCAAGATACAATCTTGTAGTTCTAATATACAACTCCAAATCAAGTTTTCTCATTTTAAACCAATGTATTTTGTCACAAAATTTGTTTCATACTAACTATTTTTTATGTTTAGGAATTATTTTTGTTACAGTGGGTTTCATCGTTGACCTAATCAAACATAAACATTCATAATACTCCACAAATTTTTCCATGCTCTTGATGTATTAGTTGTGTTCAAATGTGCCCTTTCTATAGTATATCCTTAAAAATAATTTGGCGACTTACATTGGTATATATCAATTTAGAAAAAAATGCTAGAACTTTCTATAGCATGAGGCTAACAATTTAAGGGTTAACTTCATAGAGAACTCTAGAGTTTATGAAGCACCAACATGTTTTTGTCCTCAATTCCCTACCCTATATTAGTGTATAGCCTTTAGGGGCAACTTTTTGTTTGATCGCACAAGCCACATGTGCCAATAAATGCTCATTACCTAACATATTGAATTTTTCTCAGTTAGTGGGAACAATGGCGCGACTCACAAACTTGTTCGGTCAAACTAAATGTTTTGTAGTATATTGAAATTGATCTACTTATAACCATTGGTACTGGGGTGTGGAAGCCTACTAAGTCATTTGAATTGTGTTCTGCTTGTTAGTCTTGGTGTCAATTCAAGATCATACATTTTGTGTGAGCGGTTCACGTAAGTTTGCAAAAGCATTTGAAGCTACTCAAGATTGTGTAGGTTTTGGCCTCCGTAATGGAAATCCATTTTGGCTTGTTGACATGAGTACGCCTGCCAGGGCCCATGGCACTGGTACCTTTGGTTCATATTCGGGTTAAGTCCCAAGAATATTATGGCCCATGATAGGAGCCGAAGGATTGTGTATTCAAATAAGGAAACTACTATGTAAACCGCCATAGTCTATGAGTTTGTATCGAACCCGACTAGGACCCTGAGACCTAGCCACCTATAAAAGGGGCCATGAGGGGCCGGCGGAAGACACATCGGGATTCAGCTTGTAAACCCTAACTTCATCTCAATAATATCATCAGATTCGCCGTGTTTGTCTGTTTTACCTTCAAGTTCATCCGACGCCCTCTTCCCTGATCCTAAGTCCTTCATATGAGGATATTGCCGAGGCTTACCCTCATCACTCGTAGAACTAGATTCTTAAAAAAACACAATGCAAAATGTTCGAGGACATATAAAAGACACACATGCATACTAAAAAAATTAGAGTTTGTCAAACATTTTAAATATGTTTTCTAATTGTAGCATGTAGTAACGTGAGCCAAAACACCACCTCCCCCCGCTTATCTTCATCGAAGTGCTGATGAAATATCAAGATACAAATATATTATTAAGGTGAAGATGGCCACTGCAGTCGTGGAAGTGCAGCCGGACCAGGGACGCCGCCATGCGGGGGTCCTTGGCGTGCTCCTTCGCCACGAAGGCGCCCACGATCTCCTGCAGCTGCGGGCACGTGTGCTCGTAGAACTGCGGGAATAGACCTCCTCCTGCAGGGGTCAGCGGGTGGCCGGCGACGCCCGCCGGGAAGAGCGCCGACACGGCTAGCGCCGCCGCGACGGCGACCGCGAGGCCGCTGCTCCAATGCAACGCCATCTTCTTCTCGCTCTCGATCACACTAGAGATGGCACACCAAGGCTAGCTAGGCAGCCTGATAGCTAAATGAGGAGCTGGTTTGGATGAGAAGTTCAGAGGAATGCTCGGGTATTTATAGGAGGAAATAATTGGAGCTGCAAACATGCAAGACAGCGATCGATGAGTAAGTTGGTAACGTAATCCCATGATAATGTTGTATTATAGCAAGTTTGAGGGAGCCGGTAATGGCCTTTTCCAGCGTTAGCCTCCATTACAGCTTCTTTTGCAGAGTAAGTACAACCTATGCACTATGCTAGTTGTCTCAGGTACACGCAAAGAAAGAACAGAGGGCGCCGGTGTGGACGATTCTAAAATTGCAATGCATCTGCTCCGCTTAGCATGACACCAAGAAAGAGCTTAACATAGTGCCGACCATGCTCAATCACAATCAGTTACAATCATGCATGCTACGGATGAACTTGAAAGACTCATCAGGATTGACAGTTGAGTTGACACACGCTCGACAGCGAGTGGCCGCTCAATCTCATACTCCCTCCGTCTAACCATAAGTGATGTGGATTTATCTAGATTCGGATGTATCTATATACTAAAACACATATAGATACATGCAAATTTAAACAAATCCACATCATCACTTATTTTAGGACAGAGGTAGTACAATAAAAGCTGTCTAGCACACTGGATTCAGGTACACGTAGAGAGATTGACACGCCCAGGCCTCGACGTGCAGCCGTGTAGGTGTAGCTCCAGTATTTGGCTTGGCCTGAGCTCCTCCGGCTCGGTGTGGCGTGGGCTGGACTTCACAGCATCATGTCCAAAAGCATGGCCAAGCTTTAGCATCTAATTAAACAGGTTTTGACTATAGCAGAGATAAGATTTGGGTATCAAAAAAAGTGCACAGCTAGTTCTCGGTCGATTTAAAACTTACTTAATATTTAGTTACCTAATTTTATGTGCGCTTATATGCAACTTGTGAAAAAAGATGTGCAATTGCACACCCATATGTAATCACACATCCTTGTATAATTCTCATGTGCACGAATCACGATATAGATCTAACTGTTATAAAATTGACTTAGAACTGATATAATTTTCGATTGACCTAGAATTAGCAAAAGGGTAAAAAATCTACTTTTTTACTATTCTCAAAACTGGCAGGCAAAACAAAATTGACATACTTTATGTGTTTAGTTCTATTTGTGCATATGCAATCCGATTCACTCCATACTAACTTCAGATCGAGTAAAACAAATTTAAATAATAGGAAACAAATTGTACATAATTATTACAACATACTGTGCATTGATAAAAATAAATCTAGTAAATCTAATAAAAAAAATTCATCAAAACCAAAATAGGAAACATATACTCTAAAATAGAACATCAATGATTTTGTTCGTCATTCCACTTCCACCACTTCTCGATAAGATATTCTTTACGATTTGATGAGTCTCACATCTCGAATTTCATGGTGAACTTGAAGAAAGTGCTTGATGCCGTCTTCTTTCCTACGAGGATGCACCACCCTTCTAATGAAGTCATAGTGGTTGGTTAGAATTTTGATCACGCTCATACTCGATAATCATATTGTGCAAGATCACACGAGCTGTCATGATCCTCTAAAGGGTCTTTTGATCCCAAAACCGAGTCATACTACACACAATAGCAAATTGGGGTTGCAAAATCTCGGATGTCTTCTCCACATCCCTTCCAGTATTAGCTTGAGCACTATCAAAACGAGATTATTTGTTAGCATGTGGGTTGGGAATTGGCTTGACAAATGTTGCCCATTGTGCATGGGGGTATATACATATTATGGACAATCTAGTATCCCATGTTGTATTTGTGCACATTTTCCTCAAACTCCACCTTCGTTGCTTCTCACATGGCTAAGCTTTCAAAGATTAGTGATCGGTTGAGCACCTTGGAATTGTCGACGAAACCCCAATGTTCAGCCTCTTGCTCTTCTACATCTCCATCATCATAAGAATTACGCGATCATATTCTTCATCTAATCCGTCATATTTGAACGACAATTCTGAATTAAACGAACTCATATACACAAATGTTAGTAATTCATTCAAATGTATTACGGATGGAGGCTTCACAAGTTTGCCGGTGGCGTGCGGGCCGGATGTTGTCCAGCGGCGGACCTTGGTCGGCGGTGGAGCTTAGCCGGCGGCGGACCTAGGGCGGTGTGGCGTGGGTGGGTGGGGAAGAAAGTGGGGAGGGTATTCTTTTTTTCAGATTTTTAATTGAGCTGACATGTAGGGCCCATTCCACCTCAGCAAATTGTGCCTAGTCAGCCTTGACTAATGGATCCCATCAGTCAGATTCCATGTCAATTCGTCGTTTATTTCATTATAGTGTACATTGCAACAAATCAACCAAATACTTGTGGTTTTTTGCGGTTCAAACGTAAACTTGTGGTTTTTTCAAATAAGCTGAAAAATCATGGTTTTATGCTAACAACTCAAGTCAAAGCCACCATATTTATTCATTAGATTCTCAAGAAGATTAGTCTTTAGTTTTTTGATGCTATCTAGTTGTTCATCTCTCCGGGCTGCTTTGTTTTGCCCCATTATCGCTTGAGAATCTTCCGGTTCACATCATATTTCTCAAGAGACACTACACACTTGAGTCAAATACCAAGATGGTGCATCGCGATCTTTGCTCTCCCAACACCACTACAGACAGAACACTATTGTGTAGCTAAGGCAAATGCATTATAGATGAAAATGTGTATTTTGTGTCCCTAAATTATTGTTTGACTGTGGATTTTATCTCTAAACTACTCCCTCAGATCCATAATAAGTGTCGCTGATTAAGTGCAACTTTGTACCAAATCTGCGACACTTATTAGGGATTATATTTTGTGTCAATCTCTATTGTTGATGATTATAAATTTATATTAAACACTTTTACGTTATTAAGTCTGATATTACATATAAATATATATTTTTGTATTCTCTGGACATACCCTTCATATTTATGTGTGTCAAGATACAATCTTGTAGTTCTAATATACAACTGCAAATCAAGATTCCTCATTTTAAACCAATTTATTTTTTCACTAACTAATTATTTTTATGTTTAGGAATTGTTTTTGTTACAGTGGGTTTCATCGTTGACCTAATCAAATTAAAACAACCATAATACTCCACAAAATTTTCCATGCTCTTGATGTATTAGTTGTTAAACTGTGCCCTTTTTATAGTATATCCTTATACATAATTTGGCGACTTACATTGGTAAATATCAATTTAGCAAAAAAATGCTAGAACTTTCTATAGCACGAGGCTAACAATTTAGGGGTTAACTTCATAGAGAACTTTAGAGTTTATGAGGCACCAACATGTTTTTATCCTTAGATTCCCTGCCCTATATTAGTGTATATCCTTTAAGGGCAACTTTTTTGTTTGATCGCACACGCCACATGTGCCAAAAAATGTTCACTACCTAGCAGATCGACTTTTCTCATTTAGTGGGAACAATGGCGCGACTCACAAACTCATTCGGTCAAACTAAATGTTTTATAGTATATTGAAATTGATCTACTTATAACCATTGGTATTGAGGTGTGGAAGCCTACTAAGTCATTTAAATTGTGTTTTGCTTGTCAGTTATGGTGTCAATTCAAGATCACACCTTTCGGGTGAGCGGTTCATGTGAGTTTTCAAAGGCATTGAAGCTACTCAAGATTTTGTAGGTTTTGGCTTCCGTAATGGAAATCCAGTTTGGCTCGTAGAACTAGATACTTTAAAAAACAAAATTCAAAACGTTCGAGGACATATAAAAGACACACATATGCATACTATTTTTTTTAGAATTTGTCAAACATTTTAAATATGTTCTCTAATGGTAGCATGTAGTTACGTGAGCCAAAACACCGCCTCCCTCCGCTTATCTTCATCGAAGTGCCGATGAAATATCAAGATGCAAAGATATTATTAAGGGGAAGATGGCCATTGGAGGTGAGCAGTGGGAGGCTTTGGTTCTAGCAGACCCGATTGTACATGCGGTTTGGCTTAGACCCCCTGCTGGAACGTGCAAACCCAATGTGGATGATGCATTTGTGACACAGATAGGGGCGACAGGGCTGGTATGATATTGCGATGGAGCGATGGCTCTGTGGTTTTCTCGACTTGTCGACTTACCTAATTTTATGTGCGCTTATATGCAACTTGTGAAAAAAGATGTGCAATTGCACACCCATATGTAATCACACATCCTTGTATAATTCTCATGTGCACGAATCACGATATAGATCTAACTGTTATAAAATTGACTTAGAACTGATATAATTTTCGATTGACCTAGAATTAGCAAAAGGGTAAAAAATCTACTTTTTTACTATTCTCAAAACTGGCAGGCAAAACAAAATTGACATACTTTATGTGTTTAGTTCTATTTGTGCATATGCAATCCGATTCACTCCATACTAACTTCAGATCGAGTAAAACAAATTTAAATAATAGGAAACAAATTGTACATAATTATTACAACATACTGTGCATTGATAAAAATAAATCTAGTAAATCTAATAAAAAAAATTCATCAAAACCAAAATAGGAAACATATACTCTAAAATAGAACATCAATGATTTTGTTCGTCATTCCACTTCCACCACTTCTCGATAAGATATTCTTTACGATTTGATGAGTCTCACATCTCGAATTTCATGGTGAACTTGAAGAAAGTGCTTGATGCCGTCTTCTTTCCTACGAGGATGCACCACCCTTCTAATGAAGTCATAGTGGTTGGTTAGAATTTTGATCACGCTCATACTCGATAATCATATTGTGCAAGATCACACGAGCTGTCATGATCCTCTAAAGGGTCTTTTGATCCCAAAACCGAGTCATACTACACACAATAGCAAATTGGGGTTGCAAAATCTCGGATGTCTTCTCCACATCCCTTCCAGTATTAGCTTGAGCACTATCAAAACGAGATTATTTGTTAGCATGTGGGTTGGGAATTGGCTTGACAAATGTTGCCCATTGTGCATGGGGGTATATACATATTATGGACAATCTAGTATCCCATGTTGTATTTGTGCACATTTTCCTCAAACTCCACCTTCGTTGCTTCTCACATGGCTAAGCTTTCAAAGATTAGTGATCGGTTGAGCACCTTGGAATTGTCGACGAAACCCCAATGTTCAGCCTCTTGCTCTTCTACATCTCCATCATCATAAGAATTACGCGATCATATTCTTCATCTAATCCGTCATATTTGAACGACAATTCTGAATTAAACGAACTCATATACACAAATGTTAGTAATTCATTCAAATGTATTACGGATGGAGGCTTCACAAGTTTGCCGGTGGCGTGCGGGCCGGATGTTGTCCAGCGGCGGACCTTGGTCGGCGGTGGAGCTTAGCCGGCGGCGGACCTAGGGCGGTGTGGCGTGGGTGGGTGGGGAAGAAAGTGGGGAGGGTATTCTTTTTTTTCAGATTTTTAATTGAGCTGACATGTAGGGCCCATTCCACCTCAGCAAATTGTGCCTAGTTAGCCTTGACTAATGGATCCCATCAGTCAGATTCCATGTCAATTCGTCATTTATTTCATTATAGTGTACATTGCAACAAATCAACCAAATACTTGTGGTTTTTTGCGGTTCAAACGTAAACTTGTGGTTTTTTCAAATAAGCTGAAAAATCATGGTTTTATGCTAACAACTCAAGTCAAAGCCACCATATTTATTCATTAGATTCTCAAGAAGATTAGTCTTTAGTTTTTTGATGCTATCTAGTTGTTCATCTCTCCGGGCTGCTTTGTTTTGCCCCATTATCGCTTGAGAATCTTCCGGTTCACATCAGATTTCTCAAGAGACACTACACACTTGAGTCAAATACCAAGATGGTGCATCGCGATCTTTGCTCTCCCAACACCACTACAGACAGAACACTATTGTGTAGCTAAGGCAAATGCATTATAGATGAAAATGTGTATTTTGTGTCCCTAAATTATTGTTTGACTGTGGATTTTATCTCTAAACTACTCCCTCAGATCCATAATAAGTGTCGCTGATTAAGTGCAACTTTGTACCAAATCTGCGACACTTATTAGGGATTATATTTTGTGTCAATCTCTATTGTTGATGATTATAAATTTATATTAAACACTTTTACGTTATTAAGTCTGATATTACATATAAATATATATTTTTGTATTCTCTGGACATACCCTTCATATTTATGTGTGTCAAGATACAATCTTGTAGTTCTAATATACAACTGCAAATCAAGATTCCTCATTTTAAACCAATTTATTTTTTCACTAACTAATTATTTTTATGTTTAGGAATTGTTTTTGTTACAGTGGGTTTCATCGTTGACCTAATCAAATTAAAACAACCATAATACTCCACAAAATTTTCCATGCTCTTGATGTATTAGTTGTTAAACTGTGCCCTTTTTATAGTATATCCTTATACATAATTTGGCGACTTACATTGGTAAATATCAATTTAGCAAAAAAATGCTAGAACTTTCTATAGCACGAGGCTAACAATTTAGGGGTTAACTTCATAGAGAACTTTAGAGTTTATGAGGCACCAACATGTTTTTATCCTTAGATTCCCTGCCCTATATTAGTGTATATCCTTTAAGGGCAACTTTTTTGTTTGATCGCACACGCCACATGTGCCAAAAAATGTTCACTACCTAGCAGATCGACTTTTCTCATTTAGTGGGAACAATGGCGCGACTCACAAACTCATTCGGTCAAACTAAATGTTTTATAGTATATTGAAATTGATCTACTTATAACCATTGGTATTGAGGTGTGGAAGCCTACTAAGTCATTTAAATTGTGTTTTGCTTGTCAGTTATGGTGTCAATTCAAGATCACACCTTTCGGGTGAGCGGTTCATGTGAGTTTTCAAAGGCATTGAAGCTACTCAAGATTTTGTAGGTTTTGGCTTCCGTAATGGAAATCCAGTTTGGCTCGTAGAACTAGATACTTTAAAAAACAAAATTCAAAACGTTCGAGGACATATAAAAGACACACATATGCATACTATTTTTTTTAGAATTTGTCAAACATTTTAAATATGTTCTCTAATGGTAGCATGTAGTTACGTGAGCCAAAACACCGCCTCCCTCCGCTTATCTTCATCGAAGTGCCGATGAAATATCAAGATGCAAAGATATTATTAAGGGGAAGATGGCCATTGGAGGTGAGCAGTGGGAGGCTTTGGTTCTAGCAGACCCGATTGTACATGCGGTTTGGCTTAGACCCCCTGCTGGAACGTGCAAACCCAATGTGGATGATGCATTTGTGACACAGATAGGGGCGACAGGGCTGGTATGATATTGCGATGGAGCGATGGCTCTGTGGTTTTCTCGACTTGTCGAGTTCTTCACTTTTGCTCATTTGTGCTTGACGCAGAACTGCATGCTTGCCTTGAAGGGATCGAATTGGCCCTAGATATATGCCAAAGAGAATTTCTCTGTCGAGACTGACAATATTGAGCTCATCAACATGGCTACAAGTGCGGTTAGGGATTCTTCGGCTATTGGTCATGTGGTGTAGGACTTGAAGTTACTTTTGTCTTCTGAGCGTGTCCTGTCGTTATCTAAATTTCCAAGATTATGTAATAGTGCTAGTCATGAGTTAGCTAGAATTGGTAGGCAAGATCGGAGAAATCAAGTTTGGTTAGGTTCAGCTGAAAATCCATATCGTTCGAGATTGTGACGACTCTATTATGTAATTAATACAATCCCATTTGCCCTTTGTATTCTCTAGTTTATTGTGGATATTTTGTTTTGATAGTAGTTTATCTGAGCCGTTGTGTGTAGTCAGATCTGTCTGCTACTCTGAAGTCCGAGATCTCGAGTCGACGGGCTTCGCTGACATCAGTCCATGACCAAGTGACCAACCCTAAGGTCTCGCGGACATGGCGAGGGCGAAGGCGCCGAGACCGAAGCCGCCGCGGTCGGCCTCCCGACGGCTCTTCGGGTTTTGCGGGCTGAGCTGCGCGGCGGCGGCGTACGTGGGGATTGACTACCTGCGGTACCTCTCGCCGACATGGCACGAGCGGCTGCAGCCGGTGCTCTGGGCGGCGCTGGCGCTGGCAGCCGCCGGGCGCGCGCCGTTCTACCGCCACTGGGACGCCGAGCTCCGGGCCGCGCTGCCCTTCCTCGGCTCCATCGTCTTCATGCTCAGCGCCTTCCTCTGCGAGGCCATCTCCGTCCGCTTCGTCTCCGCCGTGATGGGGCTCCAGTGGCACGGGTCAGTATCTTATTGTGAACTGGAGGGGGATTCCATCTTTTAACATGTTTTAGCAATTCAGTTGTTTGGCGCGAACTGCCATGGATCTCGGAGATATCTCAGATTTCATGTTGCTATTTCTGGTGTTTGTTTTGGTGTATGAGGCTTAGAGATTTGCCTTTCAGCTGTTCATAGTGAGCTGTTCGTGCCAGTATGGTACGGTCTTGGAGGATTACCTTTTGAACTGTGAAATGATTGACTTGTTTGTAGCATAAATGTTTGGTCTTGAAGAGATTTGCTTGTTATTGACGTACATCGTTTAGGGGTTAAATTGTTGAGTGTAGATTATGACGTCCAACTGTTACTTTGGAGAGGGCTGTGAAATATTTTGGAAACTACACTTTAGGGGATATTGAAGAAATTTATTTTGTAGCTAGAAGGAACCTAGAAAGTGTTGATTATTTATCATGACAATTACTGGTGCGCAAAATCAGGCGTGTACTAGAGATTCATGGAGATGGCAACATACTGTATACAATTTTAATGAATAGTGTGTGGCAAATACATCCTGTGTTAAATTCTCCGTCTGTCAACTTTGATGCCAAGCACCTTTCTGTGGATTATTGGTCATGGTTAGATCTCCATACCTTGTTTAATTGTGGTTTACTCATTGCTATTTTTAAGCTGTAAAATATACCCTTGCAGCCTTGTAATAAGTGTAATAAAGAAAAAAGGTCTATATTATCTATAGTACAGAATAAGCAAAAGATTTATGGTGGTTAGTGTTTCAACGAGTTCAGTTTAAGCAAGGTATCAATGATAGGAACAAAGGGCATCTAGAAGTTAAGTGGGTAAGAAAGGCATAAGCATCTTGATGCTTGGGCTAGTAAATTCCTGGTCGGTGACCTAGTGTTGATGTTACCTCTCTCAATCTGGTTAACATAACTGAGCTAATCCATATGCTTCTGTGGTGTCCTAAAATCACCGAGAAGTTCATGTCAAGTCTCAGTAGATGGCAGGATGGTACCTCACTAGCTTTATTTTGTTATGACATTTTGTCAACTTGACCTCTGTATAGTGGTCTTGGTCCATTCATAGTTTGACTTTTCATTGTCAACAAGAAAATTGCAATACTATATTTCCAAATGGGCCAAAAGCCTTTGAATATTAACTTCAACTTTATAAAGGTGTTTATTTGTGTGCACTCACTCCCCTTGTCTGGATAAATGCATTCATGAACTTGTAAACTAAACCCCGTTTTATCATCTTAACAGATCTGCTGCTCCACTTCCTGACACTGGCCAATGGCTGCTTCTAGCTTTGAATGAGAAACTTCCTGGAAGTGTTGTTGACCTATTAAGAGCTCATGTTATCACTCTTCACCATTATTTGATGTTATTTATGATGCTGGGGTTCTCAGTGCTGTTTGATTGCATCAAAGCTCCTGGTCTTGGAATAGCCACAAGATATATGGTCACTATGGCAATTGGTCGTTTGCTTCGGACGGCAACTTTTATCACTACAATTCTTCCATCTGCGAGACCTTGGTGCGCCGCAGGTCGATATCAAATACCTGGGCATCCTCATCCCTGGGCACAAAAATATTACGTTCCATATGCTTCTGATTCACATGCCATTCGTGGGGTCATAGACAAAGATATGGCTTATGGTTAGTGTATTTAACTTGTCACCTAATTTATGTATTTGATTGTTTGGGATTGGAGAAACTAAATTGTCATTTTTTGAATACAGCTGATGTTCAGTCTTATCCTGGTGAGCATAGACCTGACTGGGGTGGGATGAGCTTCCTAGTAGATATTTTGAGGCCAACCCCTGGAGAAGGACCTTCATGGTACCATCTATTGAAAAAAGCCAGTGGAGGTTGCAATGATCTTATGTATAGTGGGCACATGCTTGTCTCCGTTCTTACTGCAATGGCGTGGACGGTATGTTATACATTTTACTTTTCTGGGTTAGACACCAAAGTTTCAATACGTCATGCTGTCTTGAAACTGAATTACACAATTATCTGGAGCCACCATGTTCAGTCTAAGATCTGTATTCCATTTTATTGGATAATGTTCTAACCAGGCAGTTGTAATTGATGACATCTTAATTCTTTTTAATCTGTTTCACATGCACAGGAAGCTTATGGGGGCTGGATTTCTGTTGCAATATGGATTCTCGTCCTGCACAGCGCACAAAGGGAGATAAGGGAAAGACATCATTACACCGTGGACTGTGTTGTGGCAATCTATGTTGGAATTCTCTTGTGGAGGATGACACGGTTCATCTGGTCTGCTAGAGATGCCAGCCGAGCTAGAAGGCTTGCCAAGCTTGAAGAGGTTCAGGGCAGACTAATCCATGCAGCGAAGGACTCGGACATCGACGAGATCCGTGATCTGCTGAAGGAGGTTGAGCTAGCGGGCCATGAAAAGAAAGGTTTCTCACAGAGGGCCATCCTGGCCTTTGCTGCAGCTACAATTATGTTCACCCTGACTTGTGTTGTACTTGCCCTTACTTTAACCAGCGACGGGTGATTTTTCACTTGCTACAATACCCTGACATTTACCCCATTTTCTTGGGTTACACTGCCGTTCTATGTAGTTAGAGACTATCGAGTGTTCTTTCTTCCAGGAAACATGTTGAGAGAAAATGCAAAATTCTGTTTACTGGCATCAATTGAAAAGCTTGCAAAAATACTTTCAGTCATGTTTTGAGCTTGTGCTGTTATGAATTGCAATTGTCCTTCTTTGTTATCAGAAACATATATACTGAACATGGATGTAGTCAAACTTTCCAAACCCTGACTATATTTCTTTTAATTAGTTAGATTGCATATATATAAAAAAAATCATATTTTATGGATTTTTAACAAAAAAGATATTACAATTTGTTGATTATCATAAATTTATAAACAAGAATTATAGGAGAAACATGCGCTCAAAGCTATATGTGGGAGACCATGTCGTTGTCCAAAACGTCAGATTTTCAAGAACTAAAATGGAGTATACAATCTGAAAGATGTTTCTTGTCTGAAAATAATATAATTAATAATTTCCTTATTATCTCTTCGAGTGATGATTAAAATTTTAAAATAAATTTTTATGGAAGCTCATTGCTTTGCAAATTTTAAAACTTGATCAATTGAGTGCAAACTGTCAAACTGCATTTTTCAGTAAAATTCAAACACAGCAAACAGAGACCGGGCCGGACATTGCGCACAGCACATCAGGCCCAAGTTAGAACGGCCTCAAAGACAACCTACCAAGCCCAACCACAAGCACCAAGAGCGCTTTCTCGTCTTCTCCGTCGCCGGGGCATCACGCCGCCGTCACGCCCCCTCTCATCTATTCAACGGTCGTGACCGCGCTTTCCTTTCCTACCTCAGCTGGAGGCATCAAGCTTCGTCGTCCGGTGCTAATCTCGGTCTCAAGTTGAGTAAATCCTCAGTGCCTCACCTTCCCAGGCACCCTTTTTTTGTAGCGAGGGTTTGGTGCCCGACACATTGCTTCGTAGCAGGAAGTAACTTACCTACGCATTTCTGCAGCCGTTAGAGTTTCAATAGGCCCCAGTTTCAGTTGTCTTGAGAACTGGGAGTCTGGGAGCTGTATGTATCGTCAAGGTTCCAGCTCTTATTCTTTGCTCCCAAATGAACTGGCTAGACAGAGATACTACAGGAAAACTAAATAGATTGATTTATTGATAAGTTTTTGGGTGTAGTTTTATGACCAAAGGGAGCCAAAAACCATATATGTTGTCTGTAAAGGGCTGGAGAGCTGATAGTTCATGTTATGGGGAAAGCTTAGTACAGTTTTGCTAAACATGGGATAATCTAGTCTCATCTCCTCTATTTCATTTTGTGCAAAACTAAATTTTGCAGCAGGAGGAACCATGGCGATGGAGATGCGAGCCCGGGAATCTGTAGACATGTCAAAGGACCTGACTCGGGCGATTGCGCCTTATGCCGCTGCACTTCATGATGGGTTCCTCCACTCCCATTGCTCCTCATGTTTCAGGAAGTTGCCCTCTCAACCTCCACATGGCATATCTTGTATGGTGTGCTGCTCCGTTTGGTACTGCTCCTCAGACTGTTCAAGCTCGGATTGTGAAGTGCATTCGTCTTCTCGTGAATGTTGTTTCTTTGTGGACAGCCTCAAGAGAGCATCTCCCTCCTTTCTTACTGAAGGCACAAGTGATCCCCGTGCTGCTCTTCGGCTTCTTTATTCGCTTGATAAGAATGGTCTTGTTTCGTCTGATTCAATCGACCAACCCACCAGAATTGGTGGGCTTTCAGCCAGTGGTATTGGGGAAGCCCTGGGAGAAGGCGGGGAGGTTGCCGAGAGGATACTAGAGGGAAGCATGTTGATGTCGTCTGCCAGAAAAATGAAGACACAAACTTCTGTTGTTTCCACCAATGGTCTGACAGTAGAGACAGTGGCATTATGGGCAGTGATGATCAACAGTGTTATGGTGCAGATTAGTGAAGGGCGGGATCTGGGGATCGCAGTTTATAGGCCTAGTTTCTCATGGTTCAATCATAGTTGTTTTCCGAACGCTTCTTACCGTTTTGTATTGGCTCCACGCGATGAAGATACTGTTTCAGACAAATCACAATACCTTGCAGTCCCTGCTAGCAAAGAAGTAGCACCAGATGTGGTAAAGGAAATCAAATGATAGTTCTATGTATTTAGCATCTTCTGAACTTCTGCTTGCACTAAGAGTGAAAAAATTAGCTACTTTGCATATAATTATCATATCTCAATGCAGAGTAATTTATTGGGCTTTGTATTGGTTGCAGTGGCATGCTTGGCAGTTTGAAGATGATTCTATTTGTGGTACTTTTTCATGTTCATTTATGCTTCAGTGTGAGAGGCAAAATTTTGGACTCTTACCCTGACTCTCTTTAGCACTCAGCAAATATGGCCCAAGAGTTGTTGTTCGTTGCATGAAGCCAATCAACAAGGGCGATGAAGTTTGCATAACATATATTGATCTCCTCCAGACCAGGGTATAGTTTTCTTGCTAAATCCTAGTTTGCATGAGTTTCACAATTTTAGGAGGTCAGTAGCCCAGTGTATTATTCGTTTGACCAAATTAGACAATGGTTTATTGTTTCCACGTAATATGTGCTTCATCATCACTGGCCCACTTAGACCACTTTTGATTCATAGGATTTCCTCAGGATTTATATATGATTGGAACCCTGTGGAATTTTTCCTTTCCGATCTGTTTGATTCATAGGATTGTATCTGTAGGAACTGATCCTATAGGAAATATGTATAGTGTAGTTTCATAGGAAAAAAACATGAGTTCTGACCTCATGGTAAAAATCATGTACGCATAGAGGATTCAGTTGGGCAGGAAATCCCAATCCTTCGCAATTCATATTCCTTTGGTTTTTCTACCCTATAAATCAAAGGAGGCCTTAGCATTATTATTATGTAATTAAATTTTTCCTCTAATTTATACGACTTGACTACGGTAGTCATAAAGTGTTTATGCACTTGGTACAACTTAAAGAAAAACAGGGCCACACTTCTTCCATTTTGTTCTAAAGGGAACTACCAGTGACCATTTTACATATGTACAGTCCCACCCTATGCAAAAGTTATATCTGAATGCACACTTACTTTGGGATGGATTTGCAGATTATATGGAATCCATGTATATCATATGTTCCGTTTAGATGTAATGGATATATATGTTGGTCATAGTTGATGCACACTCCTCACTGATAACTCTTTCTTGACTTGTCTGCTACCCTAGTGCATAGTAATAAGCGGCATTGAAAATAGCCAAGGGAAGGGGCATGCAGGGGTGTACATTTATCTCTAAATTGTAGAATGACATGTATTTAGCAACAAATTTATTGCTAGTGACATGTATTCAAGAGAGGAGTCAATTTAAGAGGAAAACAAAATTCTTGGTTACTAACTTACTATCTTCCTACTGTTATCAAACTCATAAGTTTCCGTTTACAGGAAGCAAGGCATTCAGATCTTTGGTCTAAGTATAAATTCATTTGTTCTTGCAAGCGCTGTACTTCATCACCAGAACCATATGTGGATCTTCTTCTGAATGTAAGAGCTAAAATCTGGATGAAATTCTGTCATCATTTGTTCTCAATCCAGTATGCACTTTCTATGCTCGATGTTTTGAGCATTGTTAGGAGAATGAAAATGATTAGCTGTTTTGCCATGAGTGAATGTACGTTTTTGAACTTGTCTCGCATATAACTTACAAATAAACTGTATATTGACCAGTAACTAACACCAGTGGTTTCTGTTGCATTAAGCTAGCGACCCTTGCTACATAGTTGCATATGTTGCAGGTTGCTAACACTTCATGCTTATACTATCTTCTTCTCAAAGAAAAATGAATTCTTATATTTCTGCAAGCTGACATGGTACCCTATCAGTATGATTTTAGGAACTTGAATTCACCAGAGGATGTTTCTATGTCTCCAGCAATCGAGGATTTGGATGATATCTTACAAGAGGCAATCTCTGTATTCTCATTGGGTGATGACCCTAAAGCTTGCTGTGATATGGCAGAAACCATGCTTACGGAAAACTTGATGGCCGATTTACAGCGAGTTGAACTTTCACAAAGAAGACATATACTGCATCCTCTTCACCATATATGTCTTAGAGCTTACATAGCACTTGCCTCTGCTTACCGTTTTCGTGCCCTAACAGCAAACACCGAGGGAGAAAACAGTGATGTTTCTTTTGAAATGACCAAAGCTGCAGCAGCTTATTCGTTTGTTCTTGCAGGAGCTACACACCATTTATTCTTATCTGAATGCTCTTTCATGGTCCCACTCTCGCATTTTTTGTTAAGCACCGGACAGTCCCTGTTAGATCTTGTTGAATGTTTAAAGGGAGAGACAAGGAAAAATATATCTGAAGCTAAGTTCAGCTTTGCATCATGTTCGCCAAGTTCAGCCAAACATGATTTCACGCAGTGCAGTAATTTCAGATCAACTTGTGAAGAGTTTGGCAAGCACATGTTATCGTTATCACTGCAGTGCTGGCCATTTCTTGCCCAAAGCTCACCCTGTCTGGAAAAGATAAAGGACCCTATAGAGTTCAGTTGGCTTGGGACAGCAATATCTCAGTCTTTCCATCTCTCCGAGGAAGATTCTGCCAACCTTTCTTGTCCAGATAGGCTAGCAATTAACATTGGAAAACAGAAGAGATGTATTCTCAGTTTAGCTGTTTGCTGCATCACCTACTGCAAATATCTTGCAAGCATATGCTATGGTCCACAACATCATTTGGCTAATCATGCTAACGATCTGCTTGAAGGAATTGATCCTGCACAAAGACTTTTCTGAGGTGGCTCCTGTGCGTGCTTATAAGATGTAACGCCCCAGGAGCCAGGAGTTGACGTTTGTTGTGCTCCATCATTATTTAGGGCTGTGAAGCTTATTTTCGAGATGGCTGTAGGATGAAAGTCTTATTCTCTGTGCATGTAATCATAGTTTCTCGATTCTGTTTATTCTGATGAACAAGCTAGTAGCAGTCAGATTTATGGAGAAGTCCTTTAGGGTTCATGTTTCTGCATAATCATGTAATATCGTTGTCTCAAAGTGGCATTCCATATTAGCTGATCTCTAGACAATTCTATTAGTATCTTCTCTCATTATGCAAAAGTATCCAAACATTATGTGTTTAGGGTACACACTGGTCTTGCTTATCGCTCATGAAGAATCATCATCACACTTCGCCATGAAGGTTTCCACTTGAAGCAAAGGTGCAAAGAAAGCTATATTTGATGATTTATTAGTTTTATTTGGAGGTGGTTCTTGGTGATTGGGGGATACTCCCAATTCATAGATTGTGTTATTGGTATTTTTGTGAGAATCAATTGTACTTTTTTTTTGGTCAAAGCTATGTCTTGGTTCAGTGAAATAAAAAAAGAAGATAATTTTGCCTCTTTGATCAGTTTTTGTTGGGTGCAAAAATAGTTGAATGAAAATTCTCATGGTAAATATTCCTCAAGTCAGAAGAGTTTTTTTTTCGTACTCAAGTGACATCTTGACAATCAATTTATATTTCTAAAACAAACATATATCTCAACACAACTTAATGAAATGAGCCTACTTGCAAAACTGAGAATCAGATTAAACAGAGGACTTTCGTCCAAAAGCTACAAAACGAGTACACTTGCAAGACCTTCGCCATGCAGAAGACATAGTACAAGCAAAGCACAACCTTCGTTCATATCGTCGCTTGTATACTATTCAATCAAGCAGCTGACAGACTTACATGCAATCAACGACTAAAGAGACAAAAAGTTGGAAAAGTTGCAACTAATCTTTATTTTGTAGGATATTTGCGCTTTTCTGCCACCCAGTGAGAGTGTATTCTCCTTCAGTCCTTTGACTGCAGTTTACTTGCTATCTGAAGCTCCGGCAGCAGCGAGAGCCCGTGCCTGCCTCGTCTTGAACTCGACCATCCTGCCAACGTCCGGCATGACGGCCATGGCGGCGTCGAGCTCGTCGAAGCGCATCGTCCACGCGGCCAGGAGCGGGGTCCTGGCAGGGTCAAAGATCTTGGTCCCGGACATCACCTCGGCCGCGTGCGCCCACGTGAGCAGGCTCCCCAGCGTGACGTCCACGAGCCCGACGCGGTCGCCGCCGAAGAAGCCGCCCTTCTTCCCCTTCGAGCACTCCCTCAGTGCTCCCTCCAGGGTCTCCACCGCAGCGAACGTCTGCTTCAGCCCTTCCGACTTCTCCTCCTCCGTCTTGCCCCTGAATGACCGCACCCACGGGATCACGAGCTTGTCGTCGATGTAGGAGGCCCAGAAGCGAGCGGCGGCGCGCTCGTGGGGGTCCGAGGGGAGGAGGGAGGGGCCGACGCCGGCGAAGGCCTCGTCGATGTACTGCATGATGATCACCGACTCGCAGACCGGGGCGCCGTTGTGGATGAGCGCCGGCACCTTCTTGTGCACCGGGTTGGAGCTGAGGAGCAGCTCGCTTTTGTTGGTGAGGTCCTCCTCGACCTCCGAGTAGCTCAGGCCCTTGAGGGCGAGGGCGAGCTTCACCCTGGTGGCAAATGGGCTCAGCCATGAGCCCAGCAGCTTCAGTTCGTCACCTCCGGCCATCTTCTGCTTGATTTGTGTGTGTGCAGGTTGGGAACTGGGATTTGGTGGATCGGAGCTCGGTTGGGACTTGGACTGGGGTTCGGAGGCAGCTGGCATTGACCAGTCATCCACTATGCTTGCAGGTAGGAGTACTACTACCAAACAATGTTCTAGAAAATCACAGTTAGAAAATAGTGCTACGCCAATCACTGTTTGACTGATAACCCCATTAATGAACAAGGTAAGTCAAAATTTATACTCCATTCGTTCACTAATACTCCTTCCGTTTTAAAAATATAAGATGTTTTAGCTTTGTGAAGCAAATGTATCGAGACATCTTTTAGTGTGTAGATTCACTCGAATATATACACTAAAAGATGTCTAGATACACTTACTTCACAAATCTAAAACATCTTATATTTTGAAACGGAGGGAGTATAAGATATTTTAGGTTTATTTAGATTCTTTCATTTTGGTCATACTTTTAGCACGTAGATTCATTCCTTTTGATCTATACCTAGTCTACTTTAAAACATCTAAAATGTTTTATATAAGTAACCCCGAAGGACCATGTCCAAAAATCAACAAATCAGAGTAGGAGTTTTAAGCTCAAAACAGTTTTACACTCTCTAGTCTCGCTTCTCTGTATGCATCGATTGATGTAGAGGTTGGGGCTACCCCGTTTCAAAAAAAAGTCTCGTTTGTCTGTCAGTTTGTATTTGAACCTTGTCACTCAGTTTGATCAAGATGGATGGCAAAAAAGTATGAATGGGCCTACAATGACCTATTTCATACTTTTCTAACCGACAATGGAGGATCCAATGCATTGAAAA
Organism: Dactylis glomerata; assembly: GCA_007115705.1. Lineage (NCBI taxonomy): Eukaryota > Viridiplantae > Streptophyta > Magnoliopsida > Poales > Poaceae > Dactylis > Dactylis glomerata. Next base: position 44,652 of record QXEO01001553.1, read on the forward strand.
TCCAAGGTTTTTGACAAGAGATTCGATTAAGCAAGATTTCAAAGCAACAATTTCGTCTCTATGATCAATAGGTTTAGCCATAGCATTCTGTTGTTGTTGTGGATCATTCACTTCCACTAAATCAAAGTGGTTACCTCTAGTGATAGCAATAAAGCCTTTCAACTATTTGCAGTCCATGATTTGCGATATGTGCTACTCCCTCTTATCGGAAATAAGTGTAGGTGATTTTGAACTAACTTAGTACAAAGCTTATACTAAGTCACCGGCACTTATTTCCTATCAGAGGGAGTACTTCTAATGTCAGAATTGGTAAATAAATTTTTTGGAAAGCAGAACACATAGAGGCCAGTTCGAAGAATTGTATTTTAATTGAGAGGTAAATAGCCATTTAAACTTTTAAATGAGGAAGTTGTATGGCAATAGGTGATAGCTAAACCAACTGATTCTCCTGTCTAGAAAGTCTGATGAGAGATAAGGACAAGTTCTTTAGCGATGGATCTTTTTCAGCGGAGAATGGGCATGATACTCATTTCTAGGAAGACTCATGGCTCAAAGATATTTGTTTGTGTACGCATCCTTATTGATGAGGTCATGGGCCTTAGGTAGGCCCACCAGACAGGAAGTAAAACCACTCAGCAAGAGGCTCCTCAACCAAAGGACGTTGGCACTCGGCTAGGGCCCGCTCGACGATCTTCTTAGAGTGTTAGCCAAGCTGCAATCACACTAAGGATTCTGTGAGACATCATTTGTAACAACTCCAAATCAGATCTTAGATATCTTGTTAGGATCTCTACGCCGCCATAGGAGAATTCTTGGTACCTCTAACCCTAGGCCACCAAGTATATAAGGGGTCTAGGGGCCAGCCGAGCAATAATCATTCATCTACATACACATCGATCACATCGGATTATCCACCATAGACGATCTTGAGACCTCCTCGTGCTTGTCCTCGAGTATACACAAAGATATAATCCACTCGCCACAAACAGGAAGTAAGATCTTTCCGGATGTTTTTTCCGAGGGCTCGAACCTATATAAATTAGTGTCTGTTGTGTCCTACCATTTGATTTCTATCAAGCGTGTTCCCCCCACTGAACTACAAATCTATGAAAAAATTACCACGCCACTTAGCACATTGCATGTTCACATCTACTTTGGAGGCTTAGATTGCCAACCACGTCATCAACATCGGTGGCTCCATCACTGGCTTATGAGTTTTTGATTTTTCATGCTCAACTTCATAGCCAACTCCACCAGCAAGGTCCACCTTCTTGACGCTAACCTGATCGGCTAGGAGGACACATGCCCTCTCGGATCTAATGTGGGCCTCCACACCAACCCTGCTCTAGATTGCCCAAGTTACGAGCAATACCTAGTTTCTACCATCACCATACTTTCCCCTATCTCCGAGCATGACTCACAGAGTGAAGGGAGCATGGGTAGCTGATGCATGTAAAATGCATGCATGAACTTTATAGTTTATTATGCTAAAATGCTTATTATTTCACAACTTTATTATATTTATGGGGACTAACCTACTAATAGTTTAAAAGTGCACAAGTTCTTCTTTTACACTTTGTTGTGTAGGAAAAACATGAATATGGTAGAAAATCCATCATTATGGCAAGATTTGGAGTTTTCTGAAATCTGTTCTGTTGAACACTTTTTAAAGATTGACTTGAAACGGACCAAAGATGACGTCAAATAAAAACGTGATCAACGTGAAAGTTGTGGGAAATTTCAAGACGTATGATTTAGAGTCAAAAAGCGTCCCAATCGGAGTTTGTATGTCCCAATTACACCCGTATTTCTGAATGGTCCAGAAGCAGTTTCGGGATTACGTACCGTATTTCTGAATGGTCCAGAACCAGTTTCGGGATTACGTAAATCGGTGACATGATTGACTCAAACTCCTTCCATATATGACGGATTCGGCCAAGCCACGACTCTATGATCTACCAAGGGACAAAGGAAAGGCTAGGAAGGTTTTAGAGGTGCCCAAGAGCCCTTGTATCCAAGGGTTTAGATCCGATGGCTCGGGTGAAACCTTCAACACTATATATTGACCGGAAACCCTGTTTTCTGGAGGCACCACCCACAGCTTCCAATTTGACTCCCCCTTGGCTGCTATCTCCAAGGGGGAGGGCTCCTCTACAGTACCAGGAAGTTCCAAGGAAGAAGGAGGACAAGGGGCGATGCTCCCCTAGGGCCGGCCGCCGCCAGGGTGCCCCGCGCAGCTGGCGGCACAGCCGCCCTTCACCGCCGCCTTCGACGGCGCGTTCTTTGCCCGGGCCGCCACCTCTCCCCCTTGGGGAGGCACCTCTTCATAATTGTCTAAAGAACTTCTTCATCATCCCCACTGTAATCTCTTGGCAAATACGATGTTTGATGCAATATATTATTTTCCTATGATCTATTGTATCTATGTCTATGTTTGAGTAGTGATTTGTTCTTGACAATTGTTAAATACTTTGTTGATTAGTTGCATAAAACTTTGTTATCTTCTGTGGTGGTCTTATGTACTGATATATGAGTGCACACATATGTTGGGGGATGCATAAGGTTGTCACCATTGCATGTTGTTAGGAGGAGGGATATACAAAGTTGAACAGAAACCGTATTCCAAGTCTTATATGCATGCTATATTAATTCATGGTTAATTAACGGGGAATATATTGGGGACCTTAGAACATAAAGAAGTGGTTGGACATATTTTGTCTTAATATATCCCTTGTTAGAGCATCTCCAGCCGTCCCCCCGACTTGGCCCCCGGCGGCCGTTTTTTACATCCGGACGGCGGTATTCGGCCCAGTCGCGCCCCCGGTTCCTCGTTTTCCCCCGGATTTGGGCCTAAACTCATCCGACGAGCCCAGGCCAACCCCGGTCCCCCGGGGCGCGCTCGGGGACTCCGGACGAGAGAAAAGCGGAAACAGGCCCGCTCTGTCGGCGAAAGAACGCGCAAACCCTACAATTTGGCCGCAAATCCCCCTCTCCCTCCCGTCGTTGCTCTGTCGCCACCGGCACCACCCCTCGCCAATCCGCCGGCCGGTTGCCTGAACTTCGCCGTCCCTCCTCCCACCTGCCCCCACCTGCCTATATTCCGCCGTCCGGTGTGCCGTCTGGCCATATTCCGCCGTCGGGGAACTCCTCCCGTCGCGCCTCGTCGACACGCCCGGCAGGTGTTCGTCCATTTGCTTGGCCGAAAATAGACTCCGACGACGAAAATGGCCGACACTACAACAAGGGATACTATCTTGCAGACGGTATCTATCCAAAGTGGGCAACATTTGTGAAGACTATCTCGAGTCCCATCCTCCCGAAGGAGATGGAGTTTGTGAAGGCACAAGAAGGTTATCGAAAGGATGTCGAGCGTGCGTTTGGTGTCCTCCAGCAGAGATTTGCTGTAGTCCGGTTCCCCGCAATGAGTTGGTCCAAAGATCAGATATGGGAGGTGATGAACTGTTGTGTGTGCTTACACAACATGATTGTTGAGGATGAGCGGAAGCATCTGATCCCGGAGAGCGAACAAGCTCTACCATATGAGAGAGAGGGTCCTCTTGCACAGCCTAATCACCAGGTGCCGGCATCGTGGGCTGCGTTCATCGCTATGCGTCAGGAGATTCGAGACTCCACTATGCATCAACTACTGCAGGATGATCTGGTGGAGCACATATGGAGGTTTCGAGGCAACACCCACTAGTTTCCATTTGATTTGTTTGAAAACTTGTCAATTTATTTGCTTGTTTTGTTTAACTGTATGAGATTCGCCGAACTGATGTTTATTTGAGCCGAATGTTGGCAAACTGTATGAAATTTGCCGAACTGGAACGTCTATTTGTAAAAATAAGTCAAAAACGCCGATTTCCGGGCGTATAGCTGGGGCGCCGGCTGGAAGTTCGGCGCTCCCCACGCCTGATTTTCGTCCAATCCGGCGATAATTACCGCCGGATTCGGCCGTGGGGGGCGCAAACGGCTGGAGATGCTCTTAGCACATTCACTTGGCCTAGGGACCAATCACTAGGGTGTGTAGTAGTTCATTTACTTGACTACTCTGATTTACGGCCCCACCTAGAAGAAACAATAGACCTTATCTTCACAAGTTAGATGTGATGGTTAGGAGTGTCACCTGCTAGACACATGTCCTTAATTAATCCTATTGTTGCTCTAGATTTTAGTGCCTGATACGTTGCAAACGTATCTTTATTTTTTGATGCTCCATGCTTGTTTTACACCAATTGCTTTATGTTTTGTTTACACTTTGTGGCATTTTTATGCATTTTCTGGAACTAACCTATTAACAAGATGCCACAGTGCCAGTTCCTGTTTTCTGCTGTTTTTCTATTCCAGATTATTACTGAAGGAAATATTCTCAGAATTGGACGGAACAAAAGCCAAAGTGCCTATTTTCCTAACACGTTCACGGAGTCCGAAGGGGAGATGAAGTAGGGAAACGAGGCGGCCACACCTGGTGGTGGCGCGCCTCCCTTCTAGACGTGCCGCCCCATGGTGTGGGACCATCGGGCGCCCACCGACCTCGCCCTTCCGCCTATATATTTACATCCTCAGGAAAACCCTAAAGGCCCGAGACTCCATCCACGAAAAGTTCCATAGCCGCCGTCATCGTCGACCCTAGCTCAGAAGGGTTCTGAAGCTCTTCCCGGCACCCTGCCGGAGAGGGGAATCATCACCGGAGGCCTTCATCACCATGCCTGCCTCCGGAGCGATGTGTAAGTAGTTCATCTTTGGACTACGGGTCCATAGAAGTAGCTAGATGGTTGTCTTCTCCTATTTTGTGCCACCATGTTTATATCTTATGAGCTGCCTAACATGATCAAGATCATCTTATTGTAATGCTACATGTTGTGTTTGCTGGGATCCGATGAATATTGAGTACTATGTCAAGTTGATTATTGATTTATCATGTCTATGTTATTTGTGATCTTGCATGCTCTCCGTTGATAGTAGATGCTTTGGCCAAGTAGATGATTGTGACTCCAAGAGGGAGTATTTATGCTCGATAGTGGGTTCATGCCTCTAGTAATCTGGAAGAGTGACAATAACTTCTAAGATTATAGATGTGCTGTTGCTACTAGGGAGAAAACAATAATCCTTTGTCCAAGGATAATTGTATTGTTTGCATTACACACTTTGCTTAATGCAATAATCTTTTACTTGCAACTTAATACCCAAAGGTTGTTCGGATGATATCCTGAAGGTGGATTATTAGTCATAAATGCAGTTGGATTACGGTCTATGTATTATGTTGTAATGTCCAAATGAATCTCATAGTGATCTTCGTGTCATGTACATGCATTGTGATGCATTCTCTATTTGTCAATTACCCAACTGTAATTTGTTCACCCAACATGTTATTTATCTTTATGGAGAGACACCTCAAGTGAACTGTGGACCCTGGTTCATACTTTTACACTGATAATGCCATTTACTGCAAACACTGTTTTCTTTCTGCAAATACTATTTTATTTCATTCACTGCAAACAAACATCTCTTTCCACACTATACGTCTAATCCTTTGTTTTTAGCAAAACCAGTGAGATTGACAACCTCACTTTAAGTTGGGGCAAAGTAGTTTGGTTGTGTTGTGTCCAGGTTCCACGTTGTTGCTGACACCGGTAGTGCGCCCTGCCAAAGTCAGCTAGCAACAACCTTCAGAAGTGATTTCTTTCTCCTACTGGTCGATTAAACTTTGGTTTCATACTAAGGGAAAACTTGATGCTGTGCTCATCATACCTTCCTCTTGGGGTTTCCCAACGGGTCCTATGAGACATCAGTGCCTTGGGGTTTTAATCATCGAGTGCTTTATGCGTTATTGTGTTCAGTCCTTATGCATCTAGCTATAAAATGTGCTTCACTAATTGTGCCAACCAAAACAAATGAAATAGCAATTTGCCAGAACACTTGCTCCTAAGAGTTACCCTCTCTTCACTTTACTTGTTTGACTTTACTTGCATTAGGTAGTTTACTTTCTGTATTTACTTTCAACACTAGGTAGTTCTACTTTGCAGTACCTTGCATCTTGTAGTTAATTGCATTGCATAAAAGGCCATATAACTGGGTTATAGGGCTTTACAGAATAGATAGTTTACCTTCAGCTCTTTGTGGGTTCGACCGTCAATACTTAACGAATTGTGCTACAGTGATTTCCTGCTCTTGGGGATTATCAGTAGCCACCACCCCGCAAGGGAGGTCGCACCCTATGTCAACAGGGAGCCCTCCTGGGCTAACTAGGGCGGAGGTGTTAATTGGTCTGCCTCCCTCGATGTGGACCCCTAAGGACGTCGGTCTTGTGTGTGTGACATCCTCTACTAGGGATAAATATGATACTTATATCAACAAGTGACATCTTATTTTCTAGAAGATCATAAAGAATCTCCATGTTAAGTGTGCTTGGCCTGGAGTAATTGACAGCTTCCCTCTTTTCTTCCTCATGGTGCTGGTGCCTAGTCCTAGTGGTTCTTTGGCAACGTGACATTGCGGGCTCTAGTGATAGACACAACATGGAGGCAGTGGAGATAGGAGCGCCATGTCCGTAGGTGTGGCCCCTCTAGTGGCTCTGGCAAATTTGGATCCTATCGGGGTCATCTAGTCTTGGGGCGGTTCATATGTCCGTGGTTTTTGCTACATGGGGATATAAGATGTGCATGTTTGTGGTTTCTTCCTTGCACCAAGGTGGGCCATCGCCGATAGGCTAGGTGGCGATCGAGGCTCTAGGCAGCATGGCTTGTGGTGCATTTTGGTGAGTACTCGATAATAGTATCAAGGACGCTGCGGCCAAGTTTTTTGGCCAACGGGCCTACAGAGCGTGGTTGGCAGCATCTTTCGGTGGGATGGTGGTGACTGTCTGTGATTGTTGCTGCTATGTGGTAGCGTGGTAGCTGGGAATCTGTCAAACGGCACCAGTCTAGCCGTGATCTCCATGATATGTCGCTATTGTTGGTGTGGGAGTTTGGCAAAGGGGCGCCGACACTGGTTATTCGACAATGACGACCTCCATGGTTGTGTGGATGACGCGTCGGCTGGGTCTCGAGTTTTTGATGTTCTTTTGAGGCCTGAGGTGGTACGGCTTGCCCCTCCACCTCCTGATTGGGTTTGAACTGGTTCATTAGGTTGTATGCATAGTGACTCTTGATATGCATCAAGTAATGTCTGTTGCCAATAGGTGCTAGTGTGCTACTCATAGTGGCTCCTATGGAGATGATAACTCATGCCTATTGTTGATAGATCGAATGTGGTGTGTTAGTGACAGGAGGCGAGGCGGTATGACATCTTTGTCTTTCGGTATCACCTCCAGTGGTATCTGGTTTTGGAGTGTTGGTAGCCGGAAAAGAGATGATGGTAGAAGTAGCATCGATGAAATGTATAAGCACTCTAGTGGAAACACAAGATATATGATCAGGCTATGTCAACGCGGCCTGCATCATGTCCTTGCTGTGGTGGATCAAATCTCGACATTGAAAAAATCTATGTTGATCTATGATTGGGGTCGATACCATCGATGCATGTGCGTGTTTTCTTCTTAAAGGGTTGGTTTATGAGATGTGTATTTTTTTCATTTTTTTCTATTTACGATAGGGTTAGTGGTTTCTTGGTTGGATTACATGCGTGAGGTATACAACCTCAATTTTTTCAAAATCGAACTATTTTGTTTGCTAGATTTTGCATGTTGAATATATTGTTCTGTGCATCATTCGATGGAGAGGCCGGTCTTTGTTCTCCTTTTTGGAAAAAAATTAAGTGTCTACGGCTTATGTGGTCAATGGAATTCCATTTTTTCCATGTTCCTTTACCAGCACAGTGAAGCATAACATGGAACTTTTGGCCCTCGCATCGCTCCGCTCTGGGGTGATTCAAAAGGCCATGAACCCTAGCCTCCCCACCCCTATGATCTTGCTTCTTGTTGCTAGAGGTGCCCATAGGAAACTTCCATGTGATGTCGACCTAGTACGGTGGCGATGTCGGTCCTGGCCACGAGAGATGCTCACCTATGCTGCATGTCATCCTCCTTGGTAGCGCGGGTGGAGAGGGGGTGGTAGATGGTGATCACAATGTGGTGGTCTCCTCATTGACCTCTGATGAACTAAGGCCAATAACCTCTTCCCGTGTTATTCCCACTTGATGGCAGCAGTTCTACTCTTCAAAATGCCACTTGTTGAAACTCCAAGCACAGAGTGATGCAGCAAGAGAAGTATTCCCCACAAGGGTGAACCGAGGGTTTATATTGAACTCTCGGGGAAGATGGTGGTTCGCTTCTCTGGACTCTTGAAACAACTTGGAAAAGTAAACAATAGTTTTCCATCCCCAACTAGCTAGAGTGGTTGTCAAGCACTCACAGCTCACAAGTTTACAAAACAAAATAAATTAGTAAATAGTATTTTTATTTTTATGAAAAATAAACAACAAACAAAATAAAGGAAGGTTTTCTTATCGCTAAAAGTGGACCAGGGATCATGGTTTCACTTGATCTCTCTCTCTCTCTCTCAAACATGGTGGTGGTGATAGCACAAATGATAAACTAAGAGCATGCAAACAAACAAGAAGTCATTGATAAGCATGGATATGGGCATGACGTTCTAGCATAGAGTTGATGCAAGCACAACTCTCTAATAGTCCTTTGACAAGGGAGAACTCCTTAAGTCAAATTTAAGAAGTAACATAGTATTGCCTTAAGATCTATAACATGATGTTGAACACAAATATGTAACCTTTCTAACAAGACCACCCTTTCTGTCACTAGACGACATACACATAAGTATTCCTTTCTCCCTAGTGAGACAAATCATAGAAAGGTAAAAACCATAGCAGCACAAGAATTTCTGTCACTTTCCCATGCATACTACCAGATTACTCTGCCTAATGCAGACATCCCCCACATGCCCTATCATACTAGTTTGATCTGAACAAAGAATACAATAACATGGTATCATATACATCTATCAATACACCAAGAACAACTATCAATTTGCATCTTATAAATCATCTCAATAGCAAAAGATCCACCATAGGGGTAATACAATTATGGTCACAATCATGATAGGCAGCTCATGTGACTCTAACTAGTGAAGTGCAAGAGAGAGATTGATACAAGTTACTTCCACAATCCCATAGTGTTATCGTCTTGACGGCAGATGCCAAGCGGGGTGGCTAATCAGAGGGGAACAACTTTGGTGACGACGGCATTCAGAGGCGGGATTGGGCACAAACACAATGATGTACTCGGGTTCGAGGCCTTCGTGGTGGAGATTGACACAATAAACTACAAAGTTCATGGATGCATTTTACATGCATCACCACCCCACTGGCCTTGGATCATGGTGTCCCCTAGCCTGGCGGTGGCGGTCACGACATCGGTGATGTTTAGGTTTATCCCCTATCCCTCCTCTCTCTGTGCCAGGGTGAAACCCTTAAATCCCTAGATTGGGTGGTGGTTGCGTTCAGGCATTGTTTACTCCTTGGAGGCGCCCTCTTGGGACCGCAGGAAGGTGGGCGGACTACGTGTAGTTTGTGGCAGCATTTTTTTAGGTGCACGTGTTGGCGTGTTTAGTTGGTGTTCTTCTGCAGCTATTTTATCTTGCAGGCGGGTCGGCTCCCTTGGGCCTAAGCAAGAGGGGAATGGATTCTGCTTTGGTCTATGAGATCTAGCCTTTCACGTCGACATTGTTTCATTCTTGGGATTTCTTGCTTTGGTGACCTCGTCCCGAAGCTTGTGTCTTACCGGTTTATTAGTGCTATGGCCGGCGGCGATGTTCGTGGGCATCATGTAAAGATGTGTTTGTGCTTGTTGGTCTATTCCTTGGCAAATCGTCCCATTTGTGCTCTAGGAGGATTTTCTCTTCCTTCTAATGGTATGGCACTCTTCAGACGAGGGTGAGAAGACATGGATCTTCTTCGGAGGTGGAGGCGGATGGCGCGATGGCTTCGACAAGCCGGGACATGATGAAGGCATGATCTTTCTCCGATGGTGTGCTTCACGGTGTTATGCATGAAGACCTCGAAGTTCAACCTATGATTTTTGTAATTTCCCCTTCCTTTGTTGTTAGCCTATAAGCTGATCTTTAAGCACCCTCTAGCTACAGCCTTTCTAGGCTCATTTCAAGTCTCCTATCTGATGCCCGCCTTGCGTGTTTATAGTTTCAAAGCTGCGTAGCTTCTCCAAGTAGTGACCCTGCTAAGAGCAACTCTCTAGTAGAACCCGTAAAAGCGGCCAAACCCTTAAAATAACCCACTTCTAAAGTTTTCATCGGAAAATCGGCCCCGAGCAGAAGGGAAATGTTTGGTTTTACAGGTTTACTTTACGGGCTCTGTGCTGGCATAAACGAAACAATAAAACATGTTTTTCGCGACCTCTAAATCACGATTTACAATTCGCGAGTTGAAAGGCTCAGCTAGAGTTACTCTAAGACGTGTCTCGTTAAAGGTCAAATGAAAGCAACAGCAAAAGTGCAAAACCGCAAAATTGCCAAAACTATATAGTAGCACTAATGCGTCATGCTCTACGCATTAGTATTCTTGTGCCGCAATACAGAGACAACAACGAGTGGACTCTCGTGGATATTGCTTCGATCTTCCCGGGCTCTAGTGGTCAAAGGTGACATTGACCATACTATTCAATCTGATGGGCACATGCATTATGCCACTTCTGTCCCATGCTCCCAATTTGCTAGAATCATGCATGACGCACACGCACCGTTTTGAACACTATATATAGACATGCAGTTCGCTCTCATTTGATTCACCAAGCAAATCAACCATCGAAACACAAGCCAAAACAAGCAGCTACACTTTCATACACAGATCTAGCACAGAACACCATGGCCGCAAGAGATGACCTGAAGCTGATCGGCGCATGGCCAAGTCCATTTGTGGCCAGGGTGAAGCTTGCACTGAGCTTCAAGGGCCTGAGCTTCGAGAACGTCGAGGAGGACATGAACCCCAAGAGCGAGCTCCTCCTCCGCTCCAACCCGGTGCATAAGAAGGTGCCCGTGCTCCTCCACAACGAGAAGCCCATCTGTGAGTCCGTGGTCATCGTGCAGTACATCGACGAGGCGTTCGCCGGCACAGGACCCTCATTGCTTTCCTCTGATCCCCATGAGCGTGCCATTGCCCGCTTCTGGGCCGCCTACATTGACGACAAGGTTTCATAGCTCTTTGTCTGTTGGATTGAAAATTTTGAAGTTCAGACGTCTAGGACCTCTGTCTATGCTGATCACTAAAACGATATGTCCTTGTGCAGCTTGTTGCGCCGTGGATGCAGTCGTTCAGGGGCAAGACAGAGGAGGAAAAGTCCGATGGGTTTAAGCAGATGCTTGCTGCAGTGGAGACCTTGGAGGGAGCCCTGAGGGAGTGCTCCAAGGGGGAGGGCTACTTCGGAGGCGAGAGCGTCGGACTCGTCGACATTTCACTGGGCAGCCTGCTCTCGTGGCTCAAAGCTACCGAGGTGATGTCCGGGACCAAGATCTTTGACACTGTTAAGACTCCGCTCCTAGCGGCTTGGTTGGAGCGCTTCAGTGAGCTTGATGGCGCCAAGGCGGCCTTACCGGACGTCGACAGGGTGGTTGAGTTCGCCAAGAAGAGGCAGGCACAGGCAGCCGCGGCCGCTGCAGCTTCGGGGAACTAGTAAATTAAGGCACACTTCTTTTGGGCTTAAGCTTCTAGAGAAGCTGGCTTATAGATTTCGGTGGGAAAAAACTCCGGTGGGGAGAAGCTCCTAGAAGCTGTTGTTTCTATTCTTTTGAGCTTATGAGATTTGGGCTTATTTGATGTGTTAAGTTGTGCAAAGACTATAATACCCCTGAATTTCATTAAAGTACAGGTGTCCATAAAAATTTGTGCTACTAATTAAAACATGAGCAAGCTGCCGTGCGCATGCAGTCCATTTGCTAGCATGAACAAAACAATCCCGTCATGTGTGGTCAATGCGGGGCGAGCTGGTCTTGTTTTTCTTTTTTTGACGAACCGTTACTTCTTGCGGAGTGGCAGAGCCATGTAAATAGAGCTAAAACTGGAGGGCGAGTCAATATGCCGTTTCGGCTGTCTTACGCAGAAGCTCGGGAAACTGCTCGCGAGCGGTTTCTGCAATTGCACATGATGCGAGCTTAGCGGTCAAAATAAGCGCGGTTGCACCGGGAGACTTCTTTTCAGCTTCAGCAGCGCACCACCTCGAAGCCGGCTGGGAAGCTAAAAAGAAGTCGGCCTAAGTCGGCATGGGAACAACGACTCGTGAGTCCCATTTGACAGAAAAATGCATGTTCCCTCGGATATAATGTCAGTTATTTTAGTATATTTGATTGTTGTTCGTACGACAGTTTACTTGATGTAAGGGGGTGTTCAGAATAATATTATTTCATTAAGGTTTTGTCATAATTCGGTAGTCCTATCCTGAGAAATACAATACCGAGTACATTATTGACACATACGCACTCATAGACTGATCTAAATATATCAACATTTATGATTCACCACACGCGCTTCACAATCAATGGGAATGTTGCCTCTTAGAAATTCACTCTAAGAGCATCAAATTTAGGGCGTGGCTCCTCTGCAGTTGTACAATTACTGTACAGTAGTCGGGTACTAGTGTCTTCCTAATCACCCAACACCCAATAATTTCGGGAACTTATCGTTTAGTTATTTTTTGTTTGAGTAGTTTTACCCCCTCAATGAATCTATAACTAGATAATCTATCAATTAAAATAGATTTCCTTTTAAAATTGAGCACATCAACAAAAGAAAGAGAAACGAATACATACTGTGATGGACCATAGGCAAAATATTTTGGCATCATGATAAACGTAATACATGCATCATTCGTGTGCCTTTTGTTTCTACTTTTTCCATCAAATATTTGTGGGATGAATTTTCAGAGAAGCGGCATGGAAATATCTCTTGTGGGCGGAGGAATGGTTGTGTTACTCTCTTTATCCTTTTCAGATAGTTTTAGAGTATAATAATGCAATTATTTCCAAGCATTGATACTTTCATGGTAAAGGCTACGAGTGCAGAGACTTGTTTCACTTTTCATTTTCAGACTTTTTCATTAAGTCATTGAACCACAATTGTAACAGTTTATTAATGATGCAAGTATTTGGCACTCTCCTTTATGTCACATTAATTGTGGTAATGTCTCAGCTGTCTAGTTTGAGTATAATTCCGAATTTTACTAGTGCCAAATGTTCTAACTATCATAGTTGTGTGTAATCAAAGCAACCCAGGAAGCCTCACACGACAGAGAAGAGAAACTTGACCTCTCTCTCTAGAATTCATACATTATGACCTATGCGAGATGAATGGTGGTTACCAAAGGTGGAAGGAAATGTTCCATGATGTTGATTGATGATGATGCGACTATGTTTTGCTATAGTTATTTGTTGCAAACTAAATATGAAGTTTAGACCACTTCAAAATTTAGAAGACCGAAGTTGAAAATAACCTAGAGAGGAAGATCAAGCATCTTAGGCCAGATCATGGTAGAGAGTATTTTCTGAAAATCTTTGATGAATTCTATGAGTAACACAATATTATTCATGAGAGGAAACCTCTCATCTCGCAGTTATCAAACATGGTTGTTGAGAGGAAAAACTGAATGTTGACTGACTTCGTGAATTCCGTGTTAGACACTATTGGTTTATCAAAGGCATGGTAGGGGAGCCTCTGTCGATTTCATCGCCTCTCCTAAATATAGTTACTATCAAGAATAACAAGAAAACCCCATATGAAGTGTGGATTGGAGAAAATAGTTACTTCCATTCTTGTGCACTTGGTGATGCTTGGCAAAGATCAACGTACCAGTTCCAAAGCAGACCAAAGACCGTGGATTGTATATTTCTAGGTTATGCTCAGCGGGCAATTGGCTATATATTTTTAGTGGTTAATTCTAAGGTATCTGATATGCACATTGATACCACAATGGAATCTCGGATGCAACATATTTTCAAAATATGTTTCCTATTATAGATATGCATAGAATTGCTAGATTTTGTCTGAGATAATTTCTAAATCTATAGTGATTATGTTAAACAACCACATTAGGAAGTCCTTGAGAAGGATGACAATGAAGCACCCACAAGGAGTAAGATACGGAGGATTACAAATCTTTTGTAAATGGTTTTGTTGTGTACCATGTTGATGACGCTCCTAGATCCATTGTAGAGGCATATGCATCTCTAGATGCAGATGATTGAAAAAATTGTCCATAATGAGATGTACATGATTTTTTTCTAGTGGAACTTGGCAATAATAGTAAGTACCTTATGTTTTTAAGCTTGTGGACTTCAAAGTGGATGTAAAAAAAAAACCTAGTCCTAATGGTACGTACTATTGAGAAGTACAAGACAAGGCTTATAGCAAAGGGTTACATCTAGAGAGAAGGCAAAGATTTCTTGGATACCTATTCAGTTTCTCTAGACTGAACTAACCACCATTCGAGTACTATTTTCCCTGGATTCCTTTTATGGTTTATTGTTCAGCAAATGGGCGTAAATATAAATTTTCTCACTAGAGAGTTGGAAGAGAAATCTCTATGGATCATCCTATGGGTTTCTAGTAAATTGTAAAGAGAGAATTTAAAGGTGTGCCGTTTGTTAATATATATATTTATATGGTCTAAAACAAGTAACTAAGAATGACATGAAAAGTTTGACACAACTTTTTTAACTTTTTGTGAGCTTGTCATTAATGAGTCGGTTAAGTGTGTTTACTATCTCCATGGTGGGGGCATAGATATTTGGATGCCATTATGGTTTTTGCTAGCAACATTAAAATGGTAAATGAGGTCAAGTCTTTCTCATCAAAGAGTTTGGTATGAAAAATCTGGGAGAAGCTCATGTGATTATAAATGATCACCAAGTTCATTAAGGATGAGAGAGGGATTATTTTAGTGAAAAATATGTCGATAAGATCTTGATCCGGCTTGGCTTTATAAACAACAAGTCTTCTTCAACACCTTATGACCCTGATGTGACATAGCGAGCGTGATAAGGACAACATCTCTTTCAAATGAGATACTTTCACATCATTGGGTCAATCATGCACATAGCGAGCGTGATAAGGCCGACATCTCTTTTGCTATGAGAAAGTTGAGTAGGTTCATGTCAAACCCTAGTATTAATTATTTCCATGCACTTGAAAGGGTCATGAGCTATCTATGTGGTATAATGAGTTATGGGATTCACTTTGAGGGCAACCAACAGTTCTTGAAGGATATAATGATTCCAATGGATATGTGATGTAGATGAGCTCTATGCTACAAGTGCGTATGTGTTTATCCTTGGAGGTGGCGCATTGTCTTGGAGGTCATGCTAACAGACCATATTGACGGGGTCAAGTATGGAAGCAAATATTATTGTTTTAGATACAACCACTGTTGATAGAATGGTTGCGTGAGGTCTTAATGGACTTTCATGTGGTTGAGAAGCTAGTGCCGACAATCCTTATGAATCATGACAACCAAACAATTATTGCAAAGTGAACATTTATAAAGATAACATGGATTTCTGAAGACATGTAAACAAACATTTGAAGTATGTCAGGGAGTTGAGAAACTCTGTAGTAATAACTGTTACATATGTTCAAACAAACAAAAACCTGGTAGATCCCTTTAGAAATGAACTATAATGGAAGATGATAGATAGTGACTCAAGAGAGATAAGTTTGAGACCCATGAGTGTTGCACCATAGTGGTAACCAAACCTTTATGATTGGAGATCTCGTAAATTAGGACTTGAGAAGAACAAGCTATTATTAAGTGCGGAGAGTATATCATAACCTTCTCTAAGTGAAAATGCATAAATCTCAATAGTTGTAAGGAGGGTTGGAAACATATCAATGTGTTTATGTTGGCTATGATTAGCAAAGATATTGTCCTGCAAAACACTCTTAGAAGGACACACCTATATGAGCCCAATTGTTTCAGTCTATGGGACTTGGGTGATATCAAGTAAGATCATTAAGGACCATGGAGTATGACATATACTATCCACCCGCAGGGTAGGCTACTGAAAGCCACATACTAGTTATGACTGAGTGAAATATGTTCACACAAAACTTGCAACTCAAGGCAGAGTCAGTTGTTCAGATGTGAGTGTGTTAACACCCATTTTGGCTGGTTCACGAGTAAGGCGATGAGAACCTGCATGAGATTTAAGGATATATGGATGCATTAGGTTATTGGGTCAAATCTAGGAGGAGCCAACAATACTACTAGAGAAAACCTTATAGAAGGAACCCTATTAGCAGCACACTTAAAAGTAGTAGTGCTGCCAAACGCGCCACACCACTATTGCGGGACCGCTAGTGGAGTGATTCGGCTATCCACAATGCTAATATTAAGTGGGCCCCAATGCTGCGATGCCAATGTATTAATGTTGGCGTTCATTTGTTTGCCATGCCACCGACATGTTAATACATGCGTTAGAAACTTGTCACACCACCGATGCGTGGTGGATGGAGACGTCGCAAGTTTTCAACTCCACCATTAAGTGCTAGCAGCAGTGTGGAGCTCTTGTGACTCATCGTGTCGCGTCGTGCAGGTGCGCTGCATGCTTTATTAAAGGCGTAGTATGTTGTGTGGGCTCGTGACTCTGGCAACATGGAGTCATATCGCCTTCGCCAGCCGGCCGCGCTCTGAGAGGATTCAATGGCTGCTCTATCGTCCCCACGCACACGTATGTTCCCCATGTCAAAGGATCATATGTCGACACCGGTGTTACTTAGCAGTGTCTGGTGGTGTGGCGGTCCCGCGCCAGCAATGGCGCTTTTGCCACCCCACCACTAGGCTATTCTATACTAGTGCAAAGAGAGTCGATCAGGAAGCCCATGCAACTCAATATTATACCAGGAAGATTGGGTCCGCATAAACCAAATGTGAGTCGATGGTGGCGCGGTATTGAATAGTGCTAGAGAACTTGTTGGCGTGTAGTTGATGAAGTAAATGACCGGCCAGTTGGAAACCCCAAGAGAAGGTTTGATGAATATAGCAGCAAGTTTTCCCTCAGTTACGAAACCAAGGTATGTCAATCCAGTAGGAAAAAGCCAAACTCAAGAAGGTGATGCTTGCTAGCCTAGTGACACTCCAACAAGGGCGCCGTTAACGATATCTTGTTAGCGCGTCTTCAACTAGTAGCAACGTGGAACCTGCACACAACACAACCAAATACTTTGTTCCCAACTTACGATGAGGTTGTCAATCTCACCGGTTTGCTGTAAACAAAGGAATGAGCGTATCGAGTGGAAAGCAATAGTAGTATGCGAGTAAAGTAAACAGTGCAAGTAAAGTAAACATGTGATAGCAATATAATGGAAATAGGACCGAGGTCCACAGTTCACTAGTGGTGTCTCTCCATAAGATAAAATAACACATGCTAGGTAAACAAATTACAGTTGGGAAATTGATAGAATAAAGACAACGTGCATATGTCGAGAGGATCACTATGAGATTTACTCTGGGCATTACAACAAGATACATAGACTGCCATCCAACTGCATCTATGACTAATAATCCACTTGTGTGTGAATGTGTAGTATTTCTCAGGATAATACACCCAACCAATCTAACAATCTTTACCAAATACCATGTGCTTTTATTATTCGGGAGTTCCTCAAATGAAAAAAGTATTACTCTGTCCCAAAATATAAGCCTTTTTAGAGACTTAACTTAGCTCTCTAAAAAGGCTTACATTTCGGGATGGAGGGAGTACTTCTATTATTCTAGGCACCATTACATCAAACAAGTTGTCACAGGAAAAAACGTATGAATATATAATAATTACTGATCTTTATTTGAAAGAAACCATATGCATACTTTTACCGAATGGGACTCATCATCAGCCAAGTCCCATGCTAACTTAATTTACTAGGTCTCCGAAGCTGCAGCGGCCGCGGCAGCCTGTGCCTGCCTCTTCTTGGCGAACTCCACCACCCTGTCGACGTCCGGCAAGGCCGCCTTGGCGCCGTCAAGCTCACTGAAGCGCTCCCCCCATGCCGCTAGGAGGGGAGTCTTAACTGTGTCAAAGATCTTGGTCCCGGACATCCCCTCAGTCGCTTTGAGCCACGATAGCAGGCTGCCCAGTGAAATGTCGACGAGTCCGACGCTCTCGCCTCCGAAGTAGCCCTCCCCCTTGGAGCACTCCCTCAGGGCTCCCTCCAAGGTCTCCACTGCAGCAAGCATCTGCTTAAACCCCTCGGACTTGTCTTCATCTGATTTGCCCCTGAACGACTGTACCCATGGGGCGACAAGCTGCACAAACGCTTCAGTGGTAACTGGTAAGTAAAAACAGATCACAAATGCCTGAATTTCACTGCAACAGTTTGAAAGAAAGAAAGAGTACGAAACCTTGTCATCGATGTAGGCGGCCCAGAAGCGCGCAACGGCACGTTCATGGGGGTCGGAGGAAAGCAAGGAGGCGCCGGTGCCGGCGAACGCCTCGTCGATGTACTGCACGATGACCACGGACTCGCAGATGGGCTTCCCGCGGTGGAGGAGCACGGGGATCTTCTTGTGCACCGGGTTGGAGCTGAGGAGAAGCTCGCTCTTGTTGGTGAGGTCCTCCTCGACGTTCTCGAAGCTCAGGCCCTTGAAGTTCAGTGCAAGCTTCACCCTGGTGACAAATGGAGATGGCCATGCTCCGAGCAGCTTCAGGTCATCTCCTGCGGCCATAGTGTTCTGTGCTAGATCTGCGTATGGAAGTGTGACTGCTTGTTTTAGCTTGTGTTTCGATGGTTCCTTTGCTTGGTGGATCAAGCGAGAGGGAACTTCCTGTATATATAGTGTTCAAATGGTGCGTCATCCGTGATGCTTGCAAATTGGGAGCATGCGACCAGTAGATACATGCCCATCTTGCAAAGGAAGTTAATCAACGGACACATGGGACATGATACATGTGCCTATCAGTTTGAATAGTTTGGTCAATATTATGTTTGAGCACTATAACCCTGGACGATCGAAGCAATGATTCATGAGAGTCCATTGGTTGTTGTCTGCGTATTGCGGCACAAGAAATACTAATGCGTACAGCATGACGCATTAGTGGTAGTAAGTAGAGTTATTGCAATGTTTGTTTTGCTGTTGCTTTCATTTGACCTTTTGGGAACACGTCTTTACGTGATCGCGGAGAAGCTCTGCAGTTTTGCAAATTGTTTATGCGAATGGCTGCGCTGGTAAAAGGATCATTTGAAAATTAAAATCCAATGGAGACATAAGCTTTAGACACTAACTGTCATGAAAAATTTACCCATATCTTTAGTTAAATTACCACGGTGGCCCTTGCAAAATGCGATGGTAACATCTTTATTTGTCTAGTTGTTTCTAACAAATCTATATTTTGTAAGATATTAATTTCCAAATTTTACAACTCCATAACCTAAATATTTTATGCATAGATAATCTAATGGTTAAATTTACTTGACCAATAGTAAATGTAAGTCATCGTACTATTGAGCATTGATTAAGTGGGAAGTGAACAAAATGAAATATATAAAATTGATATGTAGCTAACCAAATATCTTGAACAATTACAAAAGACGGAACACTCAAGAAGAGTCCTCCTTTAAATTAATGAAGCCAACAACGACACACAAACAAGATTCAGTTTTTACAACACATGGATCCACTGATCCCCAAGGTCCAATCTGCAGCATACAAGTTGCAGGCACATACAAATAAATAGATAAACTCCCAAAATCAATGCTAAGTAAAAAACCACCCAAACAAGTACCAAGGGAGGAAGGAAGCAAGATGAGGCCCGGAGACTAATTTTACCAGTTCCCGAATAGCAGCATGGAGCGCACAAATCCTGCCAATAGTTAGCTCCTCCGCTTCATGATCATGTCGCCTAGCCAGAGGCTTTTACACCTGCAAATATACCGACAATTTATAGAGGCCGTTAGCGGGTTGGGACGGGAAGGTGCCCTCAATCGTAAACTTGTTCCTTTGGTTCCATATGTTCCACAAAGTCGCACAACACATCCCAAAAAAAGCGCCTAGTTTGCCCTACACCACTCTGCAAGAATCGATGGACATCTGCGAAGCAGGATGGGTTAGCATCCTACACTCCACATAAATTTGGCAAGTGGACACACAAAAAAATGTGGGTAGTGTCCTCATACTCCCCACATAATGCACAATAGCCTATGGAGGGGGAGCGCCTACGGTATATATTGCCATTGGATGGCAGCCTTTTCCGCATCAGCCGCCAGATAACACTCAGACATTAAGTGGTTCTGAAAGTTTCCACAAGTCCGCAAAGTGTTTCTGCGGATCCCCCATGCAAAGTTTGCGATAAAGGGACTTCACCGAGAACTTTCCTGAAGGCTCAAGTGTCCATGAGATGACATCAGATGCCAGCGTCAAGTGGAGCCCTTCCACTTCCCGCATCAGGTTGGCGCGATCAATTCCTTCCCCGGGGCTAAGCTCATGTTGAAAAGTTATGTGCCACACCCATGGTGAAAACACTCGGCCACCGAGTCTTCCGGCTCTGCAGAAATAGCAGAGGGAGGGGAACCTATCCTTGAAAGCTTCAAACTACCACCAATCGTCCCACACCCTTGTGGATTTATCATTATGTATAGTGTATTTACCCCCATTCTAAACACGCCCTTAATCTATTGGATCAAGTTCCATAAATGAGATCTCAGGCGATGCGAATCGACCAAAAAGATCTTTTTCTGAAGATATTTGGCCTGAAGGAGCTCTACCCACAAGCATTGCTCTCCGGAGTACATCTTCCAAATCCAGTTTGCCATCAAGCAGATGTTCATGAGCTTAGTGTCCATAATCCTGAGACTCCCCAAGGCCTTGGGTTTACACATGACATCCCATCTTACCAAATGGTATTTCCTCTTAAAACCATTGGGCTCCCAGAAAAACGTAGAGCGGTGTTTGTTGAAAGATTGATGGACGCCATCCCCCAACAAACATACGCCAATAGCATGCATTGGGAGATTAGAGAGGCACGCGTTAATGAGTGTAAGTCTAGCCACGGAGGACATAAACTTGCCAATCCACAGGTCCTCTTTGCCTTTTTTGTCGTCACCGGACCCCAATCCGCGATGGAAATGACCCTCTCCCCCATAGGTAAACGGGAAGGTGCGTTGCTTACAGTTCAACATGTTAGCAATACTTTGTTGCTCTAAACCTGTGGTCCCCAAAATCATAACTTCACTCTTATAAAAGTTAATAGGAAGCCCTGACATTTCTTTCGAAGCAAAGCATGAGGAATTTGAGATTGGCTATCTCAAAGTCCTCACACTAAAACATGATTATCATGTCATATGCTTATTGCAGATGAGTAACTCCCCCTTGGATCAGATGCCGGAACACCCCTAGTAGTCATTTTCTTTTTCTCGGTGGAGTTGCAGAAACCCTATATTTTTAAGTATGAAATTATCCAAACATACATAACATCTCAACTTAACAATGTCATTTATTTGAAATGTCTATAATACTATTATTAGATGAACCATTAGCATTTGTAAGCACAAAACATGTCGAAAGGATCTTCTAATTAGTGAATGTACAAGCAATGCACAAGCGAGTACTTGAGCAGAGGCGAGCTAGCAAAATGTTTTGGCCCTCGCTTTCTCCTCCCAAGGGTGACTAGGATTTTAGTGCTGCCACCCCTCCCCCTTCCTCGCCACCAACCTCCTGTGTAGTCACTGATACGTCTCCAACGTATCTATAATTTTTGATGCTCCATGCTTGTTTTTACACCATTTACCCGATGTTTCGTTACACTTCGTGGCACTTTTATGCATTTTCCGGAACTAACCTATTGACAAGATGCCACAGTGCCAGTTCCCTGTTTTCTGCTGTTTTTGTGTTTCAGAAGTGATACACAGGAAATATTCTTGGAATTGGACAAAACAAGTTCCTGAAGTCTTATTTTACCCGGAAGCTTCCAGAGATCCGAAGGAGAGAAGGAGTGGGGCCACCAGGACCCCACACACAGGGGTGGCGCGGCCAGGCCCCTGGCCGCGCGAGCCCCATGTGAGGGCGCCTGGTCCCTCCTCTGACGACGCCCCTTCGCCTATATAAAGCCTCGAGACGGAAAACCCTAAAAGAGTCGGCAATTTTCCAGAAAGAGTTCCGCAATTCCGCCGCCGCCACCGACGAATTTCGGGGGACAGAAGTCTCTGTTCCGGCACCCTGCCGGGACGGGGAAGTGCCCCCGGAGCCATCTCCATCGGTCTCCATCGTCGTCTCCGCCGTCTCCATCGACCTCACCGCCATCTCCATCAACCTTGCTGTCTCCTATGATGAGGAGGGAGTAGTTCATCCCCGGGGCTGAGGGCTCTACCGGTAGCTATGTGGTTCACCTCTCTCTCCCATGATGTGATCTTTATTTGATCGTGAGCTTTGTATCATGTTGAACAAGTAGATGTTATTATTCAGATATTATGCTACTCCTATGCTTAATTATTATAGTGTACTCTAGTGGTTGTTATTAAAGTAATCTATTCCTCCTGCCATGGTGTAACGGTGACAGTGCGTGCATCATGGTGGTACTTGGTTTAGGCTATGATCGTGATCTCTTGTGGATTATGAGAGTAATTATTGCTATGATAGTATTGAGTGATCTATTCCTCCTTTCATGGTGTAATGTTGACAGTGTGTGCACCGTGTTAGTACTTGGTCTAAGTTGCAATGATTTCTATCTTGAGTTGTGATCTGATTTGGATATCTCTATGAGTGGTGTTTGTCAAGTACTTGATGAACTTTAAGGGGTGCTTCTGTAGCCACTACGCAATGATTAGTGTTATTCAATAGGAGAGTAATTCAGAGTACCATAGTGGAGAGAAGTTGTTTATTTGTTCAATCATGTTATATTGTTGGGAGTGTGTCCACTAGTGAAAGTATGATCCCTAGGCCTTGTTTCCAAGCATTGCACACCGTTTACTTGCTATTTTGTTACTTGTTTGCTCGCAGCGATATTTATTTCACATCACGTTTGCTACTTATAATCATCCATACCACTTGTTTTTCACTATCTCTTCGCCGAACTAGTGCACCTATACATCTGACAAGTGTATTGAGTGTGTTGGGGACACAAGAGAATTTCTGTATCGTAATTGCAGGGTTGCTTGAGAGGGATAGCTTTGACCTCTTCCTCCCTGAGTTCGATAAACCTTGGGTGATCCACTTAAGGGAAACTTGCTGCTGTTCTACAAACCTCTGCACTTGGAGGCCCAACAAGTGTCTACAAGAATAGAAGTGCGTAGACATCAGTCACCGGTGAAGGTGACGACAAGGATCTCATCACTCCTTCTTGCGCCGAGGACTTTGAACCCTAGGGCGGCATTGGTTGGAGAGGTGGAGTCGACCTACATTTGTTGAAATCCATGGTGTTGACCGACTGCCACGACCGCTTGGGTAGCAAGGTGACAACGGAGGTGGTCAAGGTGGGAGAGTAGTACCAACTACCCTCCTCTCCAAATCTGAAGGTTAGCCTTTGTCTCCCCTTTTGCTCACTCGTCCTCAGTGGATCTAGGTGTTGGTGGTGGCACCAGCTCCATAAAAGGTGGGGTGCTGCTGGGGTAGGTTTGTGATCAAACCCTTTTTTGGCTATAGTGCAGCAAAACCGGGAATTCTTTACTATAATGAAGCAAAAGTGGGATTAGAGAGTTTTTTTGGACATGAGTCGCCTCCTATACCAGGAGGATACTCAGCGCTCACCATGTAAAATTCCAAGGCACTTTTACCTTAGCACCAATATGTACTATCTCAGTTTTTAGGAAAAGAACCAGATCCATCCGCTTTTGTCCACCGCCATAGCTTCCGTGATGCTATTGCCGCTACCTCCCACGCTGTGTGGCGCCATGGTGCCGCCATAATGCTCTGTAGCCGGCGTCGCTTGCTGGCCTGCATGATGATGCCACCACATCACGGCCTCCAATCCAGCCTTCGTCGTCACGTCTGCTTCTCCTCATAATCTGGCTGTGTCCCAGTCTTCTATGCCAGCTCGTCCCTTCTGCATAGGCCATGTGGTGCCGAATCTCATGCCTCTAGGCTACTGAGTATCAAATCGCATGCCTTGTGCTCTTTCGGTGTAAAGCCTAGGAGGTCACGTGAATCTATAATTTAGTAGATGTTGTATGAGTTTATACATACATTTTGTGTTGTGTGTTGTCTTTGTACTCAGTGTTTTTTGAGGAATGGATTACTAAAAGCATGTACGGAATACAATGTGCTGTTATTATTTACACATCATGACATCAAAGAAGTTTTTTTTTGAAATAATACCATGATATATTATAGCAATGAACAGTACATGGTAGAGATACATAAGCTGTCTTCAGCAATTACAAAACAAAGTCTAAGAAAAAACGAGCCAATCTTCGAGGTCTTCAAACTCTTCTTCTTGCATGACACAATCTTGTATTTTTCTGAAGGCAGCCAAAAGATAATGGCGCAGATATCAAACCATAAACCTGTAAATACCAACAATGGTTCTCCCTTTTTTTTAATTAGAGCCGCAATGCCAAGGCTACGTGCACGCACGCAACCATTAAAGCAATCATACAACATCGGCAAGAGTACCAACACCAGTATTCCAGGGAAGAGAAACCGAACAACCTTGTCAACGTCGCTGGAAAGCCGAGAGTACGAATCACCATTGCCGAAGACGTAGCAGTCGGGACAAATATTGCGAGGATAACCGTCCTCGCGGCAACTAGGAGAAACAATCCAAAACTGATCAGGCGAAGCAAGATCTTGAAGACCGTACCTAAAAAACTGTAATCTTACAGCACCATCATTGACGCCGGGAAGAAGATCTCGACGCCGAACGAAGAGCTGAAGATCACTTATTATGAACGGTGACATCTCCATGAACGTAGAAGAAACGAAGATGACTACCAAAACGCTAACCTAATCTTTAGAAAATACTACTTTTATTGAAATCTCCACCCATAGATCGGGTTCCCCACCCCTCCCGACACCAGCGAGGCCGGCCGGAGGAGGGGGAACCGATCTATGGAGGAGGCGGAGCTTGGAGGCGGCGGCTAGGTCAAAGAGACGGAGAAAAGGGAAATGAGATTTAAAAGGCTTATGACATCAAAGAAGTTACTATATGAATGATGTACGAATAAACAAAACCGTGGTTGGATGATTAAGAGAGTTGTGGTACCCAGCCCACCAGGGATCGAACTCTAGATTTAAAGATTTGGTGTCTCATAAGAAAAAAAATTCTTTCAATGGAAGGCAACAGTCTTCTCGATAGGGAGACGCTTATAGTGATTTCAACAAAATGTGAAGATCCACCAGCTCAGTGTTTTAGAGGTGCTTATACGATACGGTGTGCATGTCAGTATATATCTACTTATTTGTGAGAGCCTGCGTTTTCTTAAAAATACAACACAAAAGTGATCTTTATTTCAAATGATAACTGATCATTAAATCAAATACGCATACTTTTATTGAACGGTATTCATGGGTCGCGTCCCCATGCCAAAATTTACTAGTTCTGCGAAGCTGCAGCTGCCGCGGCAGCCTGTGCCTGCCTCTTCTTGGCGAACTCCACCATCCTGTGGTTGTCTGGCAAGGCCGCCTTGGCGCCATCAAGCTCTCTGAAGCGCTCCGCCCACGCGGCTAGGAGCGGAGTCTTAACGGGGTCAAAGATCTTGGTCCCCGACATCACCTCCGTCGCGCTCAGCCAGGAGAGAAGGCCCCCCATCGAAACGTCGACGAGTCCGACGCTCTCGCCTCCGAAGAAGCCCTCCCCATTGGAGCAGTCCCTCAGGGCTCCCTCCAAAGTCTCCAGTGCAGCAAACATCTGCTTGGTGCCCTCCGACTTGTCCTCCTCCGTCTTGCCCCTGAACGACTGCACCCACGAGGTGACGAGCTGCATAATCCAACGCTTCGTTCAGTGATCAGAAAAAGCAGATCCCAAACGCCTGAACAGTAAATTCCAGTGCAATTGTTAGAGAGAAATGGAAGCTATGGAACCTTGTCGTCAATGTAGGCGGCCCAGAAGCGGGAAATGGCGCGCTCATGGGGGTCGGAGGAAAGCAAGGAGGCGCCGGTGCCGGTGAACGCTTCGTCGATGTACTGCACGATGACCATGGACTCGCAGATGGGCTTCCCATTGTGGAGGAGCACGGGTACCTTCTTATGCACCGGGTTAGAGCTGAGGAGGAGCTCGCTCTTGTTGGTGAGGTCCTCCTCGACGTTCTCGAAGCTCAGGCCCTTGAAGCTCAGTGCAAGCTTCACCCTGATGACGAACGGGCTTGCCCACACGCCGATCAGCTTCAGGTCATCTCCTCCGGCCATGATCTCCTGCTAGATCTGTGTGTGTGTGAAGGTTGGTCTGCTTGTTTTCGCAACTAGCAGTCGAACCCGCTCATTGGCGCGGCTAGATTTGCGTATTTTTTATAGCTTAATAAAATTATTATATTAATATTTTATTTGGCAAATATTTTGAACTTTACGTCA
Source organism: Dactylis glomerata (assembly GCA_007115705.1). Classification (NCBI taxonomy): domain Eukaryota; kingdom Viridiplantae; phylum Streptophyta; class Magnoliopsida; order Poales; family Poaceae; genus Dactylis; species Dactylis glomerata. The sequence continues at coordinate 71,092 of QXEO01001553.1, forward strand.
AGCATGTAGCCTAGAGGCACCATGCAAACACTTGTTGGGTTAACTCTTACTCACATATTTACTCCACATAAATTATTTTACTTTAGTCCTTCAAACCATTAATGTTGATTTATTATGCAATATATATGAATTGTGGTGACAACGTGAATATCTTGTGATAAAATTAACAAACTCAAGGGATTTTGTTTCAAAATTTATATCAGGATCTGGATATGACAAAGTAAAACAGCCGCCACATTTTGGTTAGTGGTAGCTAAGAGTGTAAAAATATGAAGTCTCGTACTAATTTAGCTTTCACTTTCTATCTTCGAGCATCCATTGGTTAGCATGACTCTTACATTCAGTCCGTAATTCATATCGGCAAGAAACCATTTAGGTATATGTAATGTATTTCTTGGTAGTGAAGTTTGTGATTTCATACCTTCGAATGTGCAATATTGTATTGTTCTTGCAAGGTGGCATATGTAGTATGCTTCTTTTCCATATGGTCATTTTCTTATAGGGGGTTTATTAGATATTTGAGGGTTGGAGTATGTTTTTTACTATCTAATTTCCATCACACTTAAATATCTCTTAAAAGTATATTAGTAGGTTACAAAAAATTCAGTCCGCATGACATTACAATATTGTGCTTTTACATTCCTATTCACCCTGATTTATCATGCATTCTTGGTTTGGTCAAACTCAAACTTTATAAAGTTTAACAAAATATATAACAAAATATCAATATCCCTAGTAGAAAATTCATACTATATAAATATATATTTATGATGATTCTAATAATGCTAATTTTGTATTTTATTCTTTTTTTATCAAATATTATAAACTTTGAATTTCAGTAAATACATGACGAAGGGTGATACGTCTCAAACGTATCTATAATTTTTGATGCTCCATGCTTGTTTTTACACCATTTGCCTTGTGTTTCGTTACACTTCGTGACATTTTTATGCGATTTCCGGAACTAACCTATTGACAAGATGCCACAGTGTCAGTTCCCTATTTTCTGCTGTTTTTGTGTTTTAGAAAAGCTACACAGGAAATATTCTCGGAATTGCACGAAACAAGTTCGGAAACTCCTATTTTTCCCGGACAAAGGACGAGGACCAAACGGGAGCCAGAGAGGGGCCAGAGGCTGCCCACACCATAGGGGGGCGCGGCCCAACCCCTGGCCGCGCCCACCCATGGTGAGGCCGCCCTGGTCCACCTCTGACGATGCCCCTTCGCCTATAAGAAGCCTCCCGACGAAAAATCCTAAATCAATCGGCGTTTTTCCCAGAACAGTTCCGCAGCTCCGCCGCCATCGAAGACAAATTTCGGGGGACAGAAGTCTCTGTTCCGTCACCCTGCCGGGACGGGGAAGTGCCCCCGGAGACATCTCCATCGGTCTCCATCGCCGTCTCCGCCGTCTCCATCGACCTCACCGCCATCTCCATCAACCTTGCTGTCTCCTATGATGGGGAGGGAGTAGTTCTCCCCCGGGGCTGAGGGCTCTACCGGTAGCTATGTGGTTCACCTCTCTCTCCCATGATGTGATCTTTATGTGATCGTGAGCTTTGTAACTAGTTGAATTGGTAGATGTTATTATTCAGATATTATGCTAATCCCGTGCTTTATATTGTAAACTCCGGAGACACCTCGTATCGTAATGGGAAGGTGACTAGTGTGCTCATTATATGTGTCTTTTTGGTTAATGTCTCTATGAATTGTTGGTGTTTGTTGGAACCATCTAGTGCGTTCACGGTGATAGTGTGGGACAATCTAGTTTGGGTACATACGGACTTTGAGGAGTGCTTCGTAGCCCTACGCATGATTAGTGGTCGTTTTCCATTGGAGAATTGTTTTGAGTTGCATATTGATGATAGTATCTATTGGTTCAATTATGTTATATTTGTTGGGAGTGTGTCCACTAGTGAAAGTATAATCCCTAGGGCTTGTTTCCAAGCATTGCACACCGTTTCCTTTCAGCTTTGTGACATGTTTGCTCGCAGCGATATTTATTTCAGATTACATTTACTACTTATAATCATCACTACTACTTGTATTTCACTATCTCTTCGCCGAACTAGTGCACCTATACATCTGACAAGTGTATTGGGTGTGTTGGGGACACAGGAGACTTTCTGTATCGTAGTTGCAGGGTTGCTTGAGAGGGATAGCTTTGACCTCTTCCTCCCTGAGTTTGATAAACCTTGGGTGATCCACTTAAGGGAAACTTGCTGCTGTTCTACAAACCTCTGCACTTGGAGGCCCAACACTGTCTACAAGAACAGACGCGTGCGTAGACATCAAGCTCTTTTCTGGCGCCGTTGCCGGGGAGGTAAGGTAAAAGGTACTCACATTCTTTGGTTACTAAGTGTTTTAGTTGCTGGTGAGTGCTCAAAGTTATTTCCTTTAGATTTTGCAATTACATCTTTTTGTTTCTTGTTTTTATTTTTACTAGTTAGGCTTAATGGAAAGTAAAGAGTTCTTAGTCTTTTTCCTGAGTTTAGATTTGAAGAGAAATTTGAAAAACCTTTGGAGCTTATTTCGCATAGCAATGTTATTAGTACGAATGCTTTGAATACCGTTACTGCTAATGCTATAGAAAAGTCTAAGCTTGGGGAAGCTGGTTTTGTTAAGCATGATATTTTTAGTTCCCCAGCTTTAGTGGAGAAAGTTTGCTCTGGTAATATTTTATCTCCCATATATGATGTTTCTAATGATGCTTGTGCTCCTCATCCTTTTAAAATACCTATGAAAATTGTTGATCGTGCTATGAATAACTGCTATTTAGGAGATGGAACTATCCATCCTGGTGATCATTTGCTCTGTATACATGAATTATGCGAGTTGTTCCAGTGTGCAGGTATTTCAATGAACCAAGTTAAGAGGAAGCTATTTTCTTTATCACTGAAGGGCAGAGCTGCGGAATGGTATAAAACATTGAAGGATGGCCGACCTATTGATTGGTAGAAAATTGTACCTCTCTTTTATTCTAAGTTCTATCCTTCTAGTGAGGTTTATAAAGATAGGAATTACATTCATAATTTTCATCCGCATGAGGGAGAAAGCATTGCCCAAGCGTGGGGAAGATTGAAGTTACTAATGCACAAATGTCCAATTCATGATCTTCCCCGTAATATTGTTATTAATAATTTTTATGCAAGGCTTTCAGGATATTACAAGGACTATCTAGATGCATGCTTTGATGGGTCTTTCACAAGCAAGGATGTTGACACCAAGTGGGGTCTGCTTGAAACAATTCAAAACAATATTAAAGGTTGGGATAGCGACAAAGGTAAAGGATCAGGTATGAATTACGAGTTTGATTGCATTAAGTCTTTCGCTAAAACTGTTGATTTTCAAGAGCTTAGTGCTAAGTATGGTCTTGATCCTCAAATTATGATTGATTGTTTTAAAGCCTTTTCTTCTCATATTAATGTTCCTAAAGGAAATGGGGACGTGTATCATGAACCTTTTAAGGACACTTGCATAGAAAGTGATATTGTTGTTGATGATTGCAATAAACATGCTTGAACCTCTGAAAGTCCTATTTCCTATAAGCATGTTAATTTTTGTGGAGTACATAGACCTTGTGAAAAGAGTCACAACAAGGAAGATTATTGCATCACCCACGGGAATGAAGAAACCAATATGTGGCTCAGGGCTCTAGATGAGCTTGGTGAAAATGTTTGTGAGCTTTATCCTTTTCTTTGTGAACTTTGCGATAACAAGGGTCACTTTAATTTTCAATGCCTATTTAATCGAATGAGTTCCGCAAATTTGTATTGTGATGACAAGATTACTCTCAATCAGCATGATGAGCTTACTTTGTTTTTGGATTGTGAAGAGATATCTAGGAAGATTTCTTTGATTGATATGAGAGATGTTGATATTAATAGCACCCTTCGTGGTTGTCATCTCTATTGTGCTAAAGATTGCCTCACAAATTCTTACATATAAAATCTTATAAAACATGATGTTTTGCGAAGCTATGACAGGACTAATAGATGTTTCTATCTTATTAATAGAGAGGAGGAATCCTCCAAAGTTTCTTCTGTTGTTTCTGTCAGTAAACCAGATTATGTGGAGAAGATGTCTTTCCCTCCTAAAGGATATGTGGAGAAGATGCCCTTCAAGTCTCTCCCTCCTAAAGGAGAGAGTAAGAAGAGTATAAAGAAGAAGAAGAGGAGTAAAAGGCGAGAGGACACGGTATCATCCCCTAAGCATTATGATCCTGCTATAGATTATGATAATTCTGATTGGGATGATGTTCTCATGCCTGTTACCTATGTTAGTGATCATGATTGGGAAAAGCACTCTACTTTTGATATTGAAAATCTTTTTGGTACCAATTCTAAGGTTAATAATTGTTGTACCATTAGTAATATCCATGTTCCTTCTTATGATGATATGTTTGATGAATATGCTTTGCGAAATAGCTGTTCTCTAGCTTGTGATGATGAGTATAATATTTTCAGTTCACCTACTTTTGAGGAGAAAAATAGTTATGATTACAATATGCCTCTTGTTTTTGATGATTATGGTGATGAGAATAATTATTCTGTTGAATCTGCTCCTGCTACGATTGTTCATGTGGGGAGTATTAATTCTTTTATGCATGTGGCTCATGATAGGGATGCTTTATGTGATAGTTATATTGTTACTTCTATTCATGATGCTACTGAAAGTTACTATGAGAGAGGGAAACATGGTTTGATGGATCTCAACAATATTGAGTTTCCTCTCTTTATGTTGCAATTCTTGAAGTTATACTTGTTTTGCCTTCCTATGCTTTTTGCTTTGCGCTTTCATGACTTGTCTCTTTACAAGACTATTTTTCATAGGAAGTGGTTTAGATTTAAATGTGTTTCATATTTGCTTTTTGATGCTCTCTCTTGCTTTAAGTTCATATATGGCGCCTTTGCCTCAAGCTCTTATATGGCGCCCACATGAGCATCTTTGCAATTTACTGCGCCCAGCTCAAAGGCGTTAAAGAAAAGCACTTTTGGGGAGATAACCCAATGTTTTACTTTTCAGTACTTTTTCTTTTATTTGAGTCTTGGAAGTTATTACTACTGTAATAAGCGCTCCTTATTATTTTTATTTCGTTTTTGTGCCAAGAGAAGCCTCTAATTTGAGTGAGGTAAGATTTGGGGATGTTGCTGTCCTAAAACAGTTTTCGGTGCTGCACCGTAAAAATTCGTGAACATTCTCTGTATATCTTTTGGACCTGCGATTTCTTATGCATATGCCCCAGGTTATATCCAAACTTTCATTAGTTGAACACTTTTTTGATTTGAGCAACAGAAAACCCTCTAAAAATTCAACCTTTGTCAGCTGTTCTGTTTTGACAGATTTCTGCCAATATTTGTGTTTGCCACTTTATCGCTTTATTTTTGAGTTCTTTTGATCACGGAACTTTTGGGGAAGTTGCTACAGTAGTATATGCTTTATATGTGGTGGTTTTGAGTTGAAACCTGAAACAAGAAGGGTTGATTCATTGCTATTCTTACACTAATGTTGCTAATAGAATTGTGTTTAGTTTTGTATGAAGGAAGTTTTCAAGTGTAGGGATTGGAGAATGATGAGATGAGATGAAGAATGGACAAAAGCTCAAGCTTGGGGATGCCCACGCACCCCAAGAAATATCCAAGAGGTACAAGCGTCAAAGCTTGGGGATGCCCCCGAGGCACCCCTTCTTCATCGGCAAAAATCAGGTCACCTTTCAAAACACTATATTTTTATTGCTTCATGCACTATGCGTTTTTCTTGGAGCGTCAGTTGTTTTTGCTTTCAGTTTTCCTTTTGTTTTGTTTGCTGCAATAAAAGGTTTGATCTCATCATGTTGTTTTGGAGGGAGATGAACTCCGTTTTTCATTGCCAAGAACACTCTAGTTTTCACTATTATCGTTCAACGAGTGTTCTCTTTTTCTACTACTATGTTTAGCTTTCATTTTTCGCCTTGATTTGTGTTCAGATCTTGTTATATCTTTGCATCAAGGTGTATTTTGACCTCTGGTCCATGCTGGTTTCCATCAAAAGAGTTGTTTCAAAAAAGTTCGAATGGTGTTGGAAAAGAGAAAAAGCTTTATGCAAAAAAGTGGTACAAAGAGGAGCTTGTGTAGACTGCGGCTTAGGCTTTTGCATGCCGTGCTTGATATCGTTTTGATAGTATGCTTAGTGATTTTTGCTGTAGCATGACTTGTCTCAAATGACTGAGATTGCTTAATGAGCCTTTGAAAAAATCATGCGTTGTTTTAATTATTTGGAAGCATTATTTTGGTTTTCTCCTTGATGCTTTATTTGGGTTGACTTGGCGCATGCTCACACATGTTTGACTCATACAAAGTCGCCATTGCCTCTATGATCATTTAGTTTTTGACTTTTGATGCCATCTTATGCTTCTTTTAATGTCGCTTTGTCGCTATGTATGATTATGGTCGTTATTGCTCTCTTAGTTGGTCGCTCCCAGTCTTTTGCTAGCCTTCATTTTGTACTGAGTATGAGCTCTACTCGTGCATCCAACTCCTAAAAACCAAGTTATTCCAAAGTGTCCACCATACATACCTATTAGCAATTTGCTATTCCAAAGTACATTTGACTTGCTTTTATCTATCCTTCAAATTAAACTCTTTTTGGTGTTATGCGAAAATTGGTCAGTAAAGCTCTCACGAACCTGATGGCACACTTTACTTTTCTCGTTTTAAAATTTTGATATTGTGGCTCTCTTATGTTGAGTTGTTATGCTTGCAAGTTGTAAGTTGGAAATTAGCCCAGCCATGCCGTCATGGGGCAAGCTTTCAACATTGCACTATCTTTCATTTAAGTTGATATCGTGATCTTTTGTTTATGGATACTCGCGATGTGAAATAAGTTGGGAATCTTGCGGGATCATGGAGTTTTTATATGTGTTAGGGAAACGCCTGGGCCGCTAATCTAAGCCATGCATCATTCATGGTGGAAATTTACAGCATGCCCATAGTGGACATTCGACGACGCATCTCAAAATAAAAAGCTATACAAATGGTAAATAAAAGAGATGCCGAGGTGTTCATTGTCTGTTTGTCCTATCATTTTGATGTGGGCTTGTTCCATGTCATCGGGCAGGAGGTACCCTATTGGCGGTTCTCGATGATACACATATATTTACAATGACAAGAGCTTGCTTGGGACTCTAAGTCGAGTAGCATGAGGTTTGGGTATTCGTATTTCACAGGACACGAGGTTTTTAACTTATGATTTGTCAAGCATATGCACCATAAGTGTTTTCGCATTAACTTTAACCATTCAAGATGCCTATGATGGGGGCAATGAGAGCTCAAAGCCGGTAAGTACCATAATTTTTGAAGGTTTATAAAACTTGCAATCACTGCTTCCCTCCGCGAAGGGACTTTCTTTTACTTTTTTGTTGAGTCTCCACCTTCTATCTTTATGCACCATCTAAGAGAGCATAGTTGTCATTCTGAGTATAATGTGCATTGTCCCAAAGTTTTCATTGATTGATTCATGATTATGGTTTCATTTGTTCTTAAATTATTTGTATCTAGTTGCCCTCTTAAACTTGAGGGTGTCCTATGCATTTATATTTTGCTCTCCATGAAGGACAAGTTGAAAACCATTTGTATGTTTTTCCTTATGATTTGAACACACGTTTGACTTTCATTGTTTCATTTTCATGATCTTTCCCTTGTGTTTCTTTTCATGCTATAACATGGTTGCTAAGTTTCTATTATCAAGATTATGTCTTTCATGCCCATGTTTTAAGTTCTTTGATCTCAGCACTCAATGCTTACTTTGATGTTTAAGATTGTGTTGGTGCATGTCACCTCAAAAATTATTCTTTTGTTATCACTTACCTACTCGAGGACGAGCAGGAGTTAAGCTTGGGGATGCTGATACGTCTCAAACGTATCTATAATTTTTGATGCTTCATGCTTGTTTTTACACCATTTGCCTTGTGTTTTGTTACACTTCGTGGCGTTTTTATGCGATTTCTGGAACTAACCTATTGACAAGATGCCACAGTGCCAGTTCCCTGTTTTCTGCTGTTTTTGTGTTTCAGAAAAGCTACACAGGAAATATTCTCAGAATTGGACGAAACAAGTTCAGAAACTCCTATTTTTCCCGGATGAAGGACGAGGACCAAACGGGAGCCAGAGAGGGGCCAGAGGCTGCCCACACCATAGGGGGGCGCGGCCCAGCCCCTGGCCGCGCCCACCCATGGTGAGGCCGCCCTGGTCCACCTCTGACGATGCCCCTTCGCCTATAAGAAGCCTCCCGACGGAAAACCCTAAATCAATCAGCGTTTTTCCCAGAACAGTTCCGCAGCTCCGCCGCCATCGAAGACAAATTTTGGGGGACAGAAGTCTCTGTTCTGGCACCCTGCCGGGACGGGGAAGTGCCCCCGGAGCCATCTCCATCAGTCTCCATCGCCGTCTCCGCCGTCTCCATCGACCTCACCGCCATCTCCATCAACCTTGCTGTCTCCTATGATGAGGAGGGAGTAGTTCTCCCCCGGGGCTGAGGGCTCTACCGGTAGCTATGTGGTTCACCTCTCTCTCTCCCATGATGTGATCTTTATGTAATCGTGAGCTTTGTAACTAGTTGAATTGGTAGATGTTATTATTCAGATATTATGCTACTCCCGTGCTTTATATTGTAAACTCCGGAGACACCTCGTATTGTAATGGGAAGGTGACTAGTGTGCTCATTATGTGTGTCTTTTTGGTTAATGTCTCTATGAATTATTGGTGTTTGTTGGAACCATCTAGTGCGTTCACGGTGATAGTGTGGGACAATCTAGTTTGGGTACATACGGACTTTGAGGAGTGCTTCGTAGCCCTACGCATGATTAGTGGTCGTTTTCCATTGGAGAATTGTTTTGAGTTGCATATTGATGATAGTATCTATTGGTTCAATTATGTTATATTTGTTGGGAGTGTGTCCACTAGTGAAAGTATGATCCCTATGCCTTGTTTCCAAGCATTGCACACCGTTTCCTTTCAGTTTTGTTATATGTTTGCTCGGAGCGATATTTATTTCAAATTACATTTACTACTTATAATCATCACTACTACTTGTATTTTACTATCTCGTCGTTAAACTAGTGCACCTATACATCTGACAAGTGTATTGGGTGTGTTGGGGACACAAGAGACTTTCTGTATCGTAATTGCAGGGTTGCTTGAGAGGGATAGCTTTGACCTCTTCCTCCCTGAGTTCGATAAACCTTGGGTGATCCACTTAAGGGAAACTTGCTGCTGTTCTACAATCCTCTGCACTTTGAGGCCCAACACTGTCTACAAGAACAGACGCGTGCGTAGACATGAAAGGGCAATTGTGCAGTTAGGGAGTATATTTTTAAATTTAATAATAAACTATGTCTTAAATAATGGGCTAATACATATTTTTGTTACACAAAACACCGTCCTGTATGGATTGAACTCACTGCAGCTACCTGGCAAAAATAGAAGAACTCGGTCCAGCTCGCATGCTATTAAAATAGGCTCATGCGGTGATTTAATCAGATTTGCTTCTCTCAATTTCTCATAAATGGCTTTGTGGGGCCAATCTTACCCAGTATAGCAAAGAATATTAAAAAATAGTTGAGTATGTGCACGTATAACATGATGAATCCTTCAACCGGCATACGGCAGGACTCCTTGTTCGGTCCTACCGGTGCATCTTGGTGGTTCTTGTCAATCGGCATGCGCGTATTGGGAATTTTGAATCTCCACCGTCAGTATTTGTAGTTAACGAAGTATTGAGGGAACAGATTATTTCGTACATGTAGATCAATTTGGTGGCTCTATTATATCTTTGTATATTGCTTTTAATATTTAGAACATAATTGCCGACTTTCTAGGAAGGAGAAGATTTTGAGCGTGAATTAATCTGTCTTACACATATGTTGTTTAACACATCTAGACTCTATACGGCCAAACCCACACACTAAATATATCTAGATACACGTATGTAAGAAAAAGCTAAAACATCTTATATTTTGAAACACAGGGAGTAAGACATATAACACATCTATACTCTTTACCGCCAATTCCCGGTGTCGATCTCTATTTTATTATGGGACTATCTGTGTTAGACACACACATTCATATTTACATAAAGAAAGTAAATTAAGAGATGTCATACTTCTGACAAACTGCTGGCGACCAAATTAACCTGCAAGATTCTAGAAAACAGAGAAGTGTATTGTGTATTTTTCTTAAGCCTTAGAATTAAATCTTGGTTATTGTTTTCCCACGTATCTTAGAGAGAGTAGGTAAATTTTTCTATTTGTTTCCTACACATCTATACATGTAGAAAACATGGAGAGCGTATCTACTTTTAACATTGAGAAACAAAACATTCCTACCATTGTACGTTATTTCTTTCAGGAAAAAAGAAAGAGAAATACAGCTTTTTAACTGCCGTACATTATCTCTCTCTAAAAAAAAATAGTGCTGAACGTGGGCACATCTAGATGGCAGTTTTGTTTTTGATGGTTACACGTTCGAGTTGGTTGGACGTGACAATAGTTACGTAATTATAATCCGGTATTTAAATCTTAGCCTTAGATTATAGATCTAACAGATAATATGGATTAACCTCGTGTCTCTATTTTAGATTACCATATTGTGCTTTTAGTATATAGTAGAATAGTAGATTGAGCTTGTGTTTCGCTGGTTGGTTGTTGGATCAACCGAGAGGGAACTGCATGTATATATAGTGTTCAAAACGGTGCGTCATCCATGATGCTTGCAAAGTGGGAGCATGCGACCAAGATATGCAGCATTGCAGCATGCCCATCTTGGAGAGAAATTAGGCGACAGATGTGACAGACCACATTTTCCTATCAGATTGAATAGTTTGGTCAATGTTATCTTTGACCACTACAGCCTGAGAAGATCGAAAGCAATGATTCCATGAGAGTCCAGGTGTCTCTGCGTGTTGCGGTTGTGATGTTGCTTTCCGTTGAGATCTTCTACGGATAATCATCTTTATCTTTACGTACACTCTAAAGCTTTGTAAATTAGCAATGCATTCCTCGCGTCTCAGGCCCAAGTTGCTTTGTTTTTAAGGTCTAAAATTGTTTTCAAATGTGGAATTAAGTTAGCTGTGGAACTTGTTAGCGTAACACTACTAAGAAAAAGGCTACCCGTAGCGTATCAAAAATGGTTACCCGTAGCGCATAAACAGTTCGCCGCGGGTACCACGCTGCTGGTATTTACTTACCAGTAGCTTATGGGTTGGTGAGCTACGAGTAATTTACTTACCCGTAGCACACCAGCCCATGCGCTGCGGGTAACGTGGTCCGTTCTCTACGGGTGTTTTTTTTCAAAATTCAAAAAAAAGGCGCCGCCGCCGGAGAGGAGCTGTCATGGTTGTCCTTCCATCGGAGAGGAGCTCGTCGAAGAGGAGAATGGAGAGGAGGTCGCCGGAGAGGAGGTCGTCGGAAAGGAGGTCGCCGGAGAGGAGGTCGTTGGGGAGGAGGTCGTTGGGGAGGAGCTCGGTCGGGAGTAGCTTGGTCGGGGAGGAGCTCACCGGAGAGAAGCTCACCGGAGAGAAGGTCGACGGGGAGGAGGTCGCCGAACAGGAGCTCGCCGGAGAGACGCTTGGCCGAAGAGGAGGTCGTCGCGGAGGAGCTTGCCGGGAAGGAGCTTGGCCAGAGTGCTCGCCGGAGAGTCGTCGGGGAGGAGCTTCTCATGCTCATGTTTGTGTGTGTGTGTGTGTGAGAGAGAGAGAGAGAGAGATGAGGTGAGTGAGATATGGAGGAAGAAGTGAGAGAGGAGAGGTGAGATAAGGACAGAGAGAGGTTGGATCAGCGTAACCCTCTCCCAGCCAATCAGAAGGCTCCCTTGAAGATGTCACGGATGTGTGTTTGTTTGAAAATGTCGTGAGCCGTTGGATGTGCCTTTAGATTGACACTTACCCGTAGCGCACCACGAGTCCCATGCGCTACGGCTAGGTGATGCAAATTTCATAATTTTTTCACACCAAAACTAGAATGCCAAAAAATTGCATCTTCCCTTTTGAATTTTGAGATTCTAAAATTTGTCGAACTTTTCGTGTAGATACTTTTCGTATAAAAAACTTTTTTATCCAACTTCGTATGCAAAAGTTATGTCTGTTCTATCGACACATAACGTTTTTTAAAAAAATATCAAAATTCATATTTATTATTTTTCCTACTTACTAGATCACAGAACATAACTGAATCTCAATTTTTTCAAACCTTTTATCATTTTCTTTTATTTTTCAGAAGACTAGAAAGGCGGTCCACGAGGGGAGGGAGGGTGCAGGAAAAAATTCAAGTGATTTTAGCGTAGCGCATGGGTCATAATACCCATAACGCATGGGTCTTGTGCGCCGTAGATAAGTCCCTAAATTTGAATTTTTTGAATTATTTTCCCGCCAAACTTACCCGTAGCACACTTGGTGGCATGCGCTACGAGTAGTACAAATTACCCGTAACGCATGCTTCACCCCGTGCGCTACAGGTAGGTTGAGGGACGTCAGCCCTCCAGCCCACACAAACCTGTAGCGCATGGACAAGAGTGATGCACAACGGGTAACTTCGCTAGGCGTGGCGCATGGGACACAGTGCGGTACGGGTAAATATCTGTAGCACACCATTTTTAAAATACGCTACGGGTAGCTCTGCTACCTATAACTGTTTTCCTAGTAATGTCAAGTTGCATAAATTCTTTGTTTCAGTGTAAAATCTTATTTTCTAGTTTACTTATTTGTCGTCTATTTGTGTTCTTTGTATAGCAACGGTGCGAACATCTGTATGGATTTGTTTTCTTTGCATGTTCTTTCTATAGCAAGTGCATTAGCATTCCATGTGTCAGCGAAAAAAAAAATTAAACCATTGACATTAAATTTATAAATAGTTTCTGACATAATCCTTTTGCTGAACACCTTAGATCACGTCGTTCCGGTTGCACTGATCAACGCTCCTGCGTCAAACAAATATCATAGTGGACGATACTTATTATTTTTTGGACTGCGTCAAACAAATTTTTGTAACAACATATCTAATATAGCACCAATAAATTGAATATTAACCTCAAATGATCTAATGTTACTTAATAATAAGTCACCACCGATACATAATTAAATGTACTGATGTAATTAATATTATAGAAACACTCCCAGAGTGCAGAATAGTTATTTTGTACTCAACATAACTTTACGTTGTTATAATTAATATTTTATGTATATATACTAATAATTACGTCTGTATTAACTCACAACAAAAATAAAGACATAAAAAAATATAGTGTATATGTTCTTACAGTGTAAAAAATACAAAATATGTATTTTTATGTCATATTTTTATACATCATATAAATATTTCATTACATCATTTATAATTTTTCTTATATTCTTCTTGACTTCCGAAGTAAGTCAAAATAAATGTAACGTAAAAATCATGTTCAATTGCAAAGATACGAGTTGAGTGTAGAATAATTAATATCTGCATCTAGGGAGTCAAATAGCGCGACTCTATAATATCATATATAAATAGTATTGTACTCCCTCAGTTCACAAATATAAGATATTTTAAAGGAAGGCTAAAACATCTTATATTTTGAAATAGAGGGAGTAGTTTTGTATATTACATTATCAACTTCTCGTGATAATATTTTTGAACCTTAATTCTTGTGATATTTTATTTAGCAACACATAATATTTACCTCACACGGTCATTGATATGAATTTTTCAATGATAACATAAACTAAATGTGATATTTTATTTATCATAATAACATTAATATGGCTATAAAATGATATCATCTCATATTGCATAACTGTGAGCAGAAATTCAATTTGACTCCTGGGTCCGTATGCTCCCTCTACCCAAAAAACTTATTTTGGAATGTCAAAACAATCTGATCAAAAGTTTTGCATTTACATATCTACAATCTAAGTGCGGAACCGATACTTTGTGTGGTCTATATCTTTTTTACACATGCCACATGGCACGTCGATTTGTCATAAAACGACTTTGTGAGCACGTAACACGTAAAGATGTACGCGCAAATTTTTATTTCAATTTTTTTTAACATTTTAGAATGTGTCAAATATGTATTTCAAAACAAAAGGTGCGTATGCTCCCAGAAGTCAAAACACCACTGCCGTTGTAGAATGATAGAGATGGAAATTGGCGTAATACGGTGGATGTAGTATTGAGCCTCTCGGGCGAGTATATATAGGAGTACAATAGACCGATTTGGAGTACAAAACAAGACATAGACTTGAAGTGTAAGACACGAATCCTATCTCTATCCTAATCAACCCTGTGTACAACATGTATACTCTAACATCCCCCACAGTCGTAGCGGTAGCATCGTGAACAACTGGAGCGTCACAAATGGTCAGACTAGAGAGAAACCGAAGTAGAACCGTGCACTGACATCCCCCCGCAGTGGTAGCGGGAACGTCATGGACGGTGTCACGTCGCAGAAGGTTGGACTATAGAGAATGCTGGCGAGGATCTCAGGCGAGGTGGTAGCCCTTGTGCCGATGTCGAGGGAGCCAAGAGCGGTGGGTGTCACAACCTTGGTCAAGGTAGCCGCGCGAGGGGTCGCCGTGGTCGATGTCGTGGTCGGGTGCTGATGTTGAGGTAGCCGCAGATGAAGCCACATGCGCGTAGTGCGCCGTAGAAGGACGGCGAAGCGTCGAGGCAGTCGTCGAGGAGACCGATGTCGAAGTCAATGCAGTCCGAGCGATCGAGGACTAGGTGTGGCCATGGCTTTGCCAGAACCAGGAACACGTCGAGGTTGTAGGCATACTCCAGTTGTGCCAAATCCGAGTACGCGAAGGACAACACGGGGACGAGGCGCTGCGCCGAGCTTGCCAGACTCAGAAACGCATCGGGGACAAAGGCAATCACCGGTGTTGCTAGTACCGGGCATGCGAAGAACGGGACCAGTAGAAACAAATTCACGCCATGTCGGGGAGGAGACTAGCAGAGAAGGCCTCCACGACGGTTACGGGGTGCACAACGACAAAGGGTGCCGATGCAGTCCACGGTTGTCGGAGTAGACGAGGAGGTGTAGTCGAGAATGAGGCGATGAAGTCATGCTGGACGTAGATGTAAAAGGCGGTGAACCAGCGACGACCAAGCCTAGACAGGCGGAGGGATAGTCGACGGGACCTGCGACTGCCAGGAGGGGCCATGCAGGTTACTTGTGTTGATGTGGCGGTGGTGCTCGAATTAGGCGAGCAAGAACCCGGCGGAGCGAGGAGGACCATGCGTGGACGGCGGCGCGGAGGTAGCCTGCGACGTCCTTGGGAGGTGACGATGATGACCGCATGCAGCGACGCTACGGCCCGATAGGACGGCGCAGCTGCAGGGCGCGAGTCGGTGCAGCGGTGTGAGAACCACGAGCGACGTACACGCCTGAGAAGGCACGTTGGTAGCCGGTGGCGGTATCAAACGCGGCGATGCTACGGCCCGAAGGGGCGACGCAGCGGCAGCCCGATGCTCGAATGGTGGTAGGCTCGTGCTCGGGGACATACTTGGCGTAAACGTGCGCTAGATCGGTTGATCAGACCGATGGCGGCGCTGTATGCGCCAAGTCCTTGACGACGACACATAGATCGGAACCCATGGCATCGTTTTCGGTGAAGTCCCTGACGATGACGGCGAACACGGATCGGCGATGGAGACCGCGCAGGCGTGGAGTCGGCGCCGGCAATGACCGAGGCAGCCTACCTAGGCAGGCGGAGCAGCCGGTCGAGGGGCCGCGACAGCAGGCCAGAACCGGCCGGAGCGGCGACGGCGCCAGCGTGTCGGCCGTGATAGCCGGCGCAGGGGGTCGCCGATGCAAGGTCTGACACCGAGGTCAGAGTAGAGGCGCGTGGTGATGGCGGCGGTGGGCGACTCCATCCGATCTATGATCGGTAAACCAAAAATTAAGATCCGCCCAAGTGGCCGGCGGATAGAAAAACTGATCTTGAGATCGGAAAAAAGGACTCATGAGAGCGGCCGATCTAGATCGGCGGACGAGTTGCGCGGCCCCGTGCGGAGATCTTGGAGATCGACCTCCCCGGGGGCGGCGCGACGCGGAAGCAAAGGCAGTGGCTAGGTCAAGGTTCGGCGCCGCTCTGATACCATGTAGAATGATAGAGAGGGAAATTAGCGTAATATGGTGGATATATTATTGAGCCTCTCGGACGAGTATATATAAGAGTATAGTGGACCGACCTAGAGTAAAAAACAAGACATAGATTTGAAATACAAGACACGGATCCTATCTGTATCCTAATCTATCCCACGTACCATGTATACTCTAACAGCCGTGAGCTATAGGTCTATTTCACAATCACTTTGAAGAAACTAAAGATCGCATGCTGCAATATAATAATAACTGATCTTTATTTCAAAGCAAAACACGCACACTTCTATCGAATGGGTCTAATGACTAATGAGTCGCGTCCCCATGCCAACCTAATTTTACTAGTTCTACGAAGCTGCAGTGGCCGCGACAGCGGCAGCCCTCTTATGGGCAAATTCGACCACCCTGTCGACGTCCGGTAATGCCGCCTTGGCGCCGTCAAGCTCTCTGAAGCGCTCCGCCCATGCCGCCAGGAGCGGAGTCTTAACGGTGTCAAAGATCTTCGTCCCGGTCATCACCTCGCCAGCGCTCAGCCAGGAGAGCAGGCTCCCAAGCGAAACGTCCACGAGCCCGACGCTCTCGCCTCCGAAGTAGTCCTTCCCCTTGGAGCACTCCCTCAGCGCTCCCTCCAAGGTATCCACTGCGGCTAACATCTGCTTGGTGCCCTCGGATTTGTCCTCCTCCGTCTTGCCCCTGAATGACTGTACCGACGAGGTGACAAGCTGCAGAAACACTTCAGTGGTCAGTAAAAAAATAGATCACAAATGCCTGACTAGTAAAATTTATTGCAACAGTTAAGTAGAAAGAAACGAAGAGCTATGAAACCTTGTCGTCAATGTAGGCGGCCCAGAAGCGGGCAATGGCGCGCTCATGGGGGTCGGAGGAAAGCAAGGAGGTGCCGGTGCCGGCGAATGCCTCGTCGATGTACTGCACGATGACCATGGACTCACAGATGGACTTCCCGTTGTGGAGGAGCACGGGCACCTTCTTGTGCACCGGGTTGGAGCTGAGGAGGAGCTCGCTCTTGTTGGTGAGGTCCTCCTCGACGCTCTCGAAGCTCAGGCCCTTGAAGCTCAGTGCAAGCTTCACCCTGATGACAAACGCACTTGCCCATACTCCGATCAGCTTCAGGTCATCTCCTCCGGCCATGGTCTCCTGCTAGATCTGTGTGTGTGTGTGAAGGTTGATTTGCTTGTTTTAGCAATTTAGATCGCGTCTCGCTGGTTGGTTGGTGGATCAACCGAGAGGGAACTGCATGTATATGTAGTGTTCAAAACGGTGCGTCATCCATGATGCTTGCAAAGTGGGAGCATGCCCATCTTGGAGAGGATTTTTTTTTTTGGCACAAATCTTGGAGACAGGCAATTTGCCGTGCGCAGTATAATTTGCCGTGAGGATATCAACGGTACACACGGCAAATAACTCTATGCCGGAGGCTGGCACGAAAACTCACGGCAAACAAATAATCTACGGCAAATAGAAGAAAAACTCACGGCAAATGGGGGCTTATGGCAAATGTAAATAATAGCACACGGCAAATAGATACCTATGGCAAACTACTCCCTCCGTCTCGGTGTATAGGTCCTGCGCGTATCCCTAGATTGTCATTTTGACAAATATAATATAAATTTTACAATATAAAAATTATACCATTAGAAGGTACGTAATCTGAAGTTTCTAGTGATATATATATTATATTATGTATCTTATATTACATTAGTCCAAATTACAACCTAGGGATACGCGCAAGACTTATACGCCGAGACGGAGGGAGTAATTAATTTGCCGTGCGCATAATTAATACCTACGGCAAATCGGCCTACAGGAAAAAACATTCGCAGGAAAAAGATTCTTGAAACTGGCACAATTAATTTGCCGACATCTTTTCTACTAAACTCACGGCAAATCCTTTCTGCTGATTGTTCCTTCCAGCCAATTAGAAAAATCACACGGATCGCCCCACCTAGCCTGTTGTCTACCGTCCGATCTGATTCATCTCTACCGTACAAAGAAACACAAATCCGTGGCTTTTGCTTGATTGGTTGAAACAATGATGTCCGGATAAATGACGTGGACTACCACCCACCCACCTATCTTTTCTCTCACGTGCAAACAAAACCATCCCGTCCTTATCTCTTCTTTCTCTCCTTTCTTATCTTCTCAGTTCTCACACATATCTCGTGCTCCATGGAGCTAGCGGCTAGCGACGACGGTTTCGAGCAAGAACAGCGACAGCGGCGTGGCGAAGACGCGACGAATTGCGCGACGACCCCTCCTCCTCCGCGAGCGTGCAGAAGACCCGCCGCTTCCTCCCCTACTTCCTCCGCGAGTTGTACTTCTTCCTCACCAACTCCGGCGGGAAGAAGCCATGGCGGCCGCCGCCGCGCCTCGCTCACCGCACGTTGCGTCGCGCTCTGCAGGCACGCCGCGTCGCGCTGCGCAGGCTCGCCGCCGTCGCTCACCACGCATCGCTCACCGCAGGCTCGCCGCCGTCGCTCACAGCACGTCGCGCTCCGCAGGCTCGCCGCGCCACCATCGCTCACCGCACGCACGCGCCTAAATGACCAAGCTCGCCGCTGCGCCTATGGCAGAGCTCACCACCGCCACGCCTCTAGCAGAACTCACCGCCGCCGCGCCTCTGGCTGAGCTCACCGCCGTCGGCGTTTCGCTCCGAGCAGCACCCAGGCCGGCCGCCGCCACGGTGGCCGGCGTCCTTTTTTTTGGACACCAAAATGGTTTGCCGCAGGCACAATCTCTACCGGATCGGATGTAAGGTTTCCGTGGTTGGTTGGTTCGTCCGTCCGTCATCGATGTGGGCCTGGCCCAACTGCGTGTCGTTTGTTCCAATCTCCAGAGCCTTAGATGGCTTCGGTAAAATCCCTAGCTGTTCCGTATCAAATCGATTTAGTTTGAGAATAGAGATCGAAATCTGGGGTTCCAGCCTATCAAGCAAGCGATTTAACGAGATTAAATCCAATTTTGCGATTGGAATCGACAAGCGTTTCAGAGATCGAGCACCGCGTGATCCTTCCGCCGCCGCTAGAGATACCCGCTCAACAAGGCGGCGTCACATGGACACGGCGAACTCCAAGAAGAGGAAATTGCGGGTACCTCGCCACAACCAGAGGCGCCCCTCAGCGCTGAATCCCCATCCCCGTTCAGGCAAGGAGCATGTCCTTTCATCCCACCAGCTAGCTCACCGGAGACGCCCCCCAATCCACTTCCATACAGAGGTGGTGAAGGCACGATTTGGTCGGAGATGAGGTTAATTTCTAAGGAAAATCGCAGCGGCGAAGCTAGATCAGTGAGAAACTATTTAATCGCCGATCTTTAAAGGCCTCGTCGGCTGGGACCATGCCCACGCATCTTTTTTCGCAGGCGGAGGCCATTTGACGGCAAGCCATGGCAAGCTCCGTCTATGGCTCACCGGGACTCGAGGGACTAGGATGAATAGCTGAAAAATCTGACGGTGGTCCTCCTTGAGCGGTGGATTTGGGAGAGAAAAGCCAGACACTTGACTTTGTGGAAGTTCCCAGATCCAATCAGATTGCCCTCACTGAAGATTTCTGTCACACGAACGAACAAGCTCGTTGAATGATATTAACCGCTAAAGTTCATTATTGTTAGCTTTCGAGGGAACTGAAATATAGTATTTCCACTTCTTGATCTTTTTTCTGACAGCCGCCATGACGCTCCAGCCGCCATGACGCTCCAGCAGCTGAGGTGATCCTCGAGCTGCTCCACACAGACAACGCCTGCAATATGGGAAGCAGAAGATCGAGACACCACAGGCAGGATCTGAGGTCTGTGGATCCGTGCCTCTCCTCGACACTCCGTCCTGGCCGTCGTGGACAGAATCAGAAGGGGAAAGAGAAGACGTGGAGTTGATCTCGGACGGTGGATTAGTACTCACAAGTACTCAACTAAAATTGCAAATCCCATGGCTTTAAAAAGTATATTTTTTATCAACGATTCCGTGATCGTTGATTGCTCTAGCAGGGTACTAAGATGCCTACTCGTGGGGGCACAAAGAGTCCTCTCAAAGACTCGAGTGTGATTTGCCGATTTAGCTCTCCTTGCTGAGTATTTTCTAGCCAATGGGACAATGTCAGCTACAGCTGCAGGCACCGATTGCCTCGGTCAGTAGTTGCCCCGGGAGACAACGACGCTACATGCGACCGTAGCGTAGCAGATGCTGTAAGGTATCCGAGGTGGTCAAATAGATGAGTACTTCGTAAAAAAAGGCAAAACAGAGACATTTGAAAAGTGTAGGTGCGAGTGAGTCTATGTCATATAACTTTTTCTCATAACATTTTAACCATGTGTCCTGTTTGACATAGGTTTTGAAAATTGACGGCTAACTTTAATGCATATTGATTAATCTACATATCTGTTAGTACAAATTCATAGTTTCACATCGTTTTTCTCACTCTTTTCATGCCAAAGTTTTTCGGCACCTCTCTGTTTATTTACTCACAGTCAAACACTGAATCTTGCTGTGTTTGTTTCTTTCAGATAAGTGAGGGAGTACAAGGAGCAGGACGGAAGATGGCCGGCCACAGGGAAGCCAGTTCATCTGCTCCTATGGATGAGGTAAATTGCAATTATGCTTGGTCGGTTAATTTTTTACAAAAATCGCTGGTATCATCATAAGTGTTGGAGTTAGATTTTGGTAAATGTTAATTAAAATTGTACTGGTCACTGAACAATTTTTAATGGAGTTAGCACTGGAAGACGTTTAAGTCCGTAGTGTTACAGTGTTACGTCCCCAAGTTAATTGTGGGCAAATTATAAATCATAAGGAAACACCACATCATGCAGATATCTAGAAATTCATCTGTTTCTATGAATGAGGAGGTAAGAAGCATATGTGGTGCACTGCTAGAATTGACGAATTAGACTAATGTTGTGGCTTGCTCCAAATTCCCAAAACAAATATGACTTGATCGTTCCCAGTGTTGATTTCCATGCTCTAAACTCTGAAGTAGTAGTTGTTGAAATAGTAAGCCCGAATTCTCAGAATTTTTGACGAATCAGACCACATGCGCCACTGTATTGTCAAAAAAGACCACTTCCAAAAAAGATTGACAAAAAGGACCACCTGCCGCCTGGGCCATTGCCGGCAAGGGGCCTGCCGCCACTGCCATCGCCGGCATGGCGCTGGCTGGTGCCCTGCCGCCACTCCCGTATCCGGCATGGTGCCACGTCACCATGCCGCCTCGCCCGGAGCCGGCACCCTGCCAAATTCTGCACCAACAACCGACAGCATTTCCATCTCCCGCCCAACACTGATTCCCACGCGTGACTGTGACAGATTCCTATACCTGACTAAAAACTTTGGCTGCTTTGTACTATTTTAGACCACCGAAAGTAACGCTTCGCTGCTTTCAGCTCTTTTAAGAAGGGGCAGAGGTCTGCATGGCAGGCATTGTGTGTTCGTATAGAGAGCTTCGTCATTCCAGAGAAGAGCATTTCATAGGAAGAGAAGAAGAGTAGTCGAAAGCAGCTGAGTGAAGATCAGATTTGAAGCAGACGTTGATATAGTTGAAGGAAGGAGTCATCAAAGGTAATGTTTCTGGCTAGTAGTATATAAGTTAATTATGTAATTAGCCCAAAGCTAACTAAGAGAGATACTAATGTTACGTAGTAGTAGTAAATGTCAGCAGACAAGAGGAGTTAGTCATAATTTTATGTATAGATAGGAAATTTTAGTTAGATAGTGATTGTGTGTATGAATAATATTAGATATGTTGTGCAGCTTAGCAGAACTGTTTAGTGTGTCGTAGGATTATTAAGGCAGCGATATAAACTAGGAAGGTAAAAATCAACGTGTGAATTGGTTGTGAGTATTTATTTATAATAGTCATATTAGTCGTAGTTGTCTTAGTGTATATTGTTCACCTACAAAATAGAAATATGGCAAATTTGTATGGTATTAGGACATGCAACGAAAGAATTACAGGAACATTTTATTTAAAATAAAATAAAATATAGCTTTAGTGTTACTAATATCATTTTTAAAATTTTGGTTTGTGCGGCAGGTACGATGGAAAATTTATTAGTGTTCTATGGAGACGTGGTACGGGAGGGAATTTCTGGGCTAGATGTGTCTCAGTGCGAGTCCATGAATGTTGTAGTAAGAGACATGGAGAACCTAGATTTTGCGGAAGTGAGAAAATGCATCCGGGTGCAGTTTGGTCCTGAGATCCGGGGGAAGAAGATGACCGTTGAGGCCGTCATATGTGTGGGAGGGGATGATGGGACAGCTCCCCGTTGGGGTCTGCGGGAGGTGAAAGGAAATAACTCATGGAGGACATACATGAGGTTTGCAACCACACCAGGCGCCGCTATGTTTCAAAGGCCGATGGTGTATGTGCAGTTTATCTCTCCTAGTGATGAGCCAGGATGCAGTAGCGGCGCTCCAGAGGCGCAGCTAGCCATCACAGGCGGCCCCAGCAGCGGCCGATCGGAGCCAATGGAACTTGAGCTTGTGCCCGACCCAGGCTATTGGTCTGCGGTCGTTGACATAAGTGAACGTATGGAGGGATTACTGGAGGCCCTAGATGATGACGATGACGATCATTCTTCTGGGTCGTCATCGTCAGAGGAGGAAGGTGTTGGTCCATCTCAGAGGGCGGTTGCAAGACCGATGCCCGAAGACTTCTTGCAGACTATGACCATCCGCAACGAATATCACTCTGTTGCGGGCCTCGGTGAGGCTAGTCTAGAGGTTGGGCATAGTTTTCCTGACAAGGACTCTGCTGACCAGGCAATAAAAAGATATGCATTGTCCATATCTCGACAGCATAGAGTTAAACAGTCTGATAAGACTGAGCTGAAAGTCATCTGCCTTTTCAAGGCCGAGGGTTGCCAGGGTAGAGTGATCGCTCGTCAGAGGCGTGGTGTATGTCAGCCATGGGTGATCACAAAAATTATACCCCATAGCTGCGAGCAGGTTGGAACTCTTCTAGATCATTGCAATGTGACCGCGAAGTACGTGTCACATATAATGTCAGTGTCAGTGGAAGAAGATATTAATATGGGTATTAAGAAGCTGCAAAAATCTGCAGAAGACCGAATTGGCTACAAGGTCAGCTACGGCAAGGCTCGGCGTGCCAAGAAGGACATTTTTGAGAGGTTGTATGGCACATATGAGGATGCCTATAACTACACCCCTAGATTGCTTAATCAGATATGTGTAACTAACAAGGGGACTCAAGTGTTCTTGAAATATCGGCCGCACCCTCGGGAGGAGAACAAAAGAATCCTTGACCGTGTATTCTGGGCATTCCCCCAGACTATACAGGCATTCCATCATTGTCGCCCGGTGTTATCAGTTGATGGTACATTTCTGACTGGAAAGTACAAGGGTACACTCATGGTGGCAATTGCAGCAGACGCAAATAACCAGCTTCTTCCTATTGCATATAGTTTGGTGGAGGGTGAGAACAAGGACAGCTGGTTGTGGTTTCTAAGCTGTTTGAAGAATGGAGTCGTGAAGCAGCGTCCCGATGTATGCATCATCTCTGATCGCAACGCGGG
This sequence comes from Dactylis glomerata, assembly GCA_007115705.1. Taxonomy (NCBI): domain Eukaryota; kingdom Viridiplantae; phylum Streptophyta; class Magnoliopsida; order Poales; family Poaceae; genus Dactylis; species Dactylis glomerata. Next base: position 94,746 of record QXEO01001553.1, read on the forward strand.
TCTGCTAAATGCGTTGAACACAATCAAGCAGGTTACGGACCCTGAATGGGGGTGGCCTGATTTGGAGACACGGTGGTGCATGCGGCACCTAGCAGCAAATTTCTACACAAAGTTCAAGAACAAGGATTGGTTCAAGCTTTTCAAGAGGATGTGCATGCAGAACACCTCTTCGAAGATGAATGCAATTTGGGCGGGAATCAATGGAGAAATCGAGCGTGCTGCCGTGCCATCTCGAGAAGGCCGGAGGGGTCGAACACCACCTGTCAATCTGACACAGTGGATAACAGAGAATTGCCCCGACTTATACAAGTGGGCACTCGCTCATGACTCAGGGGCTCGGTACGGCATAATGACCAGCAATATGTCAGAGGTCTATAATGGCGTCCTCAAAGGGGTGCGAGCCCTCCCTCTTACAGCCCTCATTACTGAAACTTGGAACCGTACTCTATCATACTTTGCAGACAGAGTACAGGTTGCCAATGCACTAGTCGGTATGAACAAGCCATGGTGTGAAAAAATGCAGAGGTATCTGGATGAGAAAGCAGAAAAATCCAGGAGTCATGGCTGTAGTCTGGTCGACGCCCTTAGGAATAAATGGTTGATCAATGTTCGAGCAAAGTATGTTCACGGCCACCACAGGGGAGCACGAAAGCATGCTGTCACTCTTGGCCCGAACACATGTGAGTGCACCTGCAACAAGCCCAAGCTGCTAGGCTATCCATGTAGTCATGTCCTCAGGGCGGCTGCCGAACAGAAGATCAGCGTGGAGCATTACATATCTCCTTATTTCAGCACGTTCAGTCTTCTTAACACCTGGAATGGTGAATTCTGGGCCTGGGGCATAGATGAACACTACAGGGATGTGTGCAAGCGCAGTAATATCATATATGTTCCAAATCCGGCGATGCTTAGAACCGATAAGGGACGCCGACCATCTCGACGGCATAGGAACGACATGGACCATAGCCAATCTGGAGAACCACGTCGATGTCGCATTTGTAGGTGCGCTGGACACCCACGCAGAGAATGCCCCTACCGCAGCTAGTCATTTCGAATGTTGTATTTTCCTAGCTTCGATGTAATGTAATAAATTATCATTATGTATCCTGAACTTATTATGTAATGAATTTAGTTTGTAATGAATTTAGTTTGTAATAAATTATCATTTCGAGTGCTGCAGCTAAGCGACATAATTATTCGTCGGTGGTCTAATACCTGTTACACAACAGCAAACGAATCTCCCGCCCGGGCATGAAAATCAGGAATATCTAGAAGTGAGTGCTGGTCAGAATTTGGCAGGGTGCCGGCTCCGGGCGAGGCGGCATGGTGACGTGGCACCATGCCGGGTACGGGAGTGGCGGCAGGGCACCAGCCAGCGCCATGCCGGCGATGGCAGTGGCGGCAGGCCCCTTGCCGGCGATGGCAGTGGCGGCAGGTGGTCCTTTTTGTCAATCTTTTTCGGAAGTGGTCCTTTTTGACAATACACTGGCGCAGGTGGTCTGATTCGTCAAAAATTCGAATTCTCAATTCTGAAGATAGAAATGATACTTCGCTTCTTGCTATTATATTTTTTATGCTGGTCCAAGCTATCTACTATTTTTATTGTTTCATTCTTTGTGACGTGTAATATCTAAAATAGGTTTACAGTGATTTGTTCCTTATAGAAATTGTTTAACAAAAAGTCAAACAAACACAAAAGAAATCAGCTCCTGATACAAAAAGAAGTCAGAATAGCTGCAATAGTAGTTTTGTTTTTATTAGGTATAGATATCATGCCCTTACGTTGCTTATCTATGATGTTTGTTCATCTTGCTGCACACTGAGAATTAAATTATAGCTTAATGACGTGATTCGCTAGAACGTTTTGAGTGTTAGTTTTCCCGATGCAACGCACGGGCATTTTTGCTAGTTATTATTTAATAATAAATGACGTAAGGTTCCGTGGTTGGTTCATCCGTTGGTTCGTCCGTCGGTCCCTCTCACACGCGTTCGCATGTAATTTTCGTCTGTCGTAGGTTATGTTTTGGCCCAGTTCCATTGTAGGCCCACGGTTTGAGCTAGCGATTCGTACCTGATCGGCCTGATCAGTTATCGCAATGTCTCTTGGCCGATATATATATGCCCCTCACCTAGCCCCCCATCGCGCCGCCAGATCGATCTTGATTGCGCTTGCTGGTTTTCGCGGAACCTAGCTGCGGCGGTCGGCACCATTGACAGGGCCGCGCATAGGATGCCAACGCCGATCGAACTAGATGGCCTTCGTGCTGCTCAGCCTCCGGGGGCGCGATGTCATGGACGTCACCCAGACGGGCTCGAGCAAGATCGCTGCATCGTGCTCCCGATGCTGTCCTACATCGTCTGCATGTCGCCGATAGTAAACGAGACGGATGCGGCTGCGGTTCCCTACGTCCATCCGCGTGTTCTGTTGCTAATCAGCGCCAAGTCCTGTTGTTGTTGATCTATAAACTAAGCCCTACCGCGATGGCGCGATTGTCATCGTGGTGAAACAAGGGCCGCTGGTCATCCGTAAATAGCCGGAGGTGATGATTGGTACAGGCATGATCCGAAGGGAGAAGAGGGGCTCCCGTTGGCCGTTGGGAGAGGAATCACTCCTCCTACACGAGATGCACGCCTGCACCGCCCCTGGTGCCCGGGACAATGGGTCAATGGCCAAGAGACGCATGCATGATCTTGCATAGGAGGGATCCGCCGCCGCCGGGCCGTTACCATCGGAGCGCTGCCCTCTAGCACGGTGCCGTCGGTGGCCGCCGCCTGGCCTGCGCCGTGGGCTTCCGTGCTCTCCTCCTACGAGCTGCACCGCCCCTGGCGCCCTGGACAATGGCCAAGAGATGCCTGCATGATCTTGCATAGGAGGGATCCGCCGCCGCCGGGCCGTCACAATCGGAGCGCTGCCTCCTCGCACGGTGCCGTCGGTGGCCGCCGCCTGGCCTGCGCCGTGGGCTTCCGTGTGCGAGATCTTTTCCAGGAGTGAGGCGGGAGCGGGACTCGTCAAACTGGAAGTTGCTGAACCTCTGCCAGACAATGGGGGACATCTTGTCCACATTGTGCGTGCAATCCATGGCGTGCCACAGCTATCTGATTGTTGCATGGCGGCCACAGTTGGGGAACATGCGGTGGGAGAACGTTGTTGAAGTTGGTCGTGTCTACTCTAGGCTTTGGAGCCTGTTGGACGGATGAATATTGAATGCTGGATTGAATTTTTCTTGACACCACATGATTGGTAGTGCTGATCTCATTGGTTGTTCAGAAGCCTAATGCTTACATGAATCTACTTTCCTGCGTACTTCACATCTTTAAGGACAAGTATATGGCAAGCATTGTTGTTCCCGCAGTGCTGCTCTTTTTCATCTGCCTGATGCCTGGTTGCAAGTAAGAGACAACTGGTTGTATCTGTGGGCATGATCGGGTGGCATATCTGAGCCTTATACTCTTCTAGGCCTAGCGGCTGGACGCCACGGTTAGTTATTTTTCTTTTTTTCCTTTTTGTGTGATTTATGTGTGGACCTTGATGCAACTGATCTGTCAGAGTAAACATGCCAAGTTTCTATGCTGTTATGATTAGTTGGTGACTAAGCTAGAGTAATTGAAGTTATTTTTAAGATTCAAGGTGAATTGCTCCTTCAGGTCCACCAGATCAGCATTTCATGTAGCTGCTTCTAAATCGCATCTGTTTTTGTGGTGTTTTTTCTTGTTAGCAACAGCTTAGGTGATTCAGCGTTCTCAGTTTATGTTCTCCTATATACTCCGTATCGAATAAATCTTACATCTTCAATCGTGTTGCTATTACTTTCTATTTTGTTGGAAAGATCAACTCGGAGTGGCAAGTCAGTCAACAGTTTGGTGCAGATCGCAGTGTATAATAGTATCATGATTTAGTCAGCTGGTTGGAGTGAGATAAGTCCATCTATTTTATTGGAAATTAAGCATCGAAGCTGGTGCACTGATCTTCATATCGTTCAGTACTTTTTCGAACTACATTCAGAGGTGCATTGAACAGAGCAAACATGCTGAACTTGGCACTTCTAATCCTGGCAGGTTTGATGGCCCACATGTAGTATCCTTGAGTGAGCAATAGTTGCAATTGCTTTGCTTGCGGTGCATATTGGTCTAAATCCTGGCAAAACCAACAGCTCGTTACTTAACTCTACATATTTGAGCTACTTTTATATTGTTCTTGCTTGTGAAATTGGTTTTTTATAGTCTCTTGTGGACAACCAAAATTAGAATATTGCTACAAGTAATTCCTCATAGACAAATATACAATTAGATAATTGTTAGAGTTTGTAGCATATGAGGAAAAATGCAATATTATTTATTTTGAAGCACAGAAGCAGCCTAGCTTCTGATCAACTATTTCTGAAGCAACAGATTTGCCCTCTTGCTCGTGCATCTGTGCATGTTCTCTAATGAGTAAGATTCTGATTTTCTGCATATATCTTACTGCATTCAAAAATTAAATTTGAGCAAGGCGAGCAACAGAAAACTACACTCGGAGCCAATGACTTTGATGTGACTACATCTTCATTCATCATGCTAGCAGCTCCTTGCTGATTATGGGTGGATGGATATTGAGAAAGCTTCTAATGGTTCATGGTTTAGGATCACTACTAGGATTGCTAAGAGAAACGGATTCATACCATCACTTAGATATTCCTTCTGCCTGCATATGTCACACTATAAAGGCTATGCCATGGATTTGAATATGATCATAGACAAAAAATAGGGGGACTCATGCTAAAGTATTAGGACATTGCAAGATGATTACTGAAGATAAAAATGGTTCAAGATATAGTAATCATGCATGGGTGATACTTAATTTTTTGGCATAACTGAGGTGTGAGTTTTTGGCTGTGGAGCCGCATTTCTGTCCCGTTGCAATGCACGGGCATGTTTCCTAGTGCACAATAAAGTACACGGCAAATCATGCCTTAGGGCATCTCCAGCGGGCCGACCCATTTCGGACAGCCAAAACGTCCGAATCGGTCCGTTTGGGTCGGGCCCCAGACAGAAAAGGCCTCCCGTCCGGCCTTGGTCCGTTTGGGTCGGGCGATGCACCCAGCGACGCTACCCATTTTCTGGGCGGCACTGCCATTTTCTGGGCGAAGCCACTGAGACACATAGTTCATACATAAATTTAATATAAATAGTACACAACATAGTTCATAATCTAAATAAAATGTTTATAATTAAACATAGTTTGAAATAAAACGAAAGCAAATATAAAAGTGGGTGCACTAGTTGTCTTCCTCATCGGCTTCTGGCATATTTCCCACATGTAGCCACATGTGGTCAACCAAATCATTTTGCAGCTGCTAATGGACTTCACGATCACGAATCTCGTGATGGCAATGTAGGAAATCCTGAAATGATGCAGGCCTCGGAATTGGTGCAACCAATTCACCCTGAAACTGCCACCCCTGATCATAGATGCTATCGTAGTCCATCTGCGCACCAAATGAACGATAACGTCAGCAAATCCGGCGCCGGATCGACAGCCACCACCAAAAAAATCGTGTGAGCAAAAGGTCGAGCACCTTCAGAGCGGCGGAGCGTGCCGGCGTCAAACAGCCTCCTGGCGGCGGAGCTGTGGTGGAGGCGGCGGCGTAGAGCTTCCACAGGTAGAGGGCAACGGGGCGGGGAGTCACCACTGCTGAGGCGTAGGCCGGAAGGTGGTGGCGGCGGCGGTGGAGATCTGGCAGCTTCTACGGCGGCCCTCCGGTCTTGCCTTTGACGCGTCGGCGGGCGAACGACGGCTAGGATTGGGGTCCGGCGTATCCGGCGACACCGACGCTATCTATGGCCGGCGACTACGGCGGCGCCGGCGGAGAGGGAGGAAGGAATTTGGGGAAGGGCGTGGAAATGGCTAACTGGGCAGCTGACAGTTGGGCCAGGGGAGGACAAGAGCGCGTCCGCGCGGTGTCCGCGCGCTCCCATCTTCGACCCAAAACTGGGTCACGGATGGGTGCACGCGGACGGCCCCGCGGTCCGGGGTCCGGTTGGGTCGGCCCGCTGGGTGCTGGTTTTTCGGCCTGTTTGTCCGGTAGGACAGATACGGACCCGCGGTGTCCGTCTGGGTCGGCCCGCTGGAGATGCCCTTAGTACACCGGACATACAAGTACCAATGCGGGACCCACCAGATCAGGAAAAACTCACGGCAAATCGTTTGTTGTGTGCCCGACTACAAACACTCGGCAAATTGGTCATTTGCCGGTACAAAATTTGCCGTAACCCTTTGCCGTAGGTTTTACCCCCATTTGCCTTAGGCTTCTGGCCTACGGCAAATTACTTGATTCCTGTAGTGTTGAATAGTTTGGTCAATGTTATCTTTGACCACTACAGCCTGCGAAGATCGAAAGCAATGATTCCATGAGAGTCCACTGCAGGTGTCTCTGCGTATAGCATGACGCATTATGTGGTAGCACAAGTTGCGGTTTTTATGTTGCTTTCCGTTGAGATCTTCTACGGAGAATAATCATCTTTACGTACACTCTGAAGCTTTGTAAATTAGCAATGCATTCCATTGCGTCTCAGGCCCAAGTTGCTTTGTTTTTAAGGTCTAAAATTGTTTTCAAATGTGGAATTAAGTTAGCTGTGGAACTTGTTAGCGTCAAGTTGCAGAAATTCTTTGTTTCAGGTGTAAAATCTTATTTTCTAGTTTGCTTAATTGTGTTCTTTGTATAGCAACGGTGCAAACATTTGTATGGATTTGTTTTCTTTGCATGTTCTTTCTATAGCAAGTGCATTAGCATCCCATGTGTCAGCGAAAAATGAAAAATCTAACCATTGACATTAAATTTATAAATAGTTTCTGACCTAATTCTTTTGCTGAACACCTTAGATCACGTCGTTCCGGTTGCACTGTTCAACGCTCCTAGTCAGGGTGTTGAGGTGTCAATCCGACATGAACTCCGATACCATGTGGATAGGCTCAATGCCCAGAACTAGGCGTGGAGGCGCCTTAGTCAATGCCCTGGCCGAGGGTGTTGATGTAATAAAGGTCAACACCCAGGCTAGGGAGTTGAGCATGTCCACGGATCTACGAGTTTGGTCGGTTCGGCACCTCAACGACTTGATGCAGGGTGTTGAGTACTACAACCTCAACACCTCAATATAGACCACTGAACAAATGGGTCAAATCCGACATGTGTGATCAACGGGCGTAACTCCTAAAATGTACACATATCGAGTATTGATGATTTGACTGATTTGTTGTTTGGCAGTGATTTTTATTTTATGGCATATTATATTTATAATGATGTCCATAACTTTGGGATTTAGAATCGTCAAAATACATTTGCCTACCTTGGAGAAGGCTACAAAGTAACATATGTGGTTTCCATGCTTATTGAATAGCTTTGTCGATGAAGTGCATCCATCCGGATGAAAACATATCTTCTTTTGAATGAAGGGTGAAAAGTAGCTTATGTCACGGAAATTCAAACAACTTATAAATTTATATGTTTGAGGTGTTATGTGCTTGTAAAACTCCATATAATAGGATCAATTTTTATATCTCAACTGAAATAGGAAGTTGAGTATATATACCTAATTACTCAAAAGAGCAGGTCACTATTTAGTTGTCTCTGGCGCCTACCAAAACGGATAGAAAGTGTATGTTCCATGTTATAGTATGTTGAAAGTGCATGCTCCATGTAGTATGGGGAAAGTGTATGTTCCATGTTATAACAAAAAAATTAGTCCCACTTGATCTGAAAAATGCATAGCACGGACAGTTCTCTTTAATAATATGGGGAACTTTTCATGCAAGGAGATATGAAAAACATGCATTTAATTCAGTTTATGACAATTTAATTTTTTATAACTTTCAAACTATATGTTTGAATTATGAAGCATTTTCAATTAGGAATCGTCAAATGGGCTTTTTGAAACTAGATACCACTTACATACCTTGTGTGGGCCTTCTTCTATGGCCTCGTTTGCAGCCCGAAATCCTCCTTTCCCACCCTCATCCAAATAAGTGATCTTCTATAAGACATGAACGTGAGTTTTGACAAATTATTTTAGATGCAACTTTGGTGCACGAGAGAAAAATTAAATTTAGGCAACTTCACAATATTAGACAACTTGAAAATGAATAAATCCATTTAGCGTATTCACAACTATGGTTGGTAATATCGATGGTATGCAAATCATTGCAGTGGTAGGCAAATAAAGAATAACATAGCTGTGAAGTTGTCAGCTAACTCTATGAAGTTGCCTTCCGCATGGCTGAAGTTGCCTATCACTATTGTGTATCATTGTTATGAAGTTTCCCTATCCGTGTTGTGAAGTTTAGTAAGTTGTTTTTACAGTACATGAAGTTGCCTATCATTAGTGAAGTTGCTTAGTTGTTTTATAAGTTGCCTAACTCTACACTGAAGTTTCTACCACTGTTATTGAATTGCTTACCTCTAGTGAAGTTGCCTACCACTGTTGTAAAGGTGCTAACTTGCTTTTAATTAGTTGTTATGAAATTACCTACTTTCGCAAAGTTACCTACCACATGTTGTGAATCTAGCAATTTTTTCTTTGTGTACCAAAGTTGTTTCATTGCACTTAATTAAACTTTCTATGTTATGCACCAAAGTTGGTTCTTTTAAAATTGTCAAAAACATATGCAAGTGGAACCTAGTTCAGCAGATCTCGTCGAAGGATTCTAAAAGTGATCATAACTCCGACACTCGGTCCAAAATTGATAAATTTTTAAAAAATATGTAATATAATTATTTTTTTAATGTTAGAAGGAGAGATGCTAAATTCATTGATAAGAAAGGAGAGTTTACAAAAACGATCCAGGGAAAAGGAAAAGAACAGTAACACCTAAGAAGCATGCCTCAACCGATCAAATGGGAAAGAAGCCCCTGCTAGTTTCCAAAGTGCAGCCTCATCACGTATTTTACACACTAAACCCCCACTGAGAGGTCCTAACTTTAGAAAATAGGCTTGTTATGTTCTCTCCAAATCTTGCAGTTACCCAACATGATAAGGGGTAGGGGTCTTTTTCTTTCATGCGTTGTGGCACCACCAATGGGTTTACAAAAACTATCCAGGAAAAATACGTTTGTATATCCATCCAAGTTAAATTCGGTTGTTGCTTGTAATGGCTGTGGCATGACCTTTCATTGTGCCCGAAAAAAAACAATGGAATATTGGAAAACATTATTACATCAGGTGTCCTTGTGCTAGAAGCTTATTCACGGGCTCGTGACAGATGGGTGGCGATGAAGCCTTCCATTTTGACCCATGATTTGTCTTGTGTTCATGTTCCACATGGAGGAGCAGATAATGGTGTAGGTTTAAGGAATGAGCAATAGAAGGGGTTATGCGAGGTGTTTTTTGCTAATTTTACAGGACGGACCAGCAGGTGAACTAAGATGATATGTGGTACCTAAACTTTACATCGAATGGCTTAGATGTAGTCCGTGTAGCAGGAGTACTCGTTAGCTTGGGTTACATGATATGTTCTTGGGGGGGGCTCACTTCAAAACAATGGCCGTCATAATCTTATTCATAGCGGCAGTTTAGTGGAGCTACATTCAAGGCGATATATTCTTCAAATTGCATACATTTAAGGTAAATACTCTACATCGTAAGCCGATGGCAAACAAATCATCGGACCAATGCGACACCGTCCATCTCGTTTTCAAAGCAACGCACAAGATCTGTTTTGCTTCCAAAGGAAAAAATGGTCCATTAAACCACCACCTTCCCTACATAAATCCCAAAATTGACGCACCGTATAGCTCCCCAAATCAAGCCCCAGCCTAGCTCCGCCTAGCTCGACACCACCGGCGATCTATGCCGCCACCTTGAATCTTCTCCCCACGGCGCCTCAGCTCTCTCGGCCGGGTCGCATCTATCCCGCCGCGCTACACTCCCCCATCCGATGCCGCTACACGCGCCTCCACATGCATCAACCTGTGTACCGGCTCGCATGTCGTTTCTCCCGGGGGAAATCTTCTACGGAGATCTCCGACCGCCGGCGGCCAGCACAGTTGGTGGCGTCTTGGCCGGGTCAGGTAGGCCGTAGGCGGTTTTCCCGAGGGTAGGTCGTGGGCGACATCGCCACTGGATCCTTTGGCCGGGCCAACGCTAGCTGAGGTAATCACATAATTGGCATGCTTCCTTGATTTCTCATGTATGCTTCCTTTGTCTGACAAAATGTTCATAGTTTTTGCCATTTGTTTCTCCTCGGAAAATGGTTGGAAGGAATGAGGTCCCAACGCACCTGCAGCCTGTGTCCTGGCGGCACATGCAGTATGCTTCCCAGAGCGTAAACGATGTCCAGAACAAGGCATGTACATTCAGGCAAGGTCCAACATTTATAACTACGAGAGCATGAAAGGCTATTCTTCTGCAGAATCGACTCAGGCACCATCGTCAGAACCGTAGCTGTCTCCATGATCATACGTCAATATCAGTGGATGGTCAATGGAAACATTTTCATAATTTAATTTTGGTGGAAACACATTGTAGTTGCACCAGAAGCAAATTCTTCTATAGATGGAAACATGTTGTTCTTACATTTGAAACGAAGAATTTTGTTATAAAATAAGAAACAAATTTCGTTTGTACTCGAAGCAATTTATGTAGTCGAGGAGATAATTATCGATGGGTTGCAAACTAAATATGCCAATACTTTTAAATAAGAATATGTTAGTAGAAGCAAATTTCAGTAGCATTAGAAAAATTACATTTACAAAGAAAACACTTCTCTATGGAAACAACTTTAGCATAAGAACAAATTTTCTTATAGATGGAATCACACTTTTTGCTGCTTTATAATGCTTCGCTTCTTGAAGTTCATGCTTCAACTAGCATCATATTGCGCTTCCAATGTCTTCCCAAGTCCCACCTACTAAGTGCTAAACACATATCTTCTATTGCCGGCATACGTGCTTCGTTCGAGAGATGTAAACAAATTCTATAGACAAATATTTTTTTCACATGGAAGCAGCTATTAATTGCATTGGAAGCATACCGTAGAAGTTTATTGAGCTAAATTAGTCTGCACAAAAAATGAGAATTCGTTCCTATAAACAAGAACACCGAGTTCAACCTGGAAGCAAACTCTAATGACAATTTTGCTTCAAAATAAATAAATTATAATGATAACGAAAGCATATTTTATTTCCATGGGAAGCAAACTATAATGACAAAGGAAGCTAGCTTTTCTACATAAGGAAAGAATAGTTCTTCCGAGAAATTAGCTAGAGTAATTAGATTTCCTAATACCCGGGGTTAGTTTCCTAAAAATCAAAGGGCGCATTCAGATCAGGAATATTTACTTGGAAATCCCACTTTATTAGCCTTTGACCTTGCGTGATATAAGGAGTAGTTATGGCTAGACGGGTAACATAAAGAGGGAAAGGGAGGCCCTCGTCCAAGATCCTGTGGCCATATCGCTTCCAATCCTACGGCAAGGGGCTGGTCCGATGGGAGGCAAATATCGGAGTACGATTCCTAGCGTTGCCCTACATTTAAGGTGCATTCAGACATACAAAAGGACGCACATGGGCGAGAACGTCAATATGGAGCACGAGCTCCATGGAGCTCGTTTTTTCAAACTACAAAAAATTCAAAATTTGAATTTCGAAAAAATTCAAAAAAAATACTAGAGTGTAGTCTATGATTTATTCTACCAGTGTGTAAAATTTTATTACGAAATATCTTATATTTTATCCTCAGCAAAAATAACAAAAATTTAGATCTGGGAACAAAATTTCAAATCTGGGTACATGTTCCAACTTTTATCCATTTTGTCTTTTTTGTTGAGGTTGCAATACAAGGTATTTCATAGTACAAATTTACACTCTCATAGTGTATGTAGTTGACTACATCCTTGTATTTTTTTTAATTTTTTTTGAAACTTTAAAATATCAATTTCACAAAAATTCGAAAAAAGGGCTCCAGGGAGCCTGGGCACCAAAGCGATTTTCCGGCACATGGGCGTCTTATACAGATTTATATAACACATGTTTAATGTGGCATGAAAGTGGCCACCAATATGGCCATATTGAGGTTGGAGTGGCTATCGTGGCCCATTTGTATCCGATTAATAGTCTATTACAGCTGAATAAGTTTGAGGATTGTTGTAGTTTAGCCCATTTTAATTTGGCACTACATATATTAAAGCCCATTTTAGCATAGGTTTTGTCTATTCGTTGTTCTCCTATTTTTTAAGGGCATGTTATAGGTCAGGCCGAATGACGCCTTTGATGATGCGATATCATGAAGGTTGGGGACAAATCTCCGAGGGGGCTCCTACACCCCGCCTGCTATGGGACGTCCTACTCATGCGTTCGCCCGAACGGGCCAGCCAATTATGCCGTAGTTTTTATTTTATTTATTCCTAGTTTCCATATATTCCAAAAAATGTTGTAAATATAAAAATGTTCAGATTTAGAAAAGTTAAAATTCGAAAAGTGAAATAAAATTGAATGTGAAGAATTTCTGAATACAAACAAAAATTTGATATTAGAACAAACTTTGAATTTGAACAAAATTTCAAATCAGAACAATTTTTGAATCAGAATTTTTTTGAATCAAAACAAAATTCAAATCAGAACAAAACTCGAATTGGAACAAAATACGATTTTGAACAAAATTTAAAGTTTGTACAATTTTCAAATCAATAGAATTCGAATAAACTGGGAAAAAAAAGAAACAAGAAAAATCCCACGGAAAACTGACAAAAACAGAAAAACAAGCTCAAAATCGTGAAAAATTAGAAACGAAATATAGAGAAAAAACTACCATTGCTGGGCCAGCCCATTGCGCGCCCCCTGTAGGCGTGCAACATTGTTGTACGCAATGGGTGGGGAATAGGATTTCCCAATCTCCGATCGACTTGGGGTGTTTTTCCTCATCTTATGTTATCCCCTGAAATCCTGGCTCCGTGCCGTTGTGTCGAGCTAAACCGTTTGTTTTTCTAGGTTTCACTTCTGAGAGTCTGCCCAAAAGAGATCCACCAGTAGGCCTACCTACCATGCATCCATATTTTTTTTGGCAACTGATAATTTTATTCATTTAGTTCATTGACAAATTACAGACTGTAATGTGCAAAATTGCACATTTAGATCGCTGATAACAGCTTTAACAGGGCAAAGATCCGAGGGGTGTCTAGTTCCTTTACAACTGAGAGCACAAGCTCCTGTAGTATTGGAAGTGATCGCCTCGTGCGCATTCCTGTGGTCAACAATATTGTTCTCCCTCTTGATCTTGAAGATTCCAGCTTGATTTCCTTGTGTATGGTTGATAAACTGAAGAAGGTTGGGTCTTATTGTTCAGTGACCAGGATGGTTTTTTAGGTATCTCTTTGTTAGTGCATCCGCTAAGATCTGACTATCAGTTAAGAAGTTTGGCTCTTGAACCTGCAATAATTTACCAATTTGCGCCACTAGTTCCAACGCCTGGGCTTCCGCTTGTAATGCCAAACATGCAAAGGAGGATGCCTGCACATAGATAGCATGATGATCTTCTCTATTCCACTGGAAGAAAATTCCAAGTCCTGCCCTTTCCTTATTGAAGAAGCCTGTATTTAGAGGGGAAACAATGCTTTCCAAGCAACATCAGTGTAAATTTTAGGGCCCCTTCCTATCTTGTTCTAGTCTGGTTCTGAGTGGCTCATCTTTATATTTGTGCTTCCTGCAATGGCTATATCTTGTGCTTCTAAATCGAAGTTAATTTCTTTTTCTGTCTGAAGAGCTTTAGCTTTAAACAAAACCTGCAATGGGCTGCAATTCTTTTTATTAAACAAGAGATCATTTCTAGCCTTTCCAAATGCACCATAGGATGGTGAGTATTGTTGCTAGTGCATCATCATTCTTGTAAATGGTCAAGACATAGTGGATGATGTCCTGTATGTGGGTGGTTTGTAGCTGTTGAAGCCCTTCAACTCTAAGCCCAAGGGAGGAAGCAAACCAGATAGCATGAGTGAATTTGTAGTCAAAAAATAGGTGGAAATCATCTTTGTTCTTGCCGCATCTAACACATTTTGGATCAATGTGTTTAGATCTTACTGCAGCTCTCAGTCCTGTAGCTATGGCTCCTCTTATCAACCTCCATCCAAATACTTGGACTCTTGGAGGAACGGTACCACATTTCCATATCTCCTGGATAATGGTTCTTGACTGCGGGGAAATAATTTGGTGGCATCCTGTGTTGAGTCCATAGAAGGAAGGACAAAATAGTTGGAATGCACTTTTAGAAGTACAAAGGCCTGAAGGTGTATATTTCCAAACAAGAATGTCATCACCATTGTCATTGCTAATAGGAATATTGGCAACAACATTAGCCTTATGGGTCCCAAACAGAGTAGTGAGCAAAGTCAAATTCCATTCTTTCATATTGGGTATCCAAAGATCCGACACAGTGGCAGGATAAACAAAGTTGTTATCTTGGTTGTTTAAATGATTATGAATATCTTTCCAAAAGGGACACCAAGGATCTGACCATATACTAGTATTACCTCTAGAAAATTGATAAGTGGTTGCATCAACAAGGTAATCTCTAATTTTGAGAATAGATGTCTAGAAAGCAGATTTAGGGACTTTAGGATTAGCTTTCCAGAAAGATGTGTTATGGAAATACTTAGCTTTGAGAATCTTGGTCCTAAGACTGTCCGGAAGGGTGACTATTTTCCAAGCTGCATTAAGAATAAGAGCCTTGTTAACCGCTTCTAAATTCCTGATGCCTAAGCTACCTTCTTTTTTGGACTTGCAAATTTCTGTCCAGGCTTTCAAATAAATGGGCTTGGTCTTATTATTTTATTGTATACCTGTCCACCAAAAGTCCCTGATAACACCATTCATTTTTGCTAACAGCTTCTTAGAGAAAAGAATATTAGACATATAATAAACAGGGAGCGATGAAAGGACATATTTAATTAAAACTCTAGCTGCATGTGACAACTTGTTTGATTTGTAGCAGCTAAGCTTGGATTTGAATTTTTGGAGGACAAAGTCATAAGCTTGAGATCTGTTTTTTGCTGGTAAAATAAGAGGATGACCAAGATGCACAGATTGGATATTCATATCTTCAACCATAAAAATTTGTTTAATTAATTTCCTTTGTGCCTCCGAGACATTTTTGCTAAAAAGAATAGAAGATTTAGACTAGTTTGGAATTTGACCTGACCGGTTACAGAAGCGATTGATTGTGTTCCAAGTAGTCATTGCCTCCATCTGATTTGCTTGCCCACACTAGCAGGTCATCAGCAAACATCAATGAATAAATAGGAGGACAACCTAGACCCAATATAACTCCTTGAAGATTTTTCCTTTGAAGCTCGTCTTGTAACTCTACAGCAAGTTCATTAATTGCTGTAACAAAGAGATAAGGGGAGAGAGGGCAACCTTGTCTTATACCTCTCTCACTTTTAAATTTACCATGATGATTGGCATTAATAATAACTGAGAACATAGAATTCGAAATGCAGGCTTTCAAAGGCTAATAAAGTGATTGCTAAACCCTTGTTTATGCAAAGCCATGACAATGAAGTCCCATTCAAGTCTGCCAAAAGCATTCACCAAGTCAATCTTAATCATAAAAGCTTTTTGTGTCCAAGAAGATAGAGAAAAAGAATGGGTGATTTCCTGGGTGACAATCACATTATTAGATATTCTTCTACCTTCTATGAAAGCTTGTTGGGTGTCTATGATTCTATTAGGGAGGTGCGGCTTCATTCTATTAGAAAGGGATTTGGCAATAATCTTATAGATGACATTACAAAGACTGATGGGTCTAAAATCCCGAGGCTGAGTAGAATGCACTTTTTTGGAATAAGAGCGATGCTAGTCTCATTTAATTGCTGTGGAAGGTGGCCATTGTAATAGAAATTTTGAATCAGTCTAGTTATGTCATCTCCCATCCATTTCCACGCCGCTTTGTAGAAAGCTGCATTCAATCCATTAGGTCCTGGCAAAACATCATTTCTCATACCTTTCAGAATGCCCCAGATCTCATCCTTGTCCGGAATAGAGTTGGTGTATTCATCTTGGACAACTCCAGTATGGAGAGCTTGCATGTTCTGCAATGAAGGGTTAGGAGCTGAAGAAAAAATATTCTTGAAATAGTTGATAACACACTTGGCTATTTCTTCAGGATCTAAAGTAATTTGACCTTGAGAATTGTTGATAGAGACAATTTTGTTTCTTCTTCTTCTTTTGAGAACAGAAATATGAAAATACTTTGAATTTTTTGTCATCGTGGATTGCCCAATGCTTTTTTGCTCTTTGCTTGTAGTGTTGCGTGAGTTTTGTCATGGTTTGCTCATAGGACTCTATCAACTTTTCTTCTTCATTGTTGTCTTGCTCTTGTATGGGCTTCTCTTGGATTTCTTGTATTCTTTGCTCTATCTCTTGCAACTGATTCTGCAGTGGCTTTTTCTTTTTCCTCCATACCTTTAAGGCTCCAGTGAGATGTTTGGTTCTTGAAGTAAAGGCTGATTTTGAGAAGTTTTCCAAGCTTTCATAGTTGTTTCCTACAAATCTTTCTCAAGAAGCCACCGGTTCTCAAATTTAAAATGGTAAGTAGGCTTTTTAAATTTTGAGTGAAGAACAGCCATCACAGGAGCATGGTCACCTTGTAAGATAGGAAGATTATAGATATTTGCATTGGGAAATAAGTTACTCCACTCAGCATTGGCAAGAAATCTATCAAGCCTTTCATATAAGGGCTTAGAAGAATACCTTTTATTGCACCAGGTGTAAGCAGGCCCATTGTACCCCAAGTTGAAAAGGCCGCAATTTTTGACAAGACAGCGAAATGAATTCATGCGAGAGTAATTGACATAATTTACATTACTCTTGTCTTGGGGATACATAAGCTCATTCAAATCCCCCATATAAAGCATAGGTTTTCCAGTATTTACATCAACAAAAGTGGAAATCTCTTTCCAAAGGTCACTAGTTTTAGAGTGGGTAGGGTCCCCATACATACAGACTAAACATAAAGCCTCATTAGTGGTAGTATTTACAAGGGAGGCTAAGATTAATCTAGAACTAGCACTTGTAATCTCAAGATCGATGTCGCTATCCCACAAGAGCCAGAGCCCACCAGAACGACCCTCCGAAGGAACTACATAGCTATTAGCAATATTAAAATGATTGGATAATTGAATTCTATTGAATATAGAAGTTTTAGTTTCAGAGACAAATATCACCTTACCATTAGTCGAGTGCATCAACCGGGCAAGATAGTTCATCTTGTTGCTGTCAAGGCTCCTGCCCGCACCTTGACAGTTCCAACTGATGAGACTCATTGCGCCCATGGCGCCTTAAAGGCTGGCGCCGCTGCCTGTTTACCATTTTGTGGGCTGTTTTCAGTTTCCTCCACATTGCCTATCTCAACATTGTCCATAGGGTCTTCGTTGTCTCGAACATGCACTTTGTTTGCATCATCTGCTGAATTGGCAGCAATTAGTTGGTCTTGTTGCATATCTTCTACAATGTAGTTGTAACAGATACCACCACTGTGTCCTGAATTAAAGATGATATTTTCTTTAGTTTCCACCCTTTTTTCATCCCAACGATTCCTATTAGGGTGGAATTTTCTTCGAACGGCTGGTGGAGACTGAGATGTTCCTTCATTAAATTTGTATGCAAATGGTTGTTGCTGCTCTAGAGGTTGATGAGTTTGTTGGGGAATGAATGTACTTCCTGCATCTTGCCCGTAACAAAGTTGCGGAGGGAGGTAGACACCTTGCAGGTCAGAAGCAATGGAAATCGAAGAAGCCATACCAGAGTACTGAGTTGCAGGTGGAGCTGACTTGAGTCTGGTGTGACCATGTTCTCTGCTTAATTCTTCAATTGTTATGGCCTCTGTTTCAGCTTGCCTTTTTAGTTTCTGCTGGGGAATTGAAGCATCTGATAGTTGTTGATTATTGGTAGCGGTATGAGTAGAGGGATTTTGTACATCTGCATTTCCTTGTAGGGACTGAGGGTTCCATGTAGAGCGGGCTCGAGAATGGCTAGACACTTGAGGAGGTGGCTCCCAAGCTAGCAGTGGATCTGCATGAACGTTTGGATACACATATTTTTCACCTATCCTTCTATTAACTTTGTTTTGATCTGTATGTTCCTCTGAGATTTTAAATCTTGATAGAGAGCATGATCTGTATCTGATGATCTCTCCTTTTTAATGTCTCTTCTATATTCCAATGATAGTCCTCCCAGAATACTTGATTGTTGAAAAGCCATATGAGGGATTTTTGTTGCTTGAGAGGTCCAGATTCCAATATTAGAGAACGGAACAGATGGTGTACTAGCTTTAATACTTTGGAGGTGCATAATTAATTTCCTTCTACTAGGACAATTTTGCACTGAGTGGAACATCACTCCACAGAAGATACAAATTCTCTTGATTTTGTCATAGTTCAAGTAGAATAGAATGTATTCATTGGGAGACACATAATATTTGACATTATCTGTCACTGGCTTATGAACATCCATCTATGCATATGCTTAAATATAATCTTTTCGAACAGTCATTGTTATTTCAGGAGGTGGATGCAGATCTGAGGGCTGAGCAACTTTTTCTATAACATACCTCATCAAGTGGGGTGTTCTGAATCTCTCTGGAACACCATATACTCGAACCCGCATTTTCTCCTACCCATAGCGCCCAACCCATACGGTGGCAGTCCCTGATTGGTGCCGCTTTTTTGTAGAAAAGACCCTGATGTTTGTTCTATTCTCGTTTCTGGTACCGGTTTTTTTTTGCAAAGATGTCCTCAAACTTTCTCTAATCTATATTTTGAAATCCTTCCAATTTTGATCAGACCAAAAATTACTAAAAAGTTTTTGCAATTTTTCATTCGGATCGGCAAGAGAACTTGTAAAGTACTGCACATTTTTTTGTCCATGATCCTACTCAATGTAAAGTTCTTCATATATATTCAAAAAGAACCAAGATCGATTTCAAACAGATCTATACAAATATCCACCAAATCTGCGACGCCAATAAAAAGTACTTTACAAATCTTTGAAATGATCCAAACAGAAGTACTTTACAAATTTTCAAAACAGATTTAGAAGAGGCAGGCCGGAGGTCGTCAGAGCCGGCTCATGGACGCCGGTCGTCGTCGGAGAGGATCTCGATCTGTGCCGGCTCGTGGTGGTCTGCAGGGTGAACCACGGGGACGGTGGGATCTGGGGCGAAGCGGGGCGCGCCGCCATTCATCTCGATCTGGTGGGGGGGTGCGAGAAGAGGGGGATTAGGGTTTTCCACGCCAGCCCAACACATTTATACCCTAGTCTCTTCTGGACCATGGGTTAAAAGTCAAAAAGAGTAGGGGGTTTTCTACAAAGTCGAAAATCCAAATCTCGAGGTTCCATCGAACAGAGAGCATATGAGTTGGGCGCCCTATGGGTATGTGAAACGAGTTTTCGCGCATACTCTGATAGGAACATATATATACCATGCATCCATATGGTGCTCCATGTTCTGAAAAGCAAGCAATGAAGGGCCTGTTTGTTTGGGCTGTGGCTGGCTGGCTCTGCTGTGCAGGAAAAGCTGCTGTTCTGAGTTGAACCGTTTGGCTAGTTGTCTGGCTGGCTGGCTGTGTGTTGAGGAATTGTCTGAAATGCCCTCATGTTTACTGACTTAAGTGTATTAACGTATTTGTGACCGCAAAATACCATGAATACACAAAAAGTAAGCACACTAGTAATTAATTAAATATACGTTTGTCCAAAATACATACTTGTACCAGTACACAAATAAGATAACATCCATAATGAATATAGATTCATCCAAACTACATGTCCATATTAATTTAGCTAGCACTAATCAATCATCTTCTTCTTGCATTGAACACAGATGTAGCAATGCTATCACGCGTCAAGTCCATGTCAACCGTGTGTAGCCCACTCGGAGCAGTGTCACCAACTATTGTTACTGACTGTCTCTGGACCTTTGGGATGTAATTCTCATCTGAATCACATCGGTCAAATTGTTTGTCACGTAAGTTGGAGTCCCTAATGAAATTGTGAAGCGCAATGCAAGCAAGAATAATTCTTTTCTGTGTAACCAGACCATACGAAGGAATATGCTTCAATATGCGCCACTTGTTTTTCAAGATGCCAAATACACGCTCTATAGCATTCCAAAGCGATGAGTGTACATAGTTAAAAATCTCCTTCTTTCCTGTTGGTCGCCCTTCTCGACGGAAGTCAGGTATATGATAAGTGTTATTCTTAAAAGGAGCTAGGAAACCTTTCCTATTTGGATAACCTGAATCAACTAGGTAATATGTATCTGCACATGAAGGAAAAATATCAAACAAGTAATAAGCATTTTAATCATGTGCAATAAAAGATAGAATATTACCACCAGGCGGTGCCGGGAACTCTACTGGATACTTCTCAATGTTGCGTTGTAGAATGCGTGTATCATGTGCCGAACTAGGCCAACTTGTCCTATTTCGGTCGACTGGCTTTATGTTATCCTTGCCCAACTTGTACAAGCAGTTCAAAACCATATGGAACTTCCTATGAATTGTTTCAGTTGAACGACTAAAATGGTTCTCAACTTGACTAAATGATTGTGGTCCTCCAACCATCCATAGAAACATAGCTAGACATTCAACCGATGACATGTCTCTACTTGACTCTAATCCATAGCTAGAAACTAGAAGGTTGTGCAATCGTTCAAACACATCAGGATACATTCTAAACATCTTGTAGCATCTTTTCCTATTTGCAAGTTGTTCATTCACCCATTCAAGACCAGTTTGTTCTGGGATCCTCCTAGGTTCCTTATTCAAATACTTCTCGCTATAGAGATTACCATAGTAGCCCAAGACAGCCATATCATGTGCCAATCCGAGAAAGTGGCGTGTCATTTCATATTCGGCATCACGGTTATCACCACCACCATCCATCTACAAAAAGGAAATATATCATGTCAAATAACAGAAATACATGATACAGAAATAATAAACACTAAATGATACAAAATAGTACCCAGACTTGTAACCAGACATGTAAATAGTAACCAGACATGTAAATAGTACCCAGCCATGAAAATAGTACCCAACCATGATACAAACGTAGCAACCAGATATGTAAATAGTACGCAGCCATGATAAAAAATAGTACTGCCAGAGACAAATAGCACCCGATTTTAAATGATACAAACAAAATTGTCTCAAACAAATAATAATAACCATAAAGGTTTACAAGTTCTACCAGACTTCCAACACAAGTAGTCTGCAACAAATAAATAGTCTCTCACACAACCAGACTTGCAACAAATAAATAGTACAATGATACAAATAAACAATACAGTAAACAACTGCATCACACATCTACTTGTTCATCTCATTATGTGTCCTCTGCAACCAATCAAGTCTTCCATCAGTTGTTGCAAACGCAGCAAAAACCTCTCTATGATCCCTGTTCATGGCTAGCTTGCTTGCTGTGAACATGATATCAGTCCCTTCATGTACACCTAACTCTCGAACCATCGCCAAAAATTCCTTCATAGTTGGCACATTTTCATCCTTGCTGCAAGAGCTACCTTCGGTATGCTTTGAGACAAGTGTGCTCAATGCATTGTTGTATGCTGTGAAAAAAGGGCTTTCCTTTTCCTTCTCTCCAGAACCATACTTGCGTTTCCCTGTGATTCTAGAGGCAGAGGCATCATGGTCATCATTTAACAATATTGGGGCGGTTAGGAGGCGTCGGTGGCTAACCTCGGCCTTGGGCCAGTTCGGCTAGGCCTACACGCCTGGTGGATCGTTGTTTTTTTTATTTCTTTCTGTTTATTTTTGTAAAAATAATAGAAATAAAAAAAGAGTTTTCTATGCAAAATATTTGGTAAAAAATTTCAATCTGTGCCTCACACTAAGAGAAAAAAAACGGTTTGTTTATCTAGAAGCAATAGAGTTCATGATTAAATTATTTTGATGACCACACACACTTATCGTGATTCTAATTTTTTTTTCTAATCATCGGCCTTCATCTTTCGCTATTAAATAAGCCTCAAATAATTTCTATTCCTTTAAAAATTGTAGATGAATAGGAACCTTTTGCTATCCTAGAAAAAACAATAAAAATGAATTGATGGACGAAAACTATCCACTTCAGTTTAATAAAATAGATGATGTTGAATCATAGTTTTCTATCAAACACCTTTTAGCAAAGTAAATTATACTATTTATTAAAATATTAGCTGACCTGAATGCATATTATATGCGACAAGAAAATACTTGAATAAACCGTAGCAACGCAGGGGTATATCGTCCACAGGCGCTACAAGTGCATCTATGCATGTACATGCTGTCGTATCTCGGTGCAACCGTGTGTGCCTATATCGTTAAATTTTTGCACATGAGCTAATAATATGTAGACTTTTAAAAGATATTTCAAGCATAAGAAAAAATGTAAGACTCCAAAGCCAGTGCATCTATGGTCTCAAATTTTAGATAATACTCTCTTCGTTTCAAAATATAAGATGTTTTAGCCTTTTTCTGACACATATGTATCTAGATATATTTTAGTGTATAGGTTCACTCATTTTATTTCCAACCTACACACTAAAATATATCTAGATACATAGTGTCAGAAAAAGACTAAAACATCTTATATTTTGAAACGGAGGGAGTAACATCTATGCGTGCTTGCAGCCTCCACGACCTTGTTAAATTTTCTTTGAGTTTATTACTCAATAGAAATGTATAAACATTCAATTTTTTCTAAATGTGAATCCTTTTGGAGATCATAAAGTTTGGATAGATAATAGATTCAATCTAGAACAAAACGTCAGCAGGTTTTACACGGTCAAAATAATTAACGTTCTTCTTTTGATTGATTTTTGTATGACCATATTTCGATAAATGATTTGGTTCCGTAGATCATGAACGGAACAAAAAGCTCGATGCCAAAATGATAAAAAGCTTTGAAGGTTCAAAATATTAACAAACATAATCTACGGCATGATGTTGCTGAAGATGCCAAAAACAGAAACCGTAGCAACGCACGGGCATTAAACTAGTGACAGTAATATGCAAGTAAACCTGAAGATAAATGAGCTTAATCTAAGTATCCAAATGGTGTTTTTTGAACATAATAAGAGTTTTGTGTGTGAAAAAAAGGACACCTTAAAGTCAAAGTATTGGAAAATTCAAAACAAATCCTGAAGATACGAATTTTCATGTGATGTGTAAACTGGGAGAATCTGAGCACACATTCTGAACCACCAATCGTCAGGAAAAATTCGGTGAACAAAATAGCTATTTTTGTGTAGATTGAGGTGTGTTTTCTAATTAGGCTCAATAATTGGTGTATTTGTACAAAACCGCAAGAGTTTGATTTATTGCTACTCTGACCCTAATATTGGGTTTATGTTTGCGTAATTTACTTGTTCTAAAACAAGTAGGGGATTTCGTCAGGTGCATTATTTTCTCTGTGATATTTCCTATATATTCGCACTGAGATGGATACTGAAAATGACTAATACAAGTGGTTCTTCATAGAAATGACACGTGTGCAAGTCAGCGAAGTGCTTGATTGGCAGCGCATCCCACATCCCACGGACCACTCTTTTTCAGACCAATAATCTGAGCTTGTAATTCTTCTGTGCCAAACAATATATCTGGACCAGAAGGCTCCCAGATTAGCCATGCCATGCCACTTATCTGTGTGTGCGTGCGCGTCAGTTAGCTGAAACTGTCGAGCAGAAATTATGTTCGTGTCCGTTTGTCCGTTGTTATCCAACTGAACTGAGTAGTTCGTTATCCCTTTCAAAAATCAGTGCGTCTACGTGCTCGACCCCTAGGCCGGTCGCTTAATGCCTGCCTTGTCATGGCCGGTGTCAGTAAGCTCCAGGGCATGAACGTCAACAGTACCGTTGAATTGTGCATCGCTAGAACAAAATCCTCACCGGTACTCTCTAGTGCGCCGGCCGCACGTACGTATACATATTGAAGGTTCCATTGCCACACCGAAAAGGGAGTATAAGATCTCGCTCCCTTTTTCCATTTCTAACGGAGCTAGCTTACACTAGTAGAAAAAGGGTCTTTGGTCCAGCACCCAAATGTCACCTGTCTCGGTTCGGCTGGCCATTGGGGACCAATGACACTTATTGGTCCCGGTCCATGCCGCCTGGAGATTAGTCCCGGTTCATTTCGGGGTATCGGTCCTGGTTTGTGGCATTAACCGGGACCAAGGCCTCCTCAGCATGACACGTGCCTCTATGCGGGTCATTGGTCCCGGTTCATGGCATGAACCGGGATCAAAGACCCTCCCCTGGCTATAAATTGATACCCAGCCCTTTGCCCTTTGCCACAAAAATTTGCTGAATTGTGTGTGTGGTGTGGGTGCTAGTTTTTTTTTTCCTTTGATTGCACACAAGGTGTTCGACGAAATGTCCATGCATATTTAAGTTCGCACAACACGGTATCCTCCGCCGAGGTTAGCAACCTTATCTTCTTCATCTGTAACTGATATAAAAATCTTGCATATGTGTCCATGTGGGTGGTCATTTCACTATTCATGATGTTATTATAATAGTTAATTATTATAACGCAGATCGATGCGCGGATGCGATGGATGTACGGCGACCGACGCGATTCTGATTTTATTGCAGACCTGCATAAATTTATCGATGTGGCTAAGGCAAACAAAGTGGATAATTTTATGCCTTGTCCCTGCATCGACTGTCGAAATTTGACGGAGCACTCTGCCCCGAGAATCCTTCAAAGCCATCTGCTTCGGAGAGGTTTCATGCCCGGATATTATTGTTGGGCCATGCACGGAGAAAGAGGGGTTAGGCTGGAAGAAAATGAAGAAGAGGATGATGACAGCTATCCTGAAGAATACGGTGATACTGCAATGGAAGACAATGAAGAAGAGGGAGGCGGCAATGAAGAAGAACAACGGGCATCGGATGAGCCCGGTGATGGTCTTGGTCGGGTCATTTCTGATGCAAAGCAACAATGCGATACAGAAAGGGAGAAGCTGAAGTTGGAGGCCATGCAAAACGATCACAAAAAGTTATTATACCCAAATTGCGAAGATGGCAGCACAAAGCTCGGTACCACACTTGAATTGCTGAAATGGAAGGCAGAGGCTGGTTTATCTGACAAGGGATTTGAGAAGTTACTGAAAATAATAAAGCCAAAGCTTCCAAAGGATAATGAGCTGCCCGAGACAACGTACGAAGCAAAGAAGACTATCTGCCCTCTAGGATTAGATGTGGAGAAGATACATGCATGCATTAATGACTGTATCTTATACCGTGGTGAGAAGTATGAGAATATGGATAAATGTCCGGTATGCACTGCATGTCGGTACAAGATCAGACAAGATGACCCTGGTGATGTTGAGGGTGATGACGAGCCCCCCAGGAAGAAGGTTCCTGCTAAGGTTATGTGGTATGCTCCTATAATACCACGGTTGAAACGTCTGTTCAGAAACAAAGAGCATGCTAGGTTGTTGCGATGGCACAAAGAAGAGCGTAAGAAAGACGGGAAACTGAGACACCCCGCCGATGGGTCGCAGTGGAGAAACATCGAGAGAAAGTACTCAAACTTTGCAGGTGNCTTATCCTCTTTGCTTGTCTTCCCTTGATCACCAGTCACCACACATGCACACACGCAACTCCATCATCATGTGCGCCTACACGAGCTTCCTTGCCGCCACCGCTGCTAGCTCTGCCTCCAGCCCACCCACCGGCCCGTTCTGTGTCGGCCCATCAATGTGCATACCGCTCCTTGTGTCGTGCCTCAACCTAATGCGCCCCAGCTGCGCACAACCCGATCTCGCCCCCAAGCTCCCCCGGTCGTTGTTGCTATACCGGTCGACGCCGACGACCGCCGGCTCTTGTATTCCATGGCGGCGCTCCATGGCTCCATCCCCTATCGACTCGTTCTCCGTCGGCCGTCAACATCACTGTCGCTCCTCGCGCGGCAGCCGCCAAGCTCCCCTTGACACCGCTGCTCTACCGGCCGATGCCAACAACCGCTAGCTCATGTATCCCGTGGTGGCACTTCACGGCTTCATCCCTTGTGAACAGACTCCCGGCTCGTGTCGCAACTGTGGAGGGAGGCGTGTGCCTCCTCGACGTGTTGTGTTCTAGTCGAGGATAGAAAATAAGCTAACTGTCATAGTATCGTATATCTCGTATGACGACTCCACCAACCATCATGGGGATAGCTCGTATGTGCCTCCTTTTCCTCTCCGGCAGATTCAGGCCTATTTCAAAAATATTATCATCCTATTTCTAGCATACTTTGGACTATAGATGACCTTTAAGAATATATTAAATCGACGTGGGCAGCCATCAAATACTCAATACTGAGAATGTGGTGTATGTAAGCAAGGCATAGTTCTGTTCTTTTAACTTTTGAGCATATCAACTATTCGAAACTTAAGCAGCTATATTGCACATGCATTTGCAGATGCAAAAAATTCAGTTTTTTTACTGGACTGTGAGCATGTTTCAGCTTATTGTCAGAAATTTGAAATCTATATTGCTACAGACTTACTAATCAAATCAAAGACTACTTAAAAATCAACCAAATCCCAGTTTTCATAAAACTTTATCGATGTATATGACTTTGTTCTGTCATCAACTGTATCCATGGTTCCTTTCCGTCTTGTCCAACGGAAAATCAGCACACACAGAAGAAAAAAATTCTACACCTGACTGGAACATGAACGAGGAGTTGAACCACTAACTATTCTTCCTCTTGACCTTGAGCAGCGACAAGAGAAAAAAATAAAGCACGAAGAGAAAAGTGATCTAGTTGCATGCACGCTGAAATCGATGGAGCCCTTCTCGGGGTCCATGCAGAGTCACACAAGGAAAGGAATTACTGATTTGATAGTGTGCTATTGAAATAGGAAAGAAATAATCTGATTTTATAGTGTGCTATCGAAATAAGAAAGAAATAACATGATCTGATTAGCAATTAGCAATTTTTGAAATTGATGTCTTCCTTCTTTGGTACCGTGATTTAATATCGAGATTGGCGCATGATTTAATACCGTGATTCATGCGAGTGCAATTAGTAGTTAGGGGTAAAATCAGAAATCAAATGTTTTAACCAAAAGTGGCTTCACCATCACCAACTGGAATCCTATAGTAAAGAAGATTTGTCGGAAATTTTAGATTTTTCTAATACTTTGATCCTTTTGGCATATTTTTACCTGAGAAAGATCATTTATCGGCCCTACATGTCATAGTTGACATCTATGAGCTTCCATGTATGCACTATGTGCTACAACTAAGCTTAATTATTGGGTTTTATTGCTGCAAAGCGTCAAAGGTTGAATTTATACATTACTCTAACTCAATATATGTGTGTGGTTGTGCAATTTACACTTAAAAAGTCAAATTTAGTTAAAGATCATTTACAGTCAGACAATTTTTTGAACGTGTTAAATTTGCATTGAGTAAATTTCAATTCACACCGAAATATTCAGAATTTAGGATTTTTTGGAAATCATTATGAAATTGTATCGTGTAAATTTCACCAAATTTTAAAATATAGTCCAAAAAATAGCAACAATATATTTATTTCACCCTGATCTGATAGTAGTCCCTTTTTTATAAGTACCAATACTAAACCCAGTTGTGCCCACTTAGGCTGAGATTTGAACACACTTAGGAATAAGCCCCATCCCGTCATTAATTTTGTCAGGAAAATAATGTGGACGTGCAATGCCAACAAAAAGCTTTACTCATATCGTGGTTTGAACGAATTATTACAGCGAATTGCCTAACTTTTGCGATGCGTACAAAAAATTAACTATGGTCTGAAAAATAAAAACTACTAGCATGCCCGCGGGTGTGGCCGTGTCCTCGGCTATAGCTTGCTCTCTGCTATAAATACTCCACGTTGCTGAGCTCTTAATACAAACCAGTGAGCTTTGCACTTGTGAGTTGAGAGCCAATTGTGACAAGTTCATTTCCTCTCTCGCGTAATTCCGAACAAGCTCAAGATGGCTGACGAGTACGGCCGCAGCGGCTACGGCGCTAGGACCGGCGACGACTACGAGAACAAGAACAGCAACGAGGAGTACGGCCGCAGCGAAGGTGGTGGCTACAACAAGTCCGGCACCGACGACTACGGGGCTGGGTACAAGAAGTCCGGCACCGACGACTACGATACCGGGTACAACAAGTCCGGCACGGATGAAAACGACCTCAGCGGCCGCGGCGGCTACAACAAGTCCGGCGGCGACGACGAGTACAGCGGCGCTGGCGGGTACAAGAAGTCCGGCGGCGAGGACTATGGACGCGACAAGTCCGGCACCGATGACTACGACCTCAGCAGCGGCGGGTATAAGAAGTCGGGCGGCGACGAGGACGAGTACAAGAAGTCCGGTGGTGACGACGAGTACAGCAAATATGGACCCGGCGGCGACGTTGAATACAAGTCGTCCGAGGTCAATCCCGAGAACTACGGGTTGTCCCAGGACGATGCCGAGAATTACGGGAAGGAGGAGAAGGGCGCCCTCGCCTCTGGCACCTTCGCCCTGGTACGTTCATACCAGAAACGATACCTCCTCGAGGGAATCGTGGTTAATCGCACGTTTCTAAGGCTAGCCATAGTGGGTAGTATCATATACTAGTATCATGCATATGATACTAGTGTATGATACTATCTTTATAGTGGGTGGTATCATTTAGTACTCCCTCTGTCTCGGTGTATAAGTCTTGCGCGTATCTTTAGGTTACCATTTTGACTAATATAATATAAGATATATACTATAAAATATATATCACTATAAACTTCAGATTATGTACTTTCTAATTATATAATTTTTATGTTATAAAATTTGTATTATATTTATCAAAATGACGACCTAGGGATACGCGCAGGATCTATACACCGGGACGGAGGGAGTACTATCATGTTGTTATTGTATTTATTAATTTTTAGAATCTCAATACAAACATGTGTATAAGATCTTGATATTAATCTTTTTCGTAGTATACGCTATGATATGGTATCCACCTATAATACTCTAATCATCTCTCTCTTCTTTTATTAACTGACACGTCAGTAATTTTATGGATCTAGATTGCATGATAATAACTAAGATACTACCACTATAACTAACCTAACGGCCATATGTGTTGTGTGTAGGATTCGGCGGAGGACCCCGAGGACGAAGAGTCTGGCCGCGGCGAGGGGAAGAAGAAGCATCACTTCTTCGGCTAGCTGCCTGCTGATGGATGACCGACCGAGCACACGTACGCGCGAGCGTGTGTCGAATAAGAGCCGGAGTTTGTGCGTATATGGCTCGGTATATCTGTGTCGAAGTATACGTTTGGTTTGTGTGCCATGTGCGTGGTGTGATGCTTGGCTGCTGCATGCATCTTGTGTGGATCTGTGGCTCTGGGTATTTAATTTACTGTGTATATACATGTGTACGTACGTAATTATGTATTGAAGTACTCCAATACCTGTCGCCCACCATTCACTAAATCGTTTTATAAAAAAACCTTCTATTTGTAAACCTTCTTAACCGAAGTTCTCTATCCAAAATCAGAAAGTTGTTATCTAAGAAAAAGCTGTTGTACAGAAAAAGCTAACGTTTTAAATTTTACTGTCTAACAACTTAGCTGGCTGGCTGGCTATGGACTGGAGAATTATCTAATATACCCTCAGAGTCATGAGAATTTGTATTTTTTTCCAACTTATATGTAATAACTAACATATGGATCACTAAAAATTAAAAACAAATTCGTATGTAATACCATGAATACATGAAAATATGCACTCCAGACACGAATAATACATTCATCGTTCGAAAATAGAGAATAGTAATAGTGAATGAATAGTATACTCCTCGCCACAAATCAATAGTTCCACGGCAGCAACACTTAGAGAAGTAGTACTAGCTAAGGCCTTTCACAATGGGGGTATCTTAGCACTATATCCTAGGCATTTTGCTTATGTGTCACTATATTAAATGAAGAAAGAGAATGGTGTTGTATCTTAGCTAAGCTACAACCCTTGCACACTATCATAGGCAAAAAACTTGGCTAGTCCAATCAAATGCATGCATGAGCCAAAAAAAACATTAAATTTAGATATAACCTCTAAGAAACAATGCATTGGAGAGATTGTTTCTTAAAATACACCACCACCTAGGATAACGTGCTAAGATACAATGCATTGGAGAAGGCCTAAGCGAAGATAACATTTTGGCGGTGCACTACTGCACTCTCACCTGCCAGTATTCATTATTACCCGTATTAATAGGCCGGTGGTAGCCAAACATTGCAGGTTCCAAGATAGCAGAAATTCAACGTGAGAGTTCTAGTAATCATCGGGAAGTGCTTGTTCGATCAAATAGGCAGGGGAAGTGTTTGGTGGCATTTCTTGTAAATAACCATAATAGCAGGGGCAATTAAATATACCGTTTTAGCTTTAAGTGGCAAAGCTGCGGGAAGCATGTTCCAAGTGCTTCGCTCGCGCTATGTACTAGATAAGGGTTTGGCTTCCGAGAAGCCAGCGACAAGATCGATTAGCTACCTTATCTTATTGGAAAACTTTTAAAAATCCAAACAGTTACCCTCTTACTTCTCCCCCCCCCCCCCCCCCCCCCGTGGGAAACAGTGGCGGAGCGGATCTGTGTGGTCAATTGACCACACAGGATTTTGAACAATCCTTTATATACAAGCATATATGATGCAAAAAATAATATAAAATAGGTTAAAACATATGTATATTTGACAGCACAAATTTAAAATAACAACACAGGCTTAAATTCCTGGCTCGAGCACTGGTGGGAAATTCCACAGCTCACCAGACAGGAGGTGCTCGAGCCAGGCGCTACTCTAGCCAAGGGATGCTCTCGCTAGGAGGTGCTCCCGCTGGGCGCTGGCGCGCTGCTCTCGCCAGGCGCTTCCTCCCGCCAGGAGGTGCTCCCTACCAAGCGCTGCTCTCGCCAGGCGCGTCCTCCCGCCAAGCCTTCCTCTACCCATGCTCTTTTTCTAGCCACTGGCTACTCCCGCCAGGAGCTCCTGAATTGACACGGTGGACATAAACGAACTGCCGATCACAAGCTCACTGAAACAAGTTGTTGCTCCATCTGAATCAACGGCCACAGCCTACCACCCGCTTCTTCTCCGCACGTCCACTTCGCAATCGATCGCAAGTTGCTCCGAGCGAACTTCCAGGCCGGGCATCGCCGAGCTTATCTGCTCATTTCTGTAATTAATTGATCTTTATGCTCGCAACTTGCGAGATTTTTTCCTTTTGCAAGTTGGGAGGCGAGATCAATTCACCACTGATGCTAAGCTAGCTCCGTTTAGAAAGGGGAAAAGGGAGCGAGATCTTTATACTTTCTGGTGTGGAATGGAGTCTGCGACCTTCTGTATGTACACGCACAGTCGGCTAGCTGGCGCACTGGTGAGTACCGTGAAGATTTTGTTCGATCTAGCGGGGCACAATTCAAACCGTATGTGTTCACCTAGTGTATTGTGGGAGTAGTGTTCATGCCCTGGAGCTTACCGACACCGGCCATGATAAGACAGGCATCAAACGACCGGCCTAGCTAGCTAGGGATCGAGCACGTAGACGCATTGATTTATGAAAGGGATAACGAACCACACTCAGTTCAGTTGGATAACAACGGCCAAACGGACACGAAAATAATTTCTGCTCGCACACACAGATATGTGGCATGGCATGGCTAATCTGGGGGCCTTCTGGTCTAGAAATATTATTTGGCGTAGAAGAATAAGCCGCTCAAATTGTTGGTCTGAACAAAGTTGTCCGCATAGGATGCGTTGCCAGTCAACCGCACTTCGCTAACGTTCACACGTGTCATTTCTCAGAGGAGCCACTTGTATTTGTCATTTTCAGTATCCATCTCAGTCCTAATAGGAAATATCTCGAAGCAAATAATGGACTCGATGAAATTCCCTATTTTTAAAAAAGAGTAAATTACACAAACATAAACCTCCCCCCATGCTGCAGCGAAAGAGAGAGGCGGCAACCTAGCGTTCCACCGTAGCCGCCATCTCCCACGTCTTCACCGTTTTTACCCGCGAAATGGGGGGGGGGGATCCCCCCTCCTCTCCTTGCTGCTACGGCGACAGGAGGGGGTTGGGACCTTGCACCTGTGCTCGACGCTGTACTAAGGTCTCTAAACTTCGAGATTGATCAACCGGCATGGAAGCTATGGTGGCTATGTCGGTGCTGAATAAGGTATACATGCTTCCTCTTCCACCTTGTTGGCGATGATAGTAGCATCGAGGTAGCTACTCCCATGGAGTGGTGGATCTCGTCCAGTCTACGTGTGTAACAGGTTTAGTATTAGAAGATTCCGATCAATTCAAAGGTTGAAGGCTCTAGGGGGGGGGGGTGTCCTTAGTGGCACGTGCACAAAGGCTATGCCGGTTCCAGCAGGGAAGCGGAGAGAGCGGTGCGTCGGTGGCTCGCTCTAGTGGTGTAGTGGTCATTATAGGTGGTCCTAGGACCTCTATGTAATTTTTATTATATTTGGCCTATTTTGTACTTCTTTTGAAAACGTTTAAATTTCACAAAATTTAAACAATATAGTCAGAAAAATAATTAAATTTATCTCATCCTGATTTGACAGTTGTTCATTTTTTATACTACCAATACTAAGCCCACTTAGGCTGACATTTGAGCACACTTGATTGAAACCCCACCCCATTATTAATTGTGGCTCAGCAAAATAATGCGGACGTGCAATGCCAACAAAAACCTTTATTAATTCATGTGGTGGATGAAACGAATTATTAGCGTATTGTTTACTTTTGCAATACGTAGGCTGAAAATTAACAATGATCTGCCTGCTTCTTAACTGCATGCCCGTCGTGCCCGTGTGTGGCCGTGACCTCCCGCTAGCTTGCTCTCTGCTATATATACTCCACGCTGCTGAACCCTTGGTACTACAAACCAGCAGTGAGCTTTGCACTTGCGAGTTGAGAGCCAGTTGTGAAAAGTTTATTTTGTCTCGAGTAATTCCGAACTCCATCGAGATGGCTGACGAGTACGGCCGCAGCGGCTACGGAGCCAGGACCGGCGACGACTACGACAACAAGAACAGCAACGAGGACTACGGCCGCAGCGAAGGTGGTGGCTACAACAAGTCCGGCACCGACGACTACGACCGCAGCAGCGGCGGGTACAAGAAGT
Source organism: Dactylis glomerata (assembly GCA_007115705.1). Taxonomy (NCBI): domain Eukaryota; kingdom Viridiplantae; phylum Streptophyta; class Magnoliopsida; order Poales; family Poaceae; genus Dactylis; species Dactylis glomerata. Next base: position 127,900 of record QXEO01001553.1, read on the forward strand.
CCGGTGGCGACGACGAGTACAGCGGCGGCGGGTACAAGAAATCCGGCGGCGGCGAGGAGGAGTACGGGTCGTCCCGCGACGAGTCCGAGAATTACAGGAAGGAGGAGAAGGAGCACAAGAACAAGGAGCACCTCGGGGAGATCGGCGCCCTCGGCTCCGGCGCCTTCGCACTGGTACGTTCATAATCATACCCGAGACTTCATAATCATACCCGAAGGCCGAAGCATAACTGGCATGTGTGCTGCTGTGTGTAGTACGAGAAGCACGAGGCGAAGAAGCAGGACCCGGAGAACGCGCACCGTCACAAGATCGAGGAGGAGGTGGCGGCGGTGGGCAGCGGCGGGTACGCGTTCCACGAGCACCACGAGAAGAAGGAGTACAAGGAGTCGGCGGAGGACGCCGAGGATGAAGAGGAGTCCGGCCGCGGCGAGGGGAAGAAGAAGCACCACTTCTTCGGCTAGCTGGCTGCTGATGGATGAGCGGTTGATCAGCACACATATATACGTACGCGCGAGCGTGTGTCGAATAAGTGCCGCGGGGTTTGGCTCAGCTCAGTGTATGTCTGTGTTGAAGTGTATGTTGGGTTTGTGTGCCACCGCCCTGTGCGTCTGATGCTTGCTACTGCGTGCATGTTGTGTTGACCTGTGGCTCTGGGTATTCAATTTACTGTGTATATGCCCGTGTATGTACGTAATTGTGTATTGACGTACTGTATTCAATTTACTGTGTGCATGCGCGTATACGTATGGAGTACTGCGCGTGTGCGTGCGCGCCGGAAAGTAGGTACGCGCGGGAGGCGGGACGCAGGTCGTTGGCTCTTTCTTTTTGTTGCCGATCGAGCTAGGATGGTCACGTACACGCGTTACTTCGCGCTAGCGTACGTGAAACGCGCGTCAAGTCGAAAATCCCGCAAGAACGGAAGCGGATTTTTCGTTCATGCTATTAAGGCTGGCCCTGACATTAGCAGAAGTAATAGCAACCAACCAATTCTTAGTTCTAAACCAAGATAATACTAATAACAAACAACAAACGAAATAGAGAAGCTAACTTGAGCATAATCACTCCAACAACAGATAAAAGAAGAGCAAATAACCCCTCGCCAAAATCTCATTCCGAACACTTGGATGAAAGAATTGCAGTGCATTGTTGGACTACAGAATATAGATTGAATGGTGTTTATTAAGAACATTAATATTTCCCTCAAGAGCAAAATTCAGAACTGGACCAACCATCATGAAAAATTTAGATTAACTCAAACTGGCAAGACACATGCAACTTAAGAAAAGAACAGTAACATCAAGAAGCCTACTTAAATAAATTACTCTAGCAAAAAATAGTGCAAAGCTGGAAGGGATAGTCTAAAAATTCCAACTTGCAAAATTATAAACAAGTTTAGAGATTAGTACTAGGTATCTTATGGACTCCTCGATCAGCAATAAGTACAATCGATGTCCCATGACCCAGTTAAATAGACCATAAACAAAGAGATGTTGTAAACATGCCACAAGTCATACTGAAATTTCAGAGAGCACACATAAAAGAGATCACTAAAAGCAGCGTCATATAAAGTTATGATCTAAGTAGGTGTAGTGCCATATCAACATCTCTCACTTATATAACATAACACTAGTTTTATGTTAGAAGGATGAGCCGAGAATACATCAATCTTCCATTATGTTAACATAAGAGAAACCTTACCACATTCACCTAATTAAGAACACAGAAATTAAGTTTCCTCACCACATACATTGTTACATTGCAGCAACATCATCATAGATAACTACACTGGGAGCCTAGGAGTATCCCTAACATCCTAATTAACCACCCAGTCTATAGCAGGCAGAATAGATAGAAAATGACATTAACAGGGGAATCAGGCTCCTATGAGATGCGCAAAGAAAGGCAGCAAACAAGTTTGTGAAGGAAGATTTCTCTGGACTTGGCCATGCACATCTATATGGATCGTGACTTGGGAAGCCATTGATTACATAAATGAATCGCCCTTACCTGAGGTGGATGCTAGGACAGCATGTCGACGTGGCCCCGCTGTGATCTTCAAATCAGGATCCAAGCGCAGGAGGTCACAGCAGATGTCCTCGATAACGAGCTACACCTACAAGAGAAATTCAATAAGCAAACTAAATCGGATTTCCTCAATGCCATCGATGACCAGCTGCGCATAGTCTATTCTTTGACAGGGCAACAACAGAAGTGATGGCTAGCTGCTAGTACCTTTGTTCGTCCATAAGGTTTCATCGCGGAATTCCTACATGCAGGGCACTTCCTTGGGCCAACTGTAGACAGTGGTTGATGATGACAACACTAGCTGCAGAGATCAAATGAGAGGAGTTTAGCATCCTGACCAGACGATGATACTCATTGATGTACTAAATGATAATGCCCACACCACACACGATGGCTTTCCTACTTCATTAACTGGAGCACAACATTAAGAAGAAACTGAGAAAGTGCATCCAAGTTCACATAATATGCATGAAAAGGCATTAGCTAGTAAGGGTGCACAAGTAGGTGCATGCAAGAATGTGATGATGAGCACTAGCTACTTTGATCCCAGGTGAAGATGAAATAAAATGGAGAAAATCTTCAGTCTAGCTAGTCAAAATGTCAAATGCTCGTAGGTCTAGGACCTCATTTTATGTCTAGCTCAGTACATGGAAAAGGACCCTTCAAGCCAAACAACAGCGACCCAACATTTGACCTTCAGCTCCACCGATTTCAATCACAAAATATCTCTGTCAACACATTCACATTCAAAGGAGATGGAGACTTAAATAATCTCCAGACCAGAGCATGCTAATCCTCCGTGTTCGCCCGCCTCGAATCACTTCTTGAGCTCACACCAACACATATGCACATGCAATCAATAGTTATAGTAAAGAGAAAAGATGTTTTACCTGCCAGCACCACACATAACATGAGTTCTACTAGTGTCTGGGAGAAGGCCAGCTGCTGCTCCCGCTACCGTTGGAGATGCTCCATCCTCTTGGACCCCTGAGAGACGTGAAATTTTAGATAAGATGTGTAGGTTGCTAACTTGCTATATTATCCTTAAATCTAGAAATGATGCAAAACACCAGAACCTACCTTCTTGGACTAAGACTCCTTCGTACTCTTCTTGGTCCCTAACAAAAAAGTGTTCAGAAGTAAACAATTATCATTTAATAGCATGATCTAAGAAGTATGATCTAAGAATTGAGGTCCTAGGACCCTGCTACCACAAAGAAGATTGGGAATATAATATAAGAGTATGATCTTAGAAGAGGCACAAAATAGATGAGCTCCATTAATAACCTACTAGAAGAAATCAATCTGGGGTGGGCGTGAAGAGCGCGACGAAGATGAGGTGAAGGACTATGAGGACGTGGAGGTGTTTGTGGTGGACTTCTTGGGGAGCACCTCAGTCTCCTTGGAGGGTTGTGATCTGCAGATAGAGTTAATAGAATTAATATAGACAAAATCAGGAAAAAGAAGATACAGTAGAACTTGCTGACACAACACATGTACAACACCCTATAGGGCAACACACACACACACACAATGTGACAAGTGAATGAATTAGCGAATTATCTAATAAACCAAGGTAACTAGCAAGTGGAATTGAACTTGTCCATCCAAATGTCCAGGTTTGAGCAATCAATGCTAACACATAATGACATAATCATGACCAAATTTGTAAAGTATTAACATGTGAAGGCAATGTGTGATACATGGAACACATCAGGCAAGTGCAATATATATACTATACAGAGGTTTCAAAGCATGTACTCCCTCCGTCCACTTTTATAAGTCGTGGAAGCAACTTTCCGACAGCACCAAAATCAGCGCTAAAGTATCAAAATGCCCCTGATCGATTCAGTTAGACATTAAAATTACAACACATGATCAAGACAACACCTCCTTCCCCGATCGCGATGCACTGGCGAAGTCCCAGCAGGCGGCCGGCGAGGTGTGCAGCTGCGTGTGGCCTCTCCCCCAGCACCTCGCCGCTCAACTCCTACCCCAGATCCTCACCCACCTCTTCCCAACAGCAGGTGATCCCCCCCCCCCCCCCCAAGGAGATCGCCCAAAAACTCTAGTTCTCCTGTCTCACCAGCAACCTCCGGGCGCTCGCCCAGCACGTCGCTAGCAACCAGGTGGCAACCTCCAGGCGCTAGGCCAACACGTCGCTGGCAACCAGGGGAGAAGGCCAGACCACCTCCAGGCTCCTGCTTACCGAGCGCATCGCCGACCGCCGTGTTCCTGCTCACTCGCCGGCCACCAAGCTACATATTGCCTGAGATGATAACTGACTTAGATTGTTCAACTAAAATTCAGAAATAAGCAATTGATTGGACCAGTACACAGCTTCAAAACTACTCTATAAAGCAATGGTGATGACAACTTCCTACCAAAGGATACTCGTGCTACATTCACATACTCCTGTTTCTCAAGCATGTCTGTTTCATGTTTATAAATCATCCAATTGTGCACAATGAGTAAAACATGGCACTAATGAACAAATATGGGCACAAGAACTAAATCACACAATAGTGCCAACACCCACATACGGGTGCAAAAATCAGCACAGTACCTTCATCGCTACAGTCTGCTCAAAGATGTCGTCCATCTGCCGACGGTACAACATGAGGCGGCCAACTGCTCTACTTGATCATGTCATCTTGATCATCCTTCCTGCCACCCTTGCCATCTTGATCATGTCGCTGGGCTCTGCCAAACAGAAATGAATCAAACAAGCAAAACCGAAAAATAAAAGGCAGCAGCTTTGATTGAAAATATAACTCTCTAGGAAAGGCAAACTGGACATGAAAGGAAAGATGGACTGACATATGGTTTGAATGGTTTTGACTTCTGAATACGGACCAATACTAGGAGTCTACAACAACTAATTAAATATAGTAGTTTCTCAAGTCAATATTAATTGAGATGTCTTAAACATTAACCCCCTTTACTAAAATAATACCCACGAGGTCGTTATATTTTCTCAATCAAAACTTGTGAGTTCCTGGTTCCTACAACCTCAAACCAGAGTAAAGCGAGGTAGTAGTTGCCACAGATTATAAGCCTCAGTTGCTTGTAGCCTCAATTACCGAAACAAATGAAGTGCAATGTTCAAATAAAGTGGGTCAACATATGAAAAAAAAGTGCAATGGTTCAAATTATGAATCACGTCATATCCTCACTATAAAATTCTAATCTGCAATATATGAATCACAACAGTGTGCACACTCTCAGTAGTGAGTTTGCAGAAGTAGTAGTTGCCACAGAATATACTTGAGTACATCTTTATTGTTGCCACCGATTATACTTGGACTATATGTTTATTGTTGCCACATATCATACTTGGAGTATTTATTCTTACAAGCAAGAAAAGACACACTACAACTACAAGCGAAAGAGTAGTGGATATTTCTACAAGCAAATAAGCAAAAAACACACACTACAACTACTCCAAATAAGCAGTGCTACAGCTCAAGCAATAAGCAAAAGTGGACTAGGAAATTTTAGCACCGGTGTGACTGTATTGAGCACTTGTTGTCAAGCATCAAGTAAAATGCATGTAAACATGTGAATGGAAGTTACAGTACAACGTTATAGTAGCAGTAGTATAATTCTTACGCTACAAGAACAATTCCTACACTACAAGAACACTAACACGGCACCGGAGTAGTATTGCACCAGAACAGAGACAGCTAGTTTGGTACTACATGGTGTAACCATAATGCCAGCATCATTTCGATTCATTCATAGTTTGGTACTACATGGAGCAACCCACAACCACATCTGCAAGATGGAGAAGAATGACAGTTCTGCAAACACGTTTTGGTTCGGAGTTAGCTCTAGGTTCTTTTGCAGCAGTAAATTCTTCATACTCCAGGCCTTTACCACACAACAGAATCTGCACTAGTGTATTACTCCTGAAATTCCCATGTAAATTCCCTAATCACTAATCACAACAGATGGGAGTATGAATAAGTAAGCAAGATTAATTTAGTGCTAGTCCGACCCTAATAACTACAGAAATTCCCATGTATATCCAAAGCAGATTGAGTGTGTGTATACTGGAGCATCTGCCTGAGGGCGGGGAGCACCCTACCGCGGTCTTCATAAGTCAATATGTGTTCGTTCTTCAGTCTTCCCCTAATCCGTGTCGTATGTGTTCAGCATGCTTATGATCTATACCTAATAATAAAAACAAAAGGGTTTCTCCCAGTTTTTGGGGATTCCACCTTTCATCAAAATTACAAGAATTGACACGGGTAAGTAAAATAACGTTCGTCCTGTAGTTTTTTGGTTTCCTAGGTCGACTTCGCCCTGGTTCGTCCGTCATCCTTGCCGTATGTTGTACAACGCAACCTCAACCTTGGGCCGGCCCAACGCAATCATCCACGGCTCGGTCTCCAGGTCGAGTGCATCTATAAATTCATGCCTCCAGGTCGATGGCTGCCTAGGGTTTTGGCGCGAGCGCAAACCACCGACCCCCAATCGCTGTGAAAGGCGCGCGACGCCGGAACCGCTGTGTCGTGGGTGGGGCTGAACATGGAGAAGGAGGTTAGGCGAAGATCGGCATCTATCATGTGGTGGGTGGGGCTGAACGTGAGAAGGAGGTCTGGGCAAGATCGGCATCTAGCATGGCGAACACGATGACATGCTGTTGGGCATAACGAGGTCGAGAAGGAGGACATCAACATCCCCGCGCCGAGTTACTCGCAGGAGCAGCTCATCGTCACCTTCGAGGCCGTCGCACCAGCATCGCGTGTCAGGCAAGCGTAGTTGACGCTGCTTCCCTCCACCATGCACCATGCTCTAGGACGCCGGCGTCACTTCGATCATCGAGGCTACCGCGCAGCCCCGTTTGTCACAGACTTGATCGTGGATGTTTCTGTGCCGACGTAAGCGACATGGCCGCCATAACCACCACAGCAAACCAACAACGATGGCGGCAAACCAATGCCGGAACTACTAGAGGGTCGCGGCGAGGCCCTCCGGCAACGCGCGACGCGATCTCATTATGATACAACTATGGTCACAAATCAATGCGAAATCAGCCGCACCAGCACAAGCTCGTTCCCGGCAGCGGTCATGAGCGGGTGCAGTGGACGGAGGTGGCTACTGGCAGCAAAGCATGTGGCAGGCGGGCGCTTGGCAGCACAACTTCCATTACTGGCTTAATGCTATGTAGATCACGGAGGACTTCTGCAGCAGCCTAGCGCAGACCACCGATGGCGCCAACGTCAAGGACATATGCAACGTCTACCTCTCGCCCAGGGCGCCCATCATGCCGGAACCAAGCCCTTCGGAAATCGGAACCAAGATGCAAACGCCGCCACTTGCACCGGATTGATGTGGGCTATGCGCCGGCCATGATTTTAAAGGAGTGCCCAGATAACAAGGTCACAACGTCGTCGAGGATGCGGAGTTCCCAAAGGCGGTCAGATAGCACCTGCAACTGCTCTCTCCGATCTGTTGTCGTTCAGGGACACAAGTCAAGGACTGGCTGGCCGATGTCCAATTCATGGGCGCCATCGCGAGCATCATGGTTCTCAAGGAGCAACTCCGCAGGCTAAGAAATAAAAAGCGCGTGGGAGTGAGGGAGCTGATGATGACAGAGTGGATGGACATGCTCATCTCACGCCTGCGCTGAGTGCCACTACTTCGCTGCTAGACCATCAGGACGCTATCTGACGGTCTGAACCGTCAGCTAATCGTATAAATATTAGTGCCGCTCCGTCGCAGCCTCCTTGATAGGCTTGTACCGAGCTGAATCAAGGGAAGCCAGTGGGCTGTTGGATATGGAACTGATCGGAAAGACGTAATGAGAAGCAAGATACTCTATCTTGCAAAAACACGATTCAGGCTACTACTGACTGTTTTCTCCACAATTTCAATTTGACAAAAAACACCATGTCTACTAAATTATGAAGTAGCGGCGGCCGGTGCCAAAAGTTAGTGATCTATAATGGAACCATGTAGCAGTCTCACAGCCGCATGTGATCTAATCGCTCACATCTTTCTTGTGTTTCAGTTTGACAAAAAACACAGATGAATAGCTCTTCAACCTATAGTATTCATAGATACATGTAATAGCAATGGCTGGTGGAGGTAAAAAAATGAAATTAAATTGTGAGTTTTTCCTTTACTTATCTGAGGATTGTTGTATAGTGAGACATCTAAGAGAATTGAAATTTGGGTGAAAACACATACTTCTAAACAATGAGACAACCAAATTTGTGGTATACTTTAAACTTAAGATTTTTAATTTATTTAGACCCGTAATTTACATGACTTGCTTAAAATGCTATGATATAGAGGAGGAATCCTTTTAGAGTATAGTCTATATGGATATCTGGATGATTAAATTTTGACTTTCTGCTAGAAATACTAAGATGGTTAAATTTAGTCTTTCTGTTGGAAATACTAAGCTATAAACTATATCTTCACTTTCCACTTTCAATTGGTCAATGGTTACAACTCAGCAGTTTCTATAATCTTAGGTTTCATCATTCTATTTGGATGCATTGTTCTTCACCCATTTTTTTGCCTCAGCGTTGCCATGTAAACCAAAACTAAATCTGTATAACTTAGGAATAGCAAATTATTTTACTCCCGATGCAGCGCACGGGCATTTTTGCTAGTGACTCCTATTTTCTTTTTGATAAAAGTCAATATATAAAATTCATAAGTTTACATCACGCTGATTTAATTCATAGGAGCTTTACCTCCGATCTCTGCATAGATTTGATGCACACATCTTTACAAAAAAAAGCACAATACAAGTATGCACACATCTTTACAATAAAGAAAAAAATATTAATGTCTGGGTAGTCTACAGATTTGCCCTACTCCACTGAGACTACGATTGCGATCGTTTTTCCCATCGATCTCCTGGAATCCTCCTCAGTCCCTCACCCACTACGCCAAAAAGGCCTAGCAGTGACGGGCGTGGTTTCCGCTCTACTAATGATAGAGGCCTTCGTCACCTATATACAGCCACTGCTAACATGTACCGCTGACCCGTCATGTATAGTAGTTGCCGGTGATGCCCGGATATATTTTTCATCGACTTTAGCTGCTTGATCTGACGAAGTAGGCCACGCTAGGGGGTTTTCGTCCCATAGTCTGGCTCCAAGAATGGTGCTGGGCAGTGGGTTTCCTCCTAGCTAGCTAGAGCCTCAAACTTGTTTCCCACTTCCGCTTTTTTACTTTCTTTACTGAAAACCTGTTGTTTCAGTTGTGTAACCCTGTCTAGAAAATGAAACTTAGGGTGTGTGTTGAATCTATGTAAATGTGAGCAGCCTAGGGCCTGGGGTGTGTGATTTGAATCTCACATGAAGGCAAAAACTTTGCCTTCTCAATTAATTAATGTAATCCGCCAGTAATCCTTGAACCTATGTTTGTGTGCCTGTTCTGCTCGTTGGATGCAATTTTTCTTAAGAAAGCTGAACCTATACTTTGCCTTGCATGTTGCAACCCATAAGATTCAACTCCCTCTGTTCACTTTTGTAAGATGAGGAAGCAATCCACGGTCACCTTCTGGCAAGCTATCGACATTTCCCAAATTTGGGGGCATCTGTCCAAGTTTTTCACACATTTCATTTAACAATATGACAAACTGATGCAAATAGAAGTATCTTTATTGAACTTCTCACTTCAAAATGTTGGATTATATATGAGCACATAGGTGGTATGGTCAGGCCTCCCAAGATTTGGCTGATACTTTAACAAATTCAATTAGTTAATCAGAAATAACTGAGGCATTGGTTTATTTTTACATTTCGTACGCCAAGCTCTATTTTAGCTTTTTTTTTGTCTAAGCCTGTATTCGATCTGTTTAGGCTTGGCGCTGGTTCGGCTTGCAGAAACCATGTCTTCATGGAAACTACTTTTCCCTGGTTACATATTTCATTTTGGTAGCATGGGGAGAATGATTTATAAGCTTTCGCGTGGTCTTCTAGAAACTAAAATGATAGGAAACAAGATAGAAAAACAAAAAAACTTCAGATGCAACGAAATCTTCTCACAAGGATGGTTAGAAGATTTAGAAGTGTGCAAGCGACAAGATGGCGGTCACCAGTTGTTAGTTAACTTGGTATAGGGAATGCCACCTCTTAAGACGTAATGGAATCTGTTCATCTTAAGAGGACACCATTAGAAATTCACACAAGCTAGAGTACAGGATTAAATCAGTAATGTAATTAAGAAAAATTCCAATAAAATAAAAGTGTCTGGAGAAGATAAGTCTTCACGGCATACTCAATCCAGTTCCATATACAATCCAGCATAACAATATTTTATAAGAGATGTTAAATAGACTTGCCTGATTAAAAAACAATGAAGCAGATGGGAAATGATGCCTAGCTCCTCCTGAAAACCCCAGTTCACCAAAATCTGAAAACCCATATATTAGAAGAAATTAACATTGCTTACAGTTATATCAAAAAAGAGGAATACTCAGGTTACTAAATCAGTTTTACAAAAACAAAAGTTGCGTATATGTTTTTGTGGCAGATATATACAACAAAAGATAACACCATAAGGACACATAATAACCAACAGTTATCAAAATCTGAGCATATCAGACACTAACAACACTTAGATTTACCTAAATCAAGAAGCAACTAAAATTGGGGACATTTACCATGGTAGCGGCGACGGCGGTTACACTCAACGACGGAGAGGGCAAGGTCGAGGAGGTCGATGGAGAGAGCGTGCTCGAGGCGCGCAGCAGGGCAGGTCTCGAAGAGGTAGGCAGGGGCGAGCAGGGAAAGCCGGCGGCGGGGCTGGGAGCTGGCCAAAAGCAGGCAAGTCATTCTGTTTTCCCTCCTCTGCTTTGAGCCAGGCCTTACGTGGGCTAAAGAAATGTGGGCTGGGCTGGCTGGCGAGTTAAGACTAGGCAGGAAAAGCAGCAGCCACCAGGCGATCTGGGATCGAATCGGAATCCACGAAGAACTCGAACGGATCTTGGTTCCCTTCGATTTAGCCTAGATTTCGCTTTATATTTGTAATCCTCGTCCAATCAAACAAACCAAAAGGAAAGCGCGGTTATCGCCTTCCCCTGCAAACACGCTGCGCCGCTGTCTTGCGGACCTCTCGCTTCCACCTCCGGCAACCCTCTCATCCTCCCACAAACCGGCGTCTCGCCGCCCCAAACCTGCGACGGATGCTTTGTCAGTTTCCGGGCTGAAAATACAGTTGTCCCCCGAGAGAAGAAACGCGCTGGTTTTCTTTGAGCGAAAAGAGTTTGCGTCCAGGAGTTGGCAACTAAATTGTTTTGAGTGAAGTCTGAATCTCTTAGCTGAAACTTCTTCCGTTTGTATCTGAAGATTTTCACATTCTGTAGTTTATTTAATTGAAGAATCAGCAAATTCTCAGGCGGGTGCCTATGGAAGTTGAAGAAGAAGATAGGTTCAGTGCGCTCCCTGATGACATCCTCCTCGACATCCTTGAACGCATGCCTTTGCACAATACCATGCAGACCACCATCCTTTCAAGGCGATGGAGGCACCTTCCGCCCATGCTCTCGCGCCTAGTTTTCCATGTTGATGAGTTCTTGGAAAGCTCCGAGACTCGCACAGTGGTTGAAGTGATGGCTTCCTACTGCGAAGCAACGAGGAAGTTACTCGCATCAGCAAGCGCCATCAAGGATCTCCGCCTCATCTTCTACCTTGCAGACCCATGTCACCTCCACTCCATCGGGCAGGCCGTTGGCAATGCTGCTCAGAGCAGGAATATAAAGTTTCTGGAGTTCAACATATGGCCCGAGACCAGAGGTACAACATGCACTATAGAGGACGTGATGTTATTTGGCCGACGCTTCATGTCTTTCTTAGATGTCTGCAACGACGCATTCAGATCTCTCACGAGCCTCACTCTGCGTAGACTGCAATTTGGTGATGCAGATATGCAAACCATCTTGAAAACATGCGGCAACCTGCAGGCCCTTTCCCTGCACTCGTGTATGCTGAGCAAGCGACAGTCAGTACTGAAGATAGATGCACCTAGCTCACAGCTGGTGGCGCTGGAATTTACCAAATGTTACTTCTCACTGTTAGGATGATCTCCACCCCGATCAGGCCCAACGGCCTGAACGGGCCTTGACTCGCGCCCTGATCGGGGGCGCTCAACCAATCGATGGTTGTGGGCCCCTGTCACCTGCGTATATAAAGAGGTGGGAGCCGGCGGCACACAGCACGAGGTTCGTCTGAGCCGTTCTCCCCACCGATACACCCTTCCCGATCTAGAGTTCGCGCAGTGCTGACGGGAAGTCCGCCGCCACTCTCACCCTCCACGCTCACGCCGTCGCCCTCTCCGATGGCTACCGGCTCGGGCTCATCGAGCCAAGGTGCAGGTGATTTCTCTTCCTCTCCGATCTCTCTCTCTTTCTCTCAATGTCTTGTTCAGTGACACAGAAAAGATATACTACCAAGTTTTGATCTAGCCTAGAGAATTAACATTGGTATCAGAGCACTTTCTAGTGTTAGATCTCTTCGGTAGAAAAGAAAAAGGAACCCTATTCATCCCGAGCACCCTACTTCACTGCAAAGATACCCTAACCCGAAATTAAAAGAGGGAAAGGGGAAAAGAACAGAGTACTCACCGGCAGGGCCTCGGCTAGCCGGAAAAGTGCGCCGCCGTCTTCGGCCGCGCTTGTTCCTCTCGATTTCATGCGCATCCGATGGAGGCATGGGAAGAAGAACTCGGGCAGTGGGGCACTTTGCCTTCACCACTGCCGAAGGGAAAAGGTCCCGTTCGGGGGCAAAAGCACAGAGCCACCCACCGCTCCTCCGCTCGCCGGCGGAAGCGCCGTCGGGCGCGACCTCCTCTGCGGGCTCGTCGCTGCCGCCACGGGTGCGGGAGAGGCGAGAGAACACAGAGAAAGGGGGTGGGGAAAAAGGCGCCGCCGCGCTAGGTCTCGCCGTCGCCGGCGGGGCGCCGGCCGGCGGCCGGACTTGCGGGCTGGCAGCCGCCACGGGCGGACAGAGAACGGGGGACGGGAGTGAGTGCGGCTAGGGTTTTCCCCGGTCGGGCCGACGGGGTCGTTTTGACCAGGCCGAAACGCGCGCAGAGCCGTCCGATCTCCATCGGACGGCCAGAGAGCAGAGCGGCGCTGCTCCTGTGGGCTGTGGGCCGCGTGGAAGCAGGCCGGCAGAGCGAGCGGCAGCGTCTATCCGCCGCACAGTGCGCCGCGCGCGAAAGGCAGGCCGTGGGCCGCGTGTGGCCACGGGCCAAATCAGTTTTCCTGTTAATTTTTTTCCAGAGAACAGTTTTAATAGTTTCCTGTCCAGTTTTTGGGCAAATATTTATACAGTTTTTTCTATTCAAATTTTTCCAACGAAATTTTGATTAGAGATTACAAAAGTCACAGAAACTTTTCTATAAAGTTTAAAGTTAATGAATTTCTTAATTCATGTTTCCGCTGCAAATAGTTAAAAGAATTGCTTAAATGCAAGAAAGTGGTATTTAAATTTTTTGAAAGATGTGATAAAGTGATTTTAAAAGTGATTGTGATTCTGTTATTATATAACCAACGTTGTTAATAGCATGATCATGATTTGTTAATTATATGATAAAAGGTGCATTTATCTCTACTTTTGCCCAACGGTAATATAGTTTTAATTGCACAAACAGTTGTATGAGCTGATCTATACCAACGTTGGATTAATGCATACAATTGTTTTGTTATCTCACATCTTTGTGAATTTCAGGAGGCTACAGTCTGATGAGTTGCCTCAAAGACGTTCCGACGCTCAGGGGTGACAACTACACTGAGTGGAGAAAGAAAGTTGATCTGGCTTTTGTCTGCGCTGAGGTCGACTGGGTTGTGGACACTCCACAGCCAGTCAAGCCGACAGAGCCAGTCAGAGATGCAAATGATGATGATGCTGCATGGGAGAAAAAGAAAAAGGACTTTGCTCCAGTGGAGCTGGCATATGTGCTAGAGAACCAAAAGTGGGTCAATGCAAACAAAAAGTGCATGGCCTTTATAAAGAATACGATTGAGAACGCCATTGCGGGCTCAATCGCAGAGTGCACTTCCATTGGGGAGTTTCTGGAAAAGATAAAGAGCCAGTTCACTGGCTCTTCAAAGGTGTATGCTACCCAGCTGCTCAAGCAGCTGGTCACAGAAAAGTACACAGGAGGTGCACATGGCATCAGGGAGCACATCTTGAGGATGAGCAACATGGCTTCTAAACTGAAGCCCATGGATGCTGATCTGGAACTAAAGCCTGCTCTGCTTGTTCACCTTGTCATGGCATCATTGCCTAAAGAGTTTGATAACTTTGTTATCAACTACAACATGTCCCCTGATAAATGGGACATAGAAAAGATGATTGCCATGTGTGTACAAGAGGAAGATAGGCTTAAAGCCTCAAATGGTGGTTCAATCAACTATGTCAAGGACAACAGGAAAATGAACTACCAGAACTTCCAGAACAGCAACCAAGGTTCTTCCTCCAAGCCATATGGCAAAGGTCCCCAACAGTATCATCAGCCCACTCTCCCAGTGGATAAAGACCAGTGTCTCCACTGCAAGAAAACTGGGCACTTCAAGAAAGACTGTCCAGAATGGCTCAAGTCCATAATGGCAAGGAAAGGTATAGATACAGTTTCTTTTGTTAATGAATCCCTGTATTCACAGTTTTCGAAATCTACTTGGTGGATTGACTCAGGTGCAACTGTTCATGTTGCTAATTCTTTACAGGGATTCCATTCGACAAGGACTATGAAAAGAAACGAAAGATGCATTGAAGTTGCGAATGGAGTTCAAGCAGACGTGGAAGCTGTTGGCGACATCTCCTTGGAGTTAGCTGATGGTTTTTCGATTCTGCTTAGAGATGTTTTATTTGTTCCTTCACTTCACAGAAACTTAATAAGTGTATCACATTTGGATAAAGACAGTTATGAGTGTTATTTTGCACACGGCGAGTGTGCCATATGGTTTAAAGATGCTTGTGTGGGTGTTGCTTTACTTCACAACGAGCTTTATTTGTTATCCTTACGTGAAAAAGTGCATTCTGTGTGTAATGTGAATGAACAAACTTCCTTGTCGAACAAAGAACAAAAGAAAAGAAAGAGAACCCATGACTCATCGAAGTTATGGCACTGTCGATTAGGCCATATTTCGAGGGGAAGAATAGAAAACCTCGTTAAAAATGATATTCTTCCTCCGTTAGAGTTCTCTGATATAGAACAATGCATAGATTGCATAAAAGGAAAGTATGTAAAGCAAATTAAAAAGGGTGCAAACCGAAGTACAGCAACACTAGAAATAATCCACACTGATATTTGTGGACCATTTTCTGTGAAAAGTGTGGATGGCTATGACTCGTTCATAACATTCACAGATGATTACTCCCGATATGGTTATATTTATCCAATTAAAGAAAGGTCTGAAGCATTGGATAAATTTAAAATATTCAAAGCAGAAGTTGAAAATCAACATGATAAAAGAATTAAGATAGTCCGGTCCGATCGTGGTGGGGAGTACTACGGTCGGCACACTCCATATGGTCAAGTACCTGGACCTTTTGCAAGGTTCTTACAGGAAAATGGAATAGTCGCCCAGTATTCTATGCCGGGCGAACCTCAGCAAAATGGAGTAGCTGAAAGGCGCAACCGTACTCTTATGGATATGGTGCGCAGTATGATGAGTTATTCCACCCTTCCATTGGGATTATGGATGGAGGCGCTTAAAACCGCCATTCACATTCTCAACAGAGTACCAAGCAAGTCGGTGCCCAAAACACCGTATGAGTTGTGGACAGGGAGAGTTCCCTCCCTGTGCCACTTAAGGGTCTGGGGGAGCCCAGCTGAGGCAAAAGTATTTAATCCAAATATTGCAAAGTTAGACCCCAAAATAGTAACTTGCCACTTCATTGGCTATCCTGACATATCAAAAGGTTATCGTTTCTACTGTCCAGACAAATACACAAAGTTTGTAGAAACGAGACATGCAGTCTTCTTGGAGGACGAAGTGATGAGGGGGAGCATGGTAGCTCGGAAAATTGATCTTGAGGAGAAGAGGGTGCATGCACCTAATCCGATGATTCAGGAGCCATTTTTCTCGCTACCTGTTGTGCCTGCACCAACAATCCCTGAGGTTGCGGTGCAAGCACCTGTTGTAACTCCACCCGTGACAACAAGGAGTGAAGTTTCGGAACCTGTCCGTCAGGAGCCGACTGAACCCTTCGTTGAGCATGAAAGGGAGTTGCAGCAGCCACCTCTAATAGATGTACCAGAAATTGAGGTACACAATGAGTCAGAGAATGAGGCCCTTAGAAGGTCCAAAAGAGTTAAGAAATCAGCTATTTCTACTAATTATAAAGTTTATAATACAGAAACAGTTCATATGGAAGGTGATCCCACTTCATATGAAGAAGCTATGGGAGGCCCCAACTCATCGAAGTGGCTAGAGGCCATGGAAGATGAAATGAGGTCGATGAGTTCCAACAATGTTTGGGACTTAGAGGAAATTCCTAAAGGAGCCAAAACAGTAGGCTGCAAATGGGTCTACAAAACAAAGTATGACTCCAACGGGAATATAGAAAAGTATAAAGCGCGTCTAGTGGCAAAAGGATTTACACAAAGAGAAGGGGTAGATTACAATGAGACTTTTTCTCCAGTCTCATGTAAGGATTCCTTCAGAATCATAATGGCACTAGTTGCACATTTTGATTTAGAGTTGCATCAAATGGATGTAAAGACGGCATTTCTAAATGGAGATTTAGAAGAAAAAGTGTACATGAAACAACCCAAGGGTTTTTTCATGGAGGGGAAGGAACACATGGGATGCCGTCTAAAGAAATCCATTTATGGATTAAAACAAGCCTCTAGACAGTGGTATCTAAAGTTTAATGATACCATCAAAAGATTTGGATTTAAAGAAAACATCGAGGACAACTGCGTTTATGCAAAGTTTAAAAGTGGAAAATATATTTTCCTAATCTTGTATGTGGATGATATCCTGCTTGCTAGCAGTGATGTTAGTCTTCTGCGAGAAACAAAGAAGTTTTTGTCCTCAAACTTCGATATGAAAGATCTTGGTGAAGCTTCATATGTTTTGGGCATAGAAATTCACCGAGATAGAAAGAATGGAGTGTTAGGACTATCACAGAAGGCATATTTAGAAAAAGTTCTAATAAAGTATAATATGCATAAGAGTAATGCCACACCTGCTCCGATAGTCAAGGGCGACAGTTTTGGGGAATATCAATGCCCCTAGAATCAATATGAGATCGATCAAATGAAAGCAGTACCTTACGCATCGGCTGTTGGAAGCTTACAGTATGCACAAGTGTGCACTCGCCCTGACTTAGCTTTTATCACCGGGGTACTCGGTAGATATCAGTCAAATCCAGGCATAGAGCACTGGAAGATGGTAAAGAAAGTATTGCGTTATGTGCAAGGCACAAAAGACCTCATGCTAACTTACAGAAGATCTGATTCCCTAGAGATAAAAGGGTATTCAGATGCAGACTATGCGGGAGACAAAGATGAAAGAAAGTCCACAACTGGATATGTGTTCACTCTCGCAGGAGGGGCTATTTTGTGGAGAAGCTGCAAACAGACAATAGTTGCATCATCCACGATGTATGCCGAATTTATAGCATGTTTTGAGGCCACAAATCAGGTGTTATGGCTAAAGAAATTTATACCCGACTTGAAAGTAGTGGATTGTATTGACAAACCAATAAAGTTGTACTGTGACAACCAGCCTGCAGTATTTTATGCTCACAACAACAAGTCGAGTAAAGCTACCAGACCAATAGAAGTAAAGTATTATGTTGTGAAAGACAAAATCCAGGATCAAACTATAAGACTCGAGCATATAAGGACAAAGGATATGCTTGCGGATCCGCTAACGAAAGGCTTACCACCCAGTGTGTTCAAGGAACACTTAGCCGGCATGGGTTTAATGGCAAGCCTATGATTCCTGGATCATAAGAGGCCCGAAAGTAACAGAATTTGTTTCAAAACAGAAAAGTGTATAGTGGATGTCTGATTCTATCGGCAATTGAGCTGTGACGATGAAACATGCTCTATGTACTGATCCGTGATGAAACGAGTAAAGTGTAAAGTATAAAGTTAAAAGTAAAGTTGAGATCAAGGGGGAGAATGTTAGGATGATCTCCACCCCGATCAGGCCCAACGGCCTGAACGGGCCTTGACTCGCGCCCTGATCGGGGGCGCTCAACCAATCGATGGTTGTGGGCCCCTGTCACCTGCGTATATAAAGAGGTGGGAGCCGGCGGCACACAGCACGAGGTTCGTCTGAGCCGTTCTCCCCACCGATACACCCTTCCCGATCTAGGGTTCGCGCAGTGCTGACGGGAAGTCCGCCGCCACTCTCACCCTCCACGCTCACGCCGTCGCCCTCTCCGATGGCTACCGGCTCGGGCTCATCGAGCCAAGGTGCAGGTGATTTCTCTTCCTCTCCGATCTCTCTCTCTTTCTCTCAATGTCTTGTTCAGTGACACAGAAAAGATATACTACCAAGTTTTGATCTAGCCTAGAGAATTAACACTCACAAGTTGTATTGGTCTCTCTCCCGCAGTTGGCTCAGCTGGTCTACGACACCTGGTTATCCATCAAATCTCCGCTATTATTTGGCAATGTCCCCCGGCTTCAAAACATTAGAGTTGCCTGCACTCTATTATCTTGGCAGATGCCATTCACATTGAGTGGGTGTCTTTCCAACACAACTAGCGTAACAACTCTTTATCTGGATTTCCATGGTGAAATGGTTTGGTTTCAACCTGAAAATCCCAAAAGGCTAGTTCCTGTATTCACAAATCTGAAAGTTGTGCATCTGTATGATATCTTCACCGACTGTGACCTTAAGTGGACTTTACTATTCCTTGAAGCCGCACCTTCCCTCCATAGCTTTTATGTCAATATATCACGTCATATATGTGCACAGTACAAGCTTGCATATTGTAAATATGCTCAAAAGACTGATGTGCTGTGGGAACCATCAGATTTCAAGCATTACAGTTTAAATTTATTGGACATCGAAGAATTTCAGAATGAAGAGAAGTTGATAAGCTATATAAAGCTTGTAATGGAGCGAGCAGTGGCTTTGCGAAAAATTCATCTGCATTATAAGGAAGGATGCGAACGATGTGACTGTATAAATAAGCAGGCTGCATTACCAATCATGTCCATGTTTCAAGACAATGAAGGAGAGAATGATGATCTAATAAGTAAGCAAGTCAGCAATGGATCATTATCATCTGTAGAGATCATCATAGAATGACCTTGCTAATATGTCAACCGTGCACTTTCCATGTTCAGTATTGAGAACTTGTAATTCCCATTATTTGATGTACTGCTTGTACTTGTAACTTGTACAGTAATTTTTAGAAAATCAACTTGTACAGTAATAAACATTCAGTTTACTCCGAGTGGGTCTTGCCCTGCTCCAATTCTCCACAATTGAACCACATCGTATCAGCTAGCCTGGGAAACAAGAACCTGTAAAAAATCCAGTCACGGAACAGCCTGACCATGTACCCGCGCACGCCATGGACGTTGGTGCCGCCCTGCTGGACCCAGCCCGACAGGTACGCTCCTGCCACCATCCACGCAGCCCGCCAACGCCGCTCCGAGACATACGCTGCCACGCCGTCGGCGGGCGTGGATGCCCGCGACAGCGCGCGGGCGAGCACCACCGCGTCCTCCAGCGCCGAGCACCCGCCCTGCGCCATGTCGGGCGTCATGGGGTGGAACGCGTCGCCGGCCACCGTGACCGCTCCCCGGGCTGCCGGGCCGGTGAGGATCGCCCAGGGGGAACGGTAAAGCAGCGGCGCCCACGACAGGTTGCCCAAGTCCGAGTGCCGCGCCACGTCCAGGTACTCCGCCGGTATGTTCTTTCCCAGGTTGTCCGTCACCTCCCGCAAGATCTTCTCAGGGTCCACGCCGGCTTCTTTCTCTGCATTTTAAGTTTAGCAAACTTCTGTTATCTGTACGAGTGGCAATGACGAATTACTAGTAATTTGATCAGCTGGAGACGTCTTGCATCCAAGTGTTTGAGTCGTGTTCACTGTCAATGTGCAGCGGCTGTTGACAGACTAATGTGCAGTATGGAGGCGATTTACCTTCAGGGACCGTGTTGTTGACGAGGAACCAGTAGACATCGGTGTCGCTGATGGGCACCATGCCGGCCCTGAGACCCTCCGAGAGGAACTGCCGGAGCTCCTTCTTCAGCCCGTGCCCGTCCGGTAACACTGAGAGACCGCGGACGGCGGACCGGCCCGAGCTCGCCGGCTCCAACATGCCCAGCCACTGCGCCACCAGCGAGTGCACACCGTCGCACCCGATCAAGACCTGAGCAAGGACCATACAAGACGACTTACAGCTAGTCATTCTTTAAAAATAAAGAAGTTAGCAATGCGCACAGAAAACGGATGCACATGTCACATGTCCGTCGTCCCGGTCGTTGGCCTGTTACCTTGGATCGGATCATCGTACCGTCGTCTAACCGAAGGACGGCGATCTCAGGCGAACCCTCGGAGTCGATGGAGACGAGCCGTGACGAGAACCTGATGGTGCCCGGAGGCAGCTCCTCGGCGAGCGCCTCCAGCAGCGCCCTTCGATGCAGCGGTCTCACCTTGACGTTGTCGCCGCTGTTTTTGCCAAATGGATTAGTCCAATTCCGGTTGAAGAATCAAACAGAAAATTCGCCACAATTTATCGATGCTCGATGCTATATATGTATGGTCGATTCAGAAAGGAAAAATGGTCACTCGTACCTGCTTTTGCGCCCAGCAAACCGGAACACCTGCGTCGCCCCAGTTTCAAGAGTGGTCACTCGTGATCTGCATATGCAGCAAACGCAGCTAATTAGAGCAGATGATCACAGCCAGATAAAATGATTAGAGCAATAAACAGTCTTCCAGCAACGGACACGCACGTTTCGAAGGCGTCGTAGCGGGAGGTGAGCTTATGCGCGACGCCGAGAGCGCGGAGCGCGAACCAGCCGTTGGGGAAGATGGTGAGCGCGGCGCCCGTCGAGCGCAGCTCGGCGTGCCGCTCCAGCACCAGAACGCCGCCGGGTGACATACCTACGCCGACGCGCCGCAGGGCCAGCGCGGTCGCGAGCCCCGCGATCCCGGCGCCGACGATAACCACCTCCGCGTCAACATCCATGGCCGCCGCCGATGTAGATGCGGACGCCGTGTCGCTGCGATCGGCCATCGTCATTCGTCACCTAACCTTACTGTGTCTAGCTCGCGATGATTGTCCGTTCAGAAAATGGAACGCTACTTGCTGGTGGGGTGTGCCAGATCTCGGACTATGAGCACAAACAGATGCGCCGGGGCAAAACAAGTGGACTTAACAAAACTATCACAAGATAACAGAAAGACATTTTGTCGTTTTTGTTTGATAGCAACTTATTGTAAGCTGAAGTTTCTGCTTTTCCTTAAAGAAAGTGGCATCGATCGATCGGCCAGCTTTGTGCTGTTATTCCACATCTCTTTTTTTGTTTTTTTAGAAAAGTTATTCCACATCTATCTGATGCTATCAGTGGACATGGTCATGGGCCTCTAGCTGGGCCGGGCTTCATGATGGTCTAGACGAAGCCCGCAACAAATCACCAAGCTTAGGTCCATCCTAGCCATCAGTCTCAAATTTCAGGCGGTTTATGCGCCCGTTATGCGCTGACGCCTTGAGGCATTCTAGACTGGGCCGGCCCCTTCTCTTTTTTTCTGTAAATTTGAAATATGTTTAAATTTGAAAATCTGTTCAAATCTAAAAACGTTCCGTTTCAAAATCTGTTCAAATTAAAAAATGCTCAAATTCAAAATTATTGAAATTTGAAAATCTGTTGAAATCCGAAAACTGGCCAAAATTCAAAATCTGACCAAATTCGAAATCAGTTCAAATTCAAAAACTTGTTGAAGTCAAATATGTTCAAATTTCGAAAATCTGTGCAAATTTGAAATCTATTCAATTAAAAATATGTTCAAATTCAAATATGTGCAAATCTGAAATTGTTCAAATCTTGAGTTTTTTAAAAACTAGAAAAAACACAGGAAAACCGAGAGCAACCGAACAGAAAAAACTATGAAAAAACCAGGTAAAGCAAACCGAAAACTTCTAGAAAGTTCCTAAAAACGGAAAGAACCCAAAGCGAAAATTGTTGATGGGCCGGCCCAGTATTGCTTATCGCTAGAAACGTCAACCGCTAATGGTCGGACGCGTAAAGCGTCAAATAGGAATTGCCGAGAGGGCGTGGGGGCAAAATCTATGCTCAATTCGTTAGCGCGCTTTAATGTGCTTCACTCGCGGGCGCAGCAGATGGGCGGCAGCCCATCAACACAGGGTGACCACATTACTTTTGATTTTTCTTTTTTATTCTCCTAGCTAGTTTTTTGGTTTTTTATTGATTTTTTTTATCTTTACTATTAGTTTTGAGTTGGTGGTGAAGGTACTTTGCAGATACATTATTTGAATTCCCAATTTACCCCTGGCAGTCAACAAATCATTTGCTAAACAATTAGGGACTGTCTAACCATCATCTAGCTGAAAATGCAATTCGCCATAAGTCAGATTTTCCCTGGAGTGCATAGTCTTCATTCCTTCAGTCCAAAACGGTACGTACCATTTCCATCAGCCGCAAGCATCGATTTTTTCCTCAGTCCGGTTTATTTACCGGCTTTTTTAATCGAGCCCAACTCCAAACAAACGTTACAAGCCCCTGCAAAAAATGGTAAAGATAGTCCAGGTTAAGCTATATGGGCCTTTAATATCTGGGATCTTTCCACAGACATGACGTCAGCCGTCTCTCTTCTTCCCCACGCAAAAAGACACAGGTGCGACCAGACCGGCTCAGAACAGAGACGGAGAAAAAGCGAGGGAAAACAAGATCGAGGAAGAGAGAAGGGAACCAGCAAGAAATCGATCTACAGAAAAGCACGGAGGTGATGGATGGCAATGAGGAAGAAGACAGCGGGATGGATAAAGTTGGGAATTGGCAAACCTCTGGATCTCCAAAACCCTCTGCACAGGCATGTCACTCCGTTCCCCTCTCCCCTTTATATGCCCAGTCAACTATTGTCTGCATAGAGAAATCATGGTCAGATTCGTGTTGGAGGTTCAGAAAAAAAACATTGAGTGTAGAACTATGAAAATAGCATAATTTGGTGGTAACCAATGGTCAGATTCGTGTTTCAGAAACCATGGTCAGATTAGTTTTTGAGTACCTAGGATAGCTATATATGTGTACACTAACCTGTACCAACTCACACTAGAAAATTGAAGAAATATGATATAAGAAGAGCATGAAAATTAATGGAGCTCATGAGTGTAAGCAATGTGTTAGATAAAAATGTCTAACTGAAGAAACTCAAATGAGTTTTGTTGATCATCTAGGAAAAGTGTACACAGGAAAAACAAAGAACCTAGCTAATTTAGTCAGTTGATTCAATGTAGCTTCAACACAAATCAGACAACTTATCTGAACAGGCAAAAACACGAACTAATGCAGCAAAGAAAAGTTGATCACCACAAGAAATCAAAAATAGATGAGTTACTGAAGAAAACAACACTAAGAAAACTAAGACAGGAAATGAAGACAGAGAGATAAAAAAACTCTAAGAAAACTAAGACTAGAAGAATGAGAAAACCACCATTTGACATTGTCGCTGATCCGAACATCTGTCCCAACGGCGACCTTGATCTCTTCATCCTCGTCGCCTAGACCAATCATGCTCCACCGACATCGTCCTATAGCGGGCAGCGCCTGTACACTGAATAACAAAAGAATTTGAGTCACTGAAATTGATGGCTGCTATATAGGTTAGTGGCAGAGCAAAGTAGCCTAAAAGCAAAGTTTGGAATAAAATATAACGGAACTTGTTGCATTTAACAAGTTCTTCCCATTAAAACTGTAAGTATGCCAGGTTAAAGTTAAAACTGAACAAAAGACTGAGAGATAAATGCAGACTAACCAAATGAAGAAAGAGAAATGAAAGAGAACCAAGATTCAGAACTGTGTCCCTATGGTACAAGAATGTCAAATAAGCATAAAAAATTGTTTAAAAATCTTAGAACTTCAGGAAAATTGAATACTCTCTTGTAAAATGACATTAGACACCAAAAATTAGAATACTGGTAAAAGTCAAAAGTGGCAACACAAAAGAAAATATGGATCCTCCTCCTTTATCCGGGCTTGGAACCGGCTACGCATACTACTTAAAACTTCAGGAAAAAAGTGATGCGTAGGCGGAGTTACACCACCCACCCTCCCCATCCCTGCCATCCCATACCCCATCCATCCCAGATCAAAACAGAAACATAGGGATTGCACTAAATAAATAACAAAAACAAACCACTGCAGACGATATTTAGTTGCTCAAGTAAAAACATAGATATAAAAAATGAGTCTCATATAGATAATTAACTGAGAATGGATTTTGTACCAGCACCAATGGGTACGGATGCTATCTTAACCGTCGATGTACACTTTGAGATCTGCGCTTGTTTCTGTCACTCCCCCATTATTGCTTCCGGTCAGCAATTTATATGTCAAATCGAGAGAGCTTTCGGGTCAAAAAAAAAATCGAGAGAGCTTTCTTCCTTGGACGCGGCTAGGCAGCCCTCGGGGGCTGGTTTGTCCATCCCAGCCCTCACCCAAAAAAGGAAACAGCACATCCCCGCTTCGTACATTTCCGGAAAGACAGCCTCAGGCTGACAGCTTCACGCGGGAATTGCACCCTCGCTACCTAACCCTCGCACCAGAAAATAAAAAGGAGCCAAATAAAAACCACCGCACCCCATATCCCCTCGCTCGCTTATTGTTCTGTAAGTTGACATTGTCCACTTACTATTCCTCCTTCAGACTCCATGGACCCAATGATGCAAACTCAAGAAGGCAACTTTCGTATACAAAAATTAGGTTCTTTAGACAGGAAAACACAAGGTAAAATCTCCTCTCCTAGCTTGTCTTCTCTAGCACCCCCTCCCGATGAAACATCCTCCATTTTGTGTCAAAAAAAGTAGTCGCATTGTGGATCCAATGAAGAACAACAATCCGATCCTTTAAAAGAACAAGGAAAAAAAATTCAGGACCAACTTAGGATTGTTTGCAGCTGGACAAGTCCTGGTACTTGGATCCACAATTTGCAGCAATGCACAGTACTTGCACATAGAAAAACCAATAAGATTTACACTGAAAAGAAATCTTGTCCAGCATCTTATTTGTTTGATAGAGGATTTGACATACCTAGGACAACTTATTTGTTTAATACTCCCTCTGATCGAAAATAACTGTCGGGGACATAGTACAAACTTTGTACTAAGCTAGTACAAAATTGCCAACACTTATTTCCAATCGGAGGGAGTAGCTACCACTAACAGCTCTAAAAATTGAGTGAACTCTGGTAACAAAGATGCACCTTTTGGTTCGTTAAACTTTGTAGTCAGTGTAGTTCTCGTTGATGACCGAATTAAACCTTGAACTAAAAGATCATCAGGCTGACTCCTTTCTTTGTTGATGTTGCTCTGCCTGGTGTTGCTAGCTGGCCCATTAGTGTCTTCTTTGGTGTCAACCTAGCGGATTTTTTGGCAGATTTTGCAACATCTTGGTGCATCCTCACCAAAGTCCATGGCCAAATTTTGTATTTTTATAACCTTCATCGCCTTCATTTTCCTTGTTATCATCATAATCATCTTTGTCATCAGAGTTGAGAATGCTAAAGGAACAACTTAGGCATGATGAACAAGCAAATAAAAATGAAAAATATTAAAAAGCAACAAAGTAGGATTTCAAACCAACTTAAAAATCCCTAAAGGAACGACTTAGTCATGATGAACAAGCAACTAAAAGGTGAAAAATCTGGCATTCAAACTTTGAAACATTAAAAAGCAACTAAGTAGGATTTGGAAACAACTTAAGTCATGTTGGGAAGCCAACTTGAGCATAGTAAGCCCATGTTGTAACACCAACTTAATTATTATAGTAAAACCAACTTAGGCATGTTGGAAAACCAACTTACACACATTAATTAACCGACTCACACAAATTTAGGCATTGTAAAAAAACAACTTAATTCCTTTAGTAATCAACAATAATCAACACCAACCCAATTTAGGCATGTTGAAAAACCAACTTATACACATTAGAGTGAATCAACCGTTTTACATTGTGATTAGACGGGAGGCGACTTAATGTAAAAGGTAGAACCAATATGACTACTTCCATTACACAACTTAAAAGATAGTAACAAAGCAACCTATGTACAGAAAAATGCAAGCAATACTCAATAAACACGTTGCTTGGGAAACAATAGCAACTTAATCATATTGATGGATGCAACTTGGATATATTATGAAAGTAACTTAGGAATCAGGACAGGAGCAACTTAAATGAATTAGTAGTCAATTTAAGAATTCATGTTACTAATTTAAAAATAACAATAACTATTTGATGAAAACAACTTAGCTTTATTATGAAAACAACTTATGAATCATTACAGGAGCAACTTAAATGAACTAGTAGTCAACTTAAGAATTCATGTTACTAATGTAAAAAACAACTTTGATATATTATGAAAACAACTTTGCTATATTATGAAAACAACTTTGCTATATTATGAAAACAACTTTGATATATTATGAGAACAACTTAGGAATCAAGACCGAAGTAACTCATATGAATTAGTAGTCAATCTAAGAATTCATGCTACTAATGTAAAAACATGAAAACAAATTAAGTATCAGGAGAGAAGCAACTTAAATGAATTACTATCGAACTTTTAGGTTATGTTGCTAAAAATAAATTTATTAATAATCTGGAAAACACAAGTTAATAATGTATCAAAAATCAACTTAGTTACTCTTAGTAGCCAACTTAAGCATATTATTAGAACTAGCTTAATTACTTTCAGAAGACAACCTAATTGCCGGGGATAATCAACTTAACTGAACTGACTAGCACCTCTACTAGTGTAAAATTTAATTAAATGGTACAAGTAATTTAACTATGTTGGAAGGCAACTTAATTAATTAACCAAAGTCCATTAGAAAGCTGAGGCAGAACAACCTTAAGATGTAATCAAACTTAATTAAGTGGTTGAAGCAACTTAATCCCTAAGTTGTATTTGTGTGAGCAACGAGTTACTTCCTAGCTATCCCTAGGTTGTATGTGTGTGTGGTATTAGTTTCTCAGACTGCCTAGCAAGAAAATTGGTTCTCAATAAATTCCTAAGCTGCATGTGCATGTGGGAATAGTTGCATATGCTGGACAACAAAATAGCTTCTTGGCTACTCTAACGACCATGAAATATACTCTCAATCGAATATGATAACGCAATTAACTGTATGTTGTGAAGCAACAATGTAATTTATGTAGTAACCTAGAAAAAGGAACACTCTGATGAATCGACATTATGTCTAATCGCCTAGCTCATATGTGAAGCAACAAGAGTAAACAACTTAACAGCAATCAGTATTCAGTAGGCAACTTAACGGTAATCGATACGCAACATAACAACAACCAGTAGACAACTTGACATTGATGTTGGACAAAAGTAAATGGGAAGATACTACCAGGTTTCGATGCACCGGTCTATTTTAACACTGTAATATCTCACCAAATCTACAAGTAGATTGCAACCAGTAGGGCAACTTAGCATCAACCTATAGGCACATGTATCTGGGGATTGTGTACAGGGGTTAACCTCATATACTAGATCTAATTTGGAATGGACGACACTATCTCAGGACATTACAAGTCGGTTTATTTGGAAATTCGAGTAGTACCGAGACCCCAAGCCCTGCATGCTGCTAAGAAAATGCATGGAGTGTAAAGATGAGTCCAAGATGAATATACATACTTATGTAAGTATACTGCTACCTCCTTCCTTCCCACAAATCGGTCCTGAATTTCTGCAGAGACCAAAAAATCACGCCCAAAACTTCATGATTTCGTGATACATACAAAGCTCCTTGTTGCCAGAACAAGGTTCGTACATTTACAACCATCATAGAATGCAGAACCTCGCTCTCGAGTGACACGGCCCTGAAAAATCGAAATCAATCACCAGGTATTTCGCCTCAAAATCAGGCTAAGTAAGCGGAGGTGGAGGCTATAAATGTGTACCTGATGATGCCCCTTGATTTGGCATATTTCAGTGAGTCGCAGCCATGGATTCTGAACTTCCTGGAGTATATGGGGAATGTACAAATTAACACTGGCGTTAAAAGCTAGTCACTAACTAACCATTTAAAATCGTTTTCAGAAATCAGCACTAGCATGCGGTGGTCTAGGTTTCCTTTCTACTCCGATTATTGTCTTCATTTTCCAAATCAAACTCCCTAATTAGCTGCGAGCCTACAGAAGGTGCTAGCAACAAATTATGAACCAGAGAAACAAAAGGGTCTCCAACAATTAGAGGAATCATTTGAACCACAGCATGAAGCCTTGAATCTACTCAAACAACCCCAGAAAAATATCCGATTACATCACGTAAATCTAGCTAACCTAACCAGACCTGGACGGTGCGGAGAACTTGGCGAGCTCCATGCCCCACTGCACGGTGCGGCGTGCATCCCGCTTCTTCTTGTTTCGTCTCCTCCTGAAGGACGCGGCGTCCCCGGCGTCGCCCGAGTCCTCGCCGTCAGAGGTCAAGGGGGCGACCGGGCAGAGGGTGCCCCGCGGGTGGAGGCGGCGAGATGACGGGCGTGCGAGGGAGGAGAGCAGGCGAGTTGGCTTGAGGAAGAGATGGGGCGGACGGGAGGTCGAAGGTACGGCGGCTGCAGGGAGGCGGTGGTTCCAGGGTCGTCGACGCCTCCACCGGAGAGCAAAGAATGGGGGAAAGAGAAGTCACCTGCGGGTCAGACTTCGTGTGCTCACGTGGATTTCTGTCGGAAACCAAGTCTGACCCGCCCTGTGATCGCGCACGTCGGAGGAGGATCGGACGGCCAGAAACTGGAGGCTCGAGCGTGTTATCTGGCCTCCGTGCGCTTTTTAGCGTTTGGGTTCTTCCTTAGTTTCCCTTTTTCCCATGCCATCCTGTCGGAGAGGAATTTTTGACGGATCAGACCACCTGCTCGAGTGAAATGCTAGAAAGGACCCCCTCCAAAAAAATTTGTCAAAAAGGACCAGCTGTGGGTGGCGGCACCCCCGGGGCAGGCGACACGTGCCCCTTGCCGCCTGGGCCATTGCCGGCAGGCCCCTGCCGCCGTTGGCATCGCCGGCATGTGGCTTGGCGCGGAGACGTGGCGGCGGCAGGCAGCATGCCGCCACCCCCACTGGCGGCAGGTGGCAGGGCAGGGGCCATGCCGCCACCGCCACTGGCGGCAGGTGGACCATGCCGCCACCCCCACTGGCGGCAGGTGGCAGGGAGGGGCATGCCGCCACCCACACTGGCGGCAGGTGGCAGGGAGGGGGCATGCCGCCACCCCCAATGGCGGCAGGGACACGTGTCGCCTGCCCCGGGGGTGCCGCCACCCACAGCTGGTCCTTTTTGACAAAAAATTTCGGAGGGGGTCCTTTCTAGCATTTCACTCGCGGAGGTGGTCTGATCCGTCAAAAATTCGTCGGAGAGTGCAAACGCATTTTTTCAAGGAGTTAAATGTACGGGCGGTCCTAATTCTTCTTCCGCTTCGTCAAGTTAGTCCATAATCTTTAAAACAGAATAAGTAGGTCCTAAATCTTTAAATGTTGCTTCACGCGAGGTCCTAATCGTGTCTGACCAGCATTGACCGTTGCCACATCGGCAGTGGGTCGTTAGGCGGGAGATTTCCCGCGGCTGGGCGTTGGTAATTTTGCAAATGAACCATTATATTTAGCCAGCTTCTAAGTCCCCAGTCCCTAGTTCTTATTCCCCAACTCTCTGCTCTTGCGCCGCCACCGTCGCCATGAGTGCCTCCGGGAGCTCGTCTGCTGGAGTGCGACCGAGGAGGAAGGCAGCAACAACATCCTTATCGCTGGTGCCACCTCCACCTGCTGAACATGGCATGCGCCCGACGCCGGAACCACCTGGTACACTCCCGTTGGTGCCATGCCCTACTTGTCGATTTCGCAGAACCATTCGGCTTGTTTCTCATTCAAGCGCCAATCCAGGACGTGTATTCTACAAATGCCCTAACCATCGTGTAAGTAGCACTTTGTAGCTTGTGTACTCTTCTTTTGCCCTTCTCTGTTTGTTAGTTCTCATTGTTGATTCCACAGATTTCACCAAACCCTTGCAACCACTATTACTGGGAAGATGGAGAAGATAATTACATGGATTTCCTTGCTAGACATGGGTATATTTCTGCTCTTGTGAATGCTCATTCGGCTGGTGAGTTAGCAGATGAAGAAATAGAGGAGGAAGGTGAAGATAGTGATCTGAAGGAGATGAAAGAAGTTGCCAAGAAGATGGATGATGTTGGCAAGAAGATGGATGAGCTAATTGAGATATGCAAGAATGTGTTTGCTGCAGTAGTTGTTGCAATTGCAGTCATGTTGTATTTAGCTGTAGCTAAGTAGGTTTTATATGATCAATTAGTGGAAAATATGGTGTATCTGAATTTAAATGTGCACTGTTCATTGAAATGAATGTGTGGAGTTGATTGAAATATGCATTTTTGTTTGTTTCAGAACAGACATAGCCAAAAGGATCAAGTGGCAGATTTAACAAGTGCAATCATACAAACATTGCACTTCTATGGTTTGTGTGAAACCAGAGCTACATCAGAGCTTTTGGTTTCAGTACAAACCGAGCCAAAAGGATCAAGTGGCAGATTTAACAAGTGCAATCATACAAACATTGCACTTCTATGGTTTGTGTGAAACCAGAGCTACATCAGAGCTTTTGGTTTCAGTGCAAACCGAGCCAAAAGAGGAAACTAGACTTCTATCTTATGTCCAAAATATGCAAACACTTCCAGCATGTTCTCAGAGTTTGGGGGTTTGGTTCTCCTTCTTCTTGGCCAACACTTGTTTCCTTCTCTTCAATCCAAGGGTAGAAGTAGTAGATCTTGGTGGGGGAGGGGGCAAGTCACCTCTGCAGCTGGTGATGAATTGACTTTCTGGGAGAGGACCTGGTGCTGTTGTCTGTGACTGCTGAGTGGCTATAGCCTACAAATCACAGGGAAAGTAGTTAGAGGACATGCTGAGTGGCTATAGCCTACAACATGATGCTAGATGGACAAACCTGCTCCTGTAGAATGTGAATCACACTAGAGGATGTGATTTCATAGCTCATAACATCATCAACAATACTTGCTGTTGCACTGCTAACCAGCTGTGGTAATGCCTTTTTCTGGAAAAAATCTTAGTTAACAAGTGCCAAATTTAACAAGTGCAATGAAATGTGAGATAAAGTGCAGCAATTTACCTTGGTTACTTTGTTCCTTTTGACTGGAATTTTCTTTGGAGGTGCTTGTACTGCAGGCTCATCATCATCAGGTACAACAACTTGCAGTGCCATAGGTTCTTCTACAAATGGTGCTTGTTCTGCAGCAGTTGGTTGTTCACAAGTAGTTGTTTCTTCTTCTGCAGAAGGTGCTTGTTCTGCAGCTGGTGCTTGTTCTGCAGCTGGTGCTTGTTCTGCAGCTGGTTCTTGGTCTGCAGCTGGTGCTTGGTCTGCAGATGTTGCTTGTTCTGCTCTTGGACCTCTACCAAGTTGTGGACATGTCCTCTTAGTGTGGCCAGCAACATTGCAGACACTACAGTGCCCAATGATTCCATGCCTGCTGAGCCTAGTACCACCATCCTCCTCAAGTGGACACTTCCTTCTCTTCTTGCTTGGCCTACCAACTTGCTTGTCAAATTTGGGTGGTTTCAGTGGTGGCCCATTCATTTTTTTCCACACTCTAGGATCACTACATGGCATTACCACCTGACTGTAAGTAGCTCTGAATGCATCAAGGCTGTAGCATTTGTGCACAACTGACTCTGGTTTGATCCTTTCATGTCTCAAACATGCACAAGCATGTCTACAGGGAATTCCAGAGAGCTGCCAGGCTCTACATGAGCATTCCATTTTGTCTATTCTTACTTCATATTCCCCATGCAAACCATTGACCTTGAATAGATGTTCTGCAGAAGGCAATGCTTCATAGTTGTTGGCAAAATCTATGTTTTTGTCAAGCTTCTTCCTAATTTTGGGACAAATGGTACCACACATTTCTGCTAGTTCTTGCCTCTTGGTGAAAAACCTTATCATTATCTGATCCATGATCTTCTTGAGACTAGTAACTATGGGCAGTTCTCTAGCATCTAATATGTACCTACAGCAATGGAGATGTAAATTTACTGCTAATGTGTCCATATGAAAATGTACTGCTAATGTGTCCATATGAAAATGTACTGCTAATGTTTTGATATGAAAAGGTACTCACTTGTTGAACACTTCACAAATATTGTTGAGAAGCAAATCACACTTTGGAAGTTCCTCAAAAAATGCCTTGCACCATTGCCTTGGGTCAATTGCATTCAAGTACTCAAATGCTCCTTCATCTAGTGCTTTCATCTCATCCATGTACCTCTGCCAGTCTGCCTCACGTGTAGCTCTTGCAATTTGCCATAACTTGTTCTTGAAAATGTCACTTCTCCACCCATTCCTTGCAAAGTTTTGATGGAGGTGCCTAACACAAAACCTATGTTGTGCATCAGGCCACAAAGCATTCACAGCATTGATCAATCCCTGCATTAGCAACAAATCTTGTCACATAACAATGGCATTGATCAATCCCTGCATTAGCATTGATTAAATAAGAATGCCAAAGGCACAGATAAATATTACCTTCTGCCTATCACTCATAAAAGTCCATGGCCTTGTGTTCTCTATGCCTAGATCTTCTTTTAAAGTGCTCAGAAACCATTTCCAACTTTGGGTATCTTCCACCCCAACTATACCAATGGAAATTGGGAAAATACAATCGTTTGGGTCTACTCCTACAGCTACCAGCATGACTCCACCAAATCTGTTCTTAATATGGCACCCATCAATGCCTATGATGGGCCTGCAACCTGCCATGAACCCTCTCTTGCATGCATCTAGTGACATGTAGCAGTTCTCAAACAATCCAAGCCTTGCATTGACAAACATTGTACTGCCAGGATTTGATCTCCTAACTTCAGCTGCAAAATCCCAGAGTAAACTGTACTGTGCCAATTCATCTCCATGTATTTGCTTTAGTGCAATCCTTCTTGCCCTTTCTAGCTTGCTTCTGCTTGCAGACATGTTGAAGTCTTGTTCAATGAGCCTAGCAAAGTTTTTGATGGACATCTTATCATCAGCTCTGAATTTCTCCAAATACTTCCCAGCCAGATATCTTGCTGTGAACTGCTTCAGTTTCCAGTCCCTTTCACAGTTATGCCCTTTCTCATATTTCTTCACTGTCCAAGCTTCCTTCCTGCTATCAGGTGCAGCATATAAGTACCATTGACACTTTGGTTCACCCATACAAGCAGCCCTAACCCTCTGCAAATCATTCTTGATGTAATGAATCTGTACTCTTTGCTGCACAATGTATTCTTGTATAGCAGTTCTTAGTTCCTTCACTGACACAAACACCATGCCAATGTGGAATTCCACTTGTTTCATGTTCTCAGGCCTCCACCTTTTCATCCTCACTTTCTTCTTAATTGTCTTCCTTCCATACTTGTCAGTTACCTCAACTTCATCAGCTGACTCAACATCTTCAATGTCTGAATCTTGCAGGTCCTCAAAATCATTTTCTGTGTCATAGTCACTGTCATCAACCCATTTTGATTTGTTCTTCTTCTTTTCCTCAAATTTATCATCCACCCATTCTTCATACAAATCATCATCATCTGCTGCTACCTCATTGTCAGAGTCAACCCGGTCTTCATCGAACTCGCTGTCTTCACTCTCATGTGCTTGTTCTGCATCATGTGCTTCTTCTTCCACACCCAGCTTCCTCCTACTTCTTCTCAGCTCATGGCCAGTATTCTGGTGCTGCTGCTGCCTAGCTGGATCACTGCTGCTGCCAGCATTGCTCCTGCCAGCTGCTCTAGGGCTCAACACAGGAGGCAGCTCAGGAGAACCACAGATCACAACATCATCAATGGTTACAGTGTGAGGAATATGAATATCCTTGTGGTCAACATACAACTGAAAAAATGGAACTTTGGAACGACAGCAATCATGCTCAGCGTGTCAGTATCAGTGTCAACATGTCGTAGTCCTATGTCCATGGTCATTCCAGGGAGCAGCCAGTATATAGCATATTTTTCTGGTTGATGGTAGCCTAACTGCTGCATGAAATCTGAGAGCCACAGGGGAGACCATGTGTCCGCTTCACAACGATCAAACAGAGCTACTTTTCCATCAATATAGCTCTTCGATGGCCCGAATCCGCAAAAAAACCCAGCATAATTTATCTCTACTGTAAACTCGTCCTCAAATGGTCCTAAAAAGCGAGCAAATCATCACAACCTATCGCCGATTCGAGCTCAGGAACATCTACTGCAGCTAGGGTTAGGGTTTCTTACCGTAGCGCGCGGGAGGATCGCCGGGTCGTCGCAGCTTCGGGCCCTTGCTCGCGGCCTCCATCCTCGAGACCACCGGTCGATCGCCTCCGGTCTGCACCGGAGCCGTCACCGGAGCAGCACCTCCGCCGCCAGTTCGCCTTCTCTATCGCGGGAGTGGAGTGGACAGAGGTACGGGACCGAGAAATGAATTGACCTCAACTGGACGGGCTTATTTGCAATATTTCACTTCAGTCTGTTGAGCCTGGTAGGCCCCACTGCCGATGTGGCAACGGTCAAAGCTGGTCAATGCTGGTCAGACACGATTAGGACCTCGCGTGAAGCAACATTTAAAGATTTAGGACCTACTTATTCCGTTTTAAAGATTAGGGACTAACTTGACGCAGCGGGAGAAGAATTAGGACCGCCCGTACATTTAACTCTTTTTCAAGCTAGGCCACCATCCGCTCATACGCCATTATTCTCCCCTCTCAGAGGTAGCTCTTCCAGATCCACCGCCGGCGACAGAGCAAAGCACCTTTTTTCACCCCCGCGACCATCTGTACGTCACTGCTGTATCTCTACCTGCGCGGCCACCTTTCGTCGTCGCCGCTCCTGCACGGCCGCTGCGGCTCCACCGCCGCCGCGTCGCAGGTACATGACATAGCTCCCGAAATCCCATTGTGTTTTCTCTCCGTCTCTTGTCGCATCTACGGAACCGCTCATGTTTTGCAACCGATTGCAGCCCAAATCTTGCTGGGTCATATCCCCGGAGCTGGAGATGCAAATGACGTCTTCACCATGCCCGCAGGATTCAAATCGCTGATTCCTGCTATCATCTAATCTGAAATTTCTTTGCCTTGCCCACTATGTGACAGTTGGTGAAGGGGTGGATGCTCCGTACTACACCGACGGCGGCCTTCCGGTGAGCAACGCCGTGTCTAACGAAGCGAGCAACATCGTTGATGGCAGCGTGGCTGAAGAAGGGAGCAACGTCGAGAACCGCGGCGTGGATCAAGAAAGGAGTAATGGGCTCCACGGACAGCTTGAGGAGGGATCAACGGCGTCGAGCACGGCTTCACCCAGGAACGCACCAACAGCATCAACAACGGCGTCGAAGACAGCTACTCTTTTTTCGATGTTGGGTACCAAGCTGTTAACGAGAGCGACGATGAGGTGATGAGCCACCGGCGACATTAAGGTGACAGCGGCGTCCGAAACCTCGTGGAGTGTTGTGTCTGCGCTCTGCTCGTTTGATCTTAGATTAGTCGTCAGGACTAGTTAGTCGTCAGTTAGTTTAGTGTTCTTTATCTGGGGTTGTTGCTCTGTTTTGGTCGTGAGTTAGCAAGCAGGAAAGATTTTGGGATCCTTTTTGGCTGTTGACGTCGTCTTGTGAAATCCGTCTTGTACCAAATATGTATGGCATGTAATCTGTTTCATTGTAATCTGGTCATCTAAGCTATTCAATGGTGATGTTCAGTAGCAAATTGCCTTGCAAAATACTTGCGTTCAAGAAACGAGCACGATTCCCTGCTTTGTTTGAGAACATTCAGGAGTGCAAGCTAATCCTGTTACTCCCTCGTTCCGCTGCCCCATTCTGAATTTCTAAAATTTCCTGCTATCCTCCATGGAATGCGATGTGAGTATCCATTATTTACGGACTCGTGCAAAAATTCTTGTTATCTTTTCTAATCGTAGGATGTGACGCAATTCAGTAGGCAGTTTTTCGCGGGAATCCTGGGAGTGAAGAAATATTTATGGTTCTGTCTAGTCTTTTCGCGAGCATGGGTGCGCCTCTCTCCTGTGACTTCTCACTGCTCGAATCCATGGCATCGTCACCATCTTAGCTGTGAGAGGAGGAAAGCTCCCACCGACTTGATAGAGGTCTTCTGATAAAAAAACAACTCGCTCTGTTAATGCAAAAACATACGAAATATTCGATTGATCAAAGATTTTCCATTACCATGCAGGGAACACTGTCTGTAATAAATAGATATGTTAATTTGGATACATTTGCACTGCCAGACATACATCAAAAGACTACACCAAAAACATCAAAGCTGAATCGCACTTGCAGCCACTGTAACTAGTAATAAGCTGGAAGCTATGAACAACACATAGCAACAAACAGTAGCATCACGAGGCGGATCTTCTTGAACTTCAAGGCAGAGACATTCAGTACATTTAACTAGGATTGCACTTGCACAGCTAAATAACTGGGATTTTAACTGACTGCATTCGAGCTGTATGCTCTCTCCTGCTCCACTATTCGAGCGGGTGTGCTCTGCCGCTGCTGCCCCCAGTGGACAACTGCTCTAGATGGAACAAGTCTATTAAAATCCCATACATGTCCGGTTCTCATGGCTTTAACCCGCGTCTCACGGATCTGACAACAGTCGCTGAAAATGCAGAAAAAGGATTGGAAGCTTTCCTCTCGCAGCCCCTCGTTTCCGGATCTCAAAGCATCTAGCAAGACCTGAACGGACAAGATATGACCTGTACCCATTGGTGCAGGTACATTTGTATTTCCCTAATTAACTAAGACAAACATAGATATAATGAGTGCCATTTAGATAAAGTACTAGCACACAAATAGTCATTGAAGGAAAAGACATAGATAGACAGGTAGATACTAAAAATGACTGATAGTAGTGTTGCCAGCCAATTAAAATGACACAAACATTCTGCCTTCAGAGAATGTCGACTGACATCTTGACATACTTCCCTTCCATAGCAAAGAGAATGAGTACTGTCATTCCAACCTTCAGTTTAAAATCCTGGACAAGCTCAAACCAACCAGATTCAAACAGCACCCTTCCATCTTTGGACTTATGATATTTTGCTTCCTGTAGGGTGTCACCCATAGAAAGAATGAACCAGCCGCTATCAGATATCTGCAGGTCCTTACAATATGTTTAGGGATACGCTGCAGACAGAGACAGAACTGATATCAAAAAACCAAGTGAAAAAAATCTGAAAACAGAATATTTTGAATTAAAAATTGGCAAACATGGGATCTCAGAAAAAGAAATATTATACCATTCCATTATGGTAGATGTCAGTGTTTGTAAACTTGTGCACAAAAACAGCACCCATCCCTAGAGTACGCTTGGCCAAAAGTTGGTTCTTCCTTGCGGTTTGATCAGTAGTTAACCTAAGACCTCCAGTGTACACAATAACTCTTGCATCATCCTCACATATTTCACCTTGTGAACCAATGAATGAACCATGTAAAAACAGAAAATAATAATGAATCAAACAGAAATCAGAGAATCATGACTCAAAATGAGAAAATGAAGAAAATAAACTCAAAACCACACCTTGAATCCTAAGCTTTTGGGTACCATCAGGGGCTTCTGGGACGATGCGAAAGAAATGAGGAGCATTATCCAGCCCAATCTTAACCCTGTCACCAGCCTCCATGCCATAGTCAAATATGAACTCCTTGTAACCATCACCACAAATGCACGTAGTAGAGTCACGTTTCTTCACATTGAACTTGTAATCAACTTCATCCGGTGAAATGGCATCAAAAATATTGCCAACAAGTTCATTGAATTGCCTTCTCACATAACATGGAACAGTCTACACAAAAATGACAAACAGAAAATACAGAGCACAATATCATACACAGGACACATTCGAATGTAAGAGTGATGAAAACATTATGAGGTGAAAAAAAATAATGTTTATACCATGGACTGAAGGTGATTATTCCCTAAATATGAATGGAAAGAGCTGCGTGTCTTTCGCATCTGCTGACAACGGCTTCCCCTCGATCCACACACAATGCATGGCATCCTATGGTTGTGTAGATTGAGAAAAGGAATTATGACTAAAATAAAATGCATAAACCATTGTTTCATATTAAAAAGGATTACTAGTTTTAGTAATGAAGACTAATATACATATTAGTGAAAAAAGGATTACTGCATTTAAGCAATCTAGTATGAAAATATATTATAGTGAAAAATCAAGTCTAATATACATAAAAAGGGGAGATCTGCAGTCCAAAAACACTGTGTAAAACTGTCTCCACTTAGTTCACCATTTTAAGAACTAAAACTAGTTAAAATGAGAAAAAACTACATCTCAAATTGCAAATAGTAGGCAGACATCTAGAAGGACAGAAGTAAAAAAAATCAACTGCTGGACAAGACAACAAAGAACAACTGAGAAAGAAAAAAGGCCCAGAAAAGAAAAGATAACTAAAAACAACCTAGATGTGGAAACGAGATAGTACCTGTCTCCTTGGACTTCCTGATCTTATTGGACTTCCTGATCTTCTTGCACCCGAGATGTGAAGATGAGGAAGGAACCGGGAGTATGCAGAGAGAAAGTAATGAAGAAAGGTAGTGGGGGTGGGTGAGTGGCTATATTAAGTAGGAGAGTGAAGGCTCTCCCTCCCCCTATTAAATGCTGCATGTATGAGTGGAGAAAAGCTTGGACAGTTATAATATTAATTAACAATAAAAGACCACAAGCTTGACCACAAGCTTGACTTCAAAAAGTCCACCATTGTCTGGTGCAAGTTAAAACTGAAAACTGAGGGACTAAACCACTGAAGAATGAGTCGACTACAACTGAAGAAACAATATTCGAAACTGAAGAGTAAAGAACAAATGAGATGACAAACTCAAGACTAAAACAAATGAGACTAAGATATTGAGATAATCAAACATACACTGAAATCACTCAAATGCAGACTAACCAAATGAAGAAAGAGAATGAAAGAGAATAATGAACACTCAACAAAAATCAAACACTTAAGAAAGAAAATCTAACTGAAGACATGAGAGCAGGAATGAGAGCAGTAAAACTGAGAGAATGATATGAAAAGAAGACTCAGAGCTAAACTGAAGAATGAGAGCAGGAATGAGTAAAAAGAAGCGATTAATAAAAATGAAGAATAAGACTGAAAGATGAAATACAGAGTTCAAAAAACTGTTGAAGAAAGAATGACACTGAGAAGGAAAATTATACTGAAAACTGAAGAAAAGACTGAGAATGAAAGAGAACAATGATCACTCAAAATCAAACTGAAGACAGAGAATGAAAGAAATCAATCATAAAACTGAAAGAAAAATCTAACTAAAGACAGAGAATGACACTGAGAAGGAAAATTATAATTTAAGAATGAGAAATTATACTGATGAAATACTGATTATACTGAAGAACAATGAGTAAATTAAGATTGAATAAAACTGAAGAAATATTGAGTAAATGAGGACAAGAAATCAGACAAAGACAAGATATGAGAGAAACTGAGAGACTACTGATCAAATAAGACAAACTGAGATAAACTAAGATAAATTGAAGATATACTGAGATACTAAAATGATGAATGATAAGACTGAAGAAATAAGAGCTACAAGAATGATAGAAAGAAAGACAAAACTGAGACTGAAAATGAGAGAATAAAACTATGACAAAACTGAAACAGAACATAATGATAGGACTGTAATGAGTTAAAACTATGATTGAAATGAGAGAATAACAGAGAATAACTAAGAATGAATTGAGACTTAGGACTGAAGATATGAGAATAAGAATAAGAAAATATAATGATGATGAAAAGGAGCAAGACTGAAAATGAAAAATGATCAAATATTTCTTTTTTTATGCAGGTACAAAATCATGGAAGCACAATGACAGGGAGTGACAGTGTATTCGATGATCCACTGTTTTTGCAGGTAAAAATAAAAAACAAAAATAACAAATGGAAGGATTTGATGAAATCAATATTCAAATTCTTTTATGCCCAAATTTTTAAAAAGGTAAAGTATAAAATCACATTTTTATAGTAAATCTATTTTCATGTGTGCAACACAACTTTTCCTACATGGCGCTGCTCAGGGCGACCTCAACATAAACTACTCAGGTGTAAATTCACATGGCCAGGTAAATAAGAAAATAATACACAAAAACCTTGCTCTAAAAAATATGTTGTAGATACATATGGAAAACTGAAACCACTGTTTATGTATAGTCTATTATTCTAATTTTTTAAAACATGTGCACCTGTAGGGAGACGCCCAGAGTATGCCAACATCAGCAAATGGAAACAATGTGTGCCAGCCGTGTACTGATGAGAGCCGCAATGGCATTGGCACAAGCAGCCAAAAAGATACCTTCACATTCGAGGACGAAACAAATCAATTCATATCTAGTGTAAGCACAAAATAAAAGAATATCATATGAGTAATGCATGTGACTACTGTGTTGACAATAACAAATCTTATGTAGAAAAACTTAATAATGGATAATGCAGGCCCATCTAAAGTTCAACTTATCATCCTGAACTGAAACAAGATGGAAATAAGGTACTTCTTATCCAAAAAAGAATAGCGCACACTTTATATCAGGTTGAGATCAATGAAGAAAACATGAGATCTAATTAAGAAAAAATGTAAAAAACAGGACAAGAGCGCAGCGTAAGATACTAATAAAAATAGTAAAACTGTTTTCGTGTTTTTCCGCAGACACTATACACCAAGCATGGATCTTCTGCTGCATTTCTCACATAAGATACTGATGACCCATGGAATCTGAGCATGTTTGACAACATACAGCTCGAAGAGGTAACGTACCAGAAGAACACATATATAATAGATAAAAATGTACTAATGGTGTGTTGTGGTACCTTCTAAAATGAACTTGGTTTCCCATGTGCAGGTTGCTGTTGATGTATCCACAGACCAAGGCCAGCAAATGACTGAACAAAATGTTGCGCAACCTTTGGTATCCTCCAAAAAGGATCAGGAGGGACATGATCGTGCTTCCACAAGCATGCCAACAAGCAATGTAGACAGTGATGATTTGACTGTAGAACAGCAGAAAGATATTACTGAAGATGATATAAATATCTTTCTATCAAATGAAAAGTTAGCTGCTGATGGGGTTGAGAGAGAAGAAAATTCAAATAATGACAGTGACGGCCAGTTAAAACCTGAACTTGGGATGGTCTTTGCTTCAAGAGAGGAAGTTCAGAAGTTCTTCAACTTGTATGCTTTCACGATAGGCTTCTCTGTCAGCTGTGTTTCGTCTTACCGTACTACAAGCAAAAAAAGAAACAATGAGATCATAAGATTTACTATGAAATGCAACAAGTACGGCAAAAACACTGTGGAGGAAAATGAGCAGATTGTATCGCAAAGACAAAGCACAGTCATAGCAAAAACTGACTGCAAAGTTGAAATGGTGGTTAGTGAGAAAAATGGTTTGTGGCGAATCACTGGACTAAACCTGATGCACAACCATGAGCTCTGTCCGCAAAGCAGGTTCTATCGGTCACACATATACATGTCTGATGGGGAGAAAGAAATGATCAGAACTATGAAACATTGCAACATGCCTACTCGGGACATGGTTGCAGTTTTGGCTTTTATAAGGGGAGGCATGTCACAGCTACCATACAACAAAAAAAAGGTGAGCAATTATAGTACAAGTATTAACAGGGAGGTGACAAACAATGATTTGACGGAGGTCTTGGACTGGTTTACAAAGAAAAGGAATGAGAACCCAGGTTTCTTTCACGCCCTTGAATTGGGTAAAAAGAACAAAGTTCAGAGTGTATTATGGGCAGATGCTAGAGCAATACAATACTTTGACATTTGTGGTGATTGTGTGAGTTTTGACACTACATTTCTTACAAATAAGTACAATCTCCCATTTGCACCGTTTGTTGGTGTGTCACCTCACGGGAAAACCTAACTATTTGCATGCGCTTTCATAATGAATGAATCAGCTGAAAGCTTCAAGTGGTGTTTCCGGCAATTCAAACTAGCAATGGGTGGCAAGTGCCCCAAAACAATTATAACTGACCAAGACAAAGGAATGGGAAAAGCAATACCAGATATTTTCAAAGGAGCCATACACAGATGTTGTTTGTTCCATATTAAGAAGGCAATTGATGATAAGGGAGGTTCAGTATTTAAAGCTCATGAAGGCCTGTATGAGGAACTACAGGACATAATTGACAGTTCACAAATTTGAGACACTATGGCAGGCAATGACAAATGAGTACAATGTGGGGCATATTAAAATCTTTCAAGACCTTTGGAAAAGTAGGCAGAAGTGGGTTCCTGTATACTTCAAGAATAAGTTCTTCCCATTCATCCAAACAATAGCTAGAAGTGAGGGCACCAATGCATTGTTCAAAAAAGGGGTTGGCGCACAATTCAGCATGACAAGCTTCCTAAGAGAGTACCAGTGCATAATGGACACGATTCATGCAAATGAGGATGAATGCGATCATAACGCAATCAACAAGAAAGTTGGTGAGAAAAAGTTCCTCACTAAATACTACATTGAAAGGCAGGCCCATGAGCTATACAATATT
Organism: Dactylis glomerata; assembly: GCA_007115705.1. Taxonomy (NCBI): domain Eukaryota; kingdom Viridiplantae; phylum Streptophyta; class Magnoliopsida; order Poales; family Poaceae; genus Dactylis; species Dactylis glomerata. The sequence goes on from QXEO01001553.1 coordinate 170,688, forward strand.
TCCATCTTTAGGAAATTTCAGAAAAACCTGGGTGATGTTACAAGGCTACAGATCAGGGAAGAAGAGAAAGGCAAGATGTACTGGGTGTTTCAGGCAATAAATTACCCAATAAAAGAGCATAGACCAAGAGAATACCTGGTTCAAGTTAATGAAGAAAAACAGGAGTACTCGTGCATCTGCTGCATGTTCAATAAAGATGGTCTGCTTTGCTCGCACATCTTGAAAGTCATGCTTCAACTGGAAATAGATAAGATACCAGATAAATACATAATAGACATGTGGCGGAAGAAGGAAAAAAAAGCTATTCAATCATCATGTTCCCCCTCCAAATGAGGATACCACTATTTTACGATTAATGTTCTATCGCGAATGCTGGGACAAACAACTTCAAATGGTTCAACGAACAAAAGAAAGTACAACTACTTGCTACAAGAGATCCAAAGAATAGATGCAGAAATGGCAAGAATGGACACTGAAAATGAACAAAACTCGGTGATGGGAGAAAACAGTTCATCAAGAACAGTTGTCAATCTAGACCCTACAAATCAAGATGGAACAAGAATACAACTACTTGACCCAGATGTTGCTGACACAAAAGGCCGCCCTAGGTTACAAACTATAAAAGAAAGAATTAAGCAGAATAAGTTCTATACCTGTAGCCATTGTGGTAGTACTAGACACACAAAGAAAAATTGTGATGTTCTGCATTTGGTTTTCAACTTGCCAAAGAAGAAAAAACAAAAGACCACAAAGGAGAAAGGTTAGTAAAAATTTATAGTCTCCCTACATAATATAAAGGGAAATTGTGTTGATAAACAAATGACAAAGGGAACTAATTGTATTTCAATCTTTTTTATGCCAGGTACTACAAAAACCGGAGCAAATGTCACAAATAGCAAGATTTATGTGGACTCTACTCAATCTAATGATGGCCTACAGCACCCGATTCAACCAAGTGCATCTTCCTCGGCGGACGCACAAAGAAACTAGAAACTAGAAATCAAAGACTACTGTATCTGATTGTGTTATGTATGAATTAATGGATGGTAGTGGCAAAATAACTATGGGTTATATTTATTAAAAAGATTCATGTGTCTATATAAGAAAGAACATGTTGGTACCTTGATCTTGTTTGATGAAATGAGAGAAAACCCCATGTGTCTTCATCGTATTCCTACAAAGTTGAAACAATACATCGTTCAACAACTAAATGAAAAGAAATATGTACTGTATAGAGAACAAACTAACAGTCAAACCAAAAGTAAAGAGCGCATTTGGTGTGCCATACCACCAATTCCTCATAGCCAGGCATCGTCATTGACTCCAAATGATCCTGCTCGGCGGTCTAAATTCCCACCACAGAGAACATGTGTTGGATAGACTGCAATCTGTTAAGGCACCTTTGAAGTCAAACTAGCAGTCCGACATCAACCTGCAGCAACTAAAAAACTGAAAAGATCTTCCAGCTTAGCAGTGCCCAAAAGTCCCATACGGTTAAGCGAAATACCAGCCTTTAAACTATTCAGATTTAGAAAACTAAGAAGGGAAAATACTAATTAACCATGACTTAACAATATATAAAAGAAAACTACAATAACTAGTCCCTCCTCTTTTTTCTGGGCTTTGAACCATATATCCAACTTAAGAAAACTTAAGAGTGCATAGGCGGAATTCACTAGAAGACTCGAGGAAAAAGGCAGCACCAAAGAGCTGAGATACTTAACACTGAGTAAAACTAAAAATGCGAATTGAAATGATCTAAACCCTAATATAATCAACAAAGAAATAGATAAGTTGGAAAACAATGAAGAAACACTAAACAAGAAACACGTTGTATATTTTGGAAAAAAATCAGAACTCTTCACATATTCTTGCTATGCATATAAAATCAACTAAGACTTCTGATGACAGCCGCAAAAAAAACCAAATCAGCACCTATACTAACTTATATGTAACTGAAATTTATATGAATAAAAATACACTCTGATGATCGCAAAAGAAAGGTTCAAAACAAATGTGATTCCTCCTCCTTTACCCGGGCTTGGAACCGGCTAGCCAACTTAATAAAAACCTTGCAAAAAGAATGGCGTAGGTGGAGTTACCCACACTAACCCCCTAGTAAAAAAAACCCCATCAACTAAATGCAGCAAAAATAAAAAGAGAGTAAAGAGCAAAAATTCAGGCTGTAAAAAACAGAAAAGGTTCAGGTTAAGAAATATGTGATTAAAGGTGATCTGAAGAATAACCATCCAAACATCAAGTTCAAACACACAAAAAAGATCAAACTGAATATGAGTTCTCATGATATAAAATGTGCTATCATAGACAGTAAAGTTTGGTTTTTGTAATAAGAAAAGTAACTAAAAAGAAAGTACATCGCATGTAGACTAAGAAAGTAAGACTCAACAAATCATAGGTCTTTCAACAATTTGACTTTGGAGATTCAGTAAGCACGGCTTTATTCGCCATTGCCGGAGGTCTATTCCCAATTCCCATAATGGTGCTCACATTAGCTTGTGTGTTGAAACAAATCAGCTTCCATGTAGCTTGCGCATGAAGTCATCCTTGCAAAAAAAAGTGGAATGAACAAATATATCACAGAGATAAACATAGATTAAATAATTCACTTAAAAAGGAAATAGACAGAATGAGAGAAAAGAGAGAGTGATGCTACCTTTACAAAATAATTGGTAACTATGCTGCGATCAACTTTATTGCCATTGTGAAAGAAAAGGCGATTTGCGTATTGTATGCGGATGTGCCCAACATCATCATCACTGAAAAGTCTGCACATGTCCTTTCTAGGATCAAATACCTCCATAGCTTTCATGGTGATGACGCCGCAATTGTGACTGGTTCATGAAATAAAGTAATGATGTAAAAAGAAAACTATGCTACTTTTGGTGTGTATGATAAGATCTAGATGGAGAGAAAAGGGCAAAAACAAAATAAAGGGAAAACTATAACAAAACCAGAAAGTTAAAATGCACTAACGCATTCCCCTGTTTCGGAGTCCTAGGAATCATCACTTTAAACTGATTGAAGTAAGATTCCTCAGTTCCAAAAACCATCTTCCATAGAATTGCAAAGTTTCTCATCTGACAGTAAACAAAAATAGACAAAAATAGATGAGAAAAATACTTAAAAAATGAAAAGAATCTGTACTGTACTACAATGATGATCCATGAGACAAGAAACATATAATTAGAAAAAGGGTTGGTTTCAGCTTAACATACCAGGGGAGCTTGTACTGCTAATTGATAATCAGATTTTGGGCCATAATACGAGTCGATGAAAACAAAAAGCTTCCACTTGAAGTCAACAGCAAAAGTAAACCAGTGTTCCAGGTGACATATAGGGAAAAATAGCTGCGCAGAAAATAAATAATTACACAAGTAATAAAATGTGTAAAAAGCATTATTGCATCGAATAAAAAAGATGTGCATGGGACATTATACAACAAGTACAACATGCTGTGTCGGAAAGCTCTAATCTCTTCCCTTTACTTGCTGAAGCAGCGCCTAGAAATGAGGTCCGCACTAAACTCTCATGTTGCGGATTAGACAAGTCAAGTATGCTTTCCTGAATTAAAACATAAGAAACAAGGTAAAAACACATGATTGAAAACAAACTTTCAACAAAAAAGAGCAATGAAAGATGGTACGCGGTTAGTACTGCAGGTTTGCATACCCCGATGTAAGGGAAGAAGTAGTGCCTTCCAGACTTAGAAGGATGAGTATCTTCAAATAGCTTACGGCAGAAACAAGGAATCAGGAAGTTGTCAACATGTCCATCGCGCATCAGCGTCTGACCGAGTGAGACAAAGCTGCAATGCACTCCATGGTATATAATAGCATAGTCTCTGTGTTTGCAAACGTAAAATATAGTAAATAAGAAACCAAGTGATAAAAGGAAAACAATAAAAATAGAGAAATGAAACAAAAACTAAAGGCGCAAAAAAGAAACAAATAACAAACAACACTTACTTCTGAATTCGTTCAGTGTAGGCCAAATCCACGATTGCATAGTAATGCATGATATCTTCATTCATCACAGGAAAACGTGCATTTTTTGCTAAAGGAAACAACAACTTGTTCTTGGGCTGAAGAGAAATGAACCCATTGACTGTTGATCTCTTTCTAGTATTATGACTGCTAATATCCATCACATTGTCATGCTCTGCTAACTCGACAACATAATTTGGTGCCTGCAGGTTGCTTGTTGAAGTTTTCATCTCTTTAATGACATTGTTTGCGGAGTCATCGACGTGCTTGGCAAGCTTCTTTTTTCGATCTTTGAGACTTGTTGTACCAGTGATGGTTAACTCAGGTGACTCTGCAAAAAAGGCAATGAAGAAATAAAATTAAATAATGAGTACAGGATTCCAAAACTGAAAAAATAATGCAGAAATATTGACTGAACAAGGGTAGCTCTTTAGATGGAGGGTGACCAAACCATTGACTGTAGTTGTACGTTTCTCAGTGACGCGATCAATATCTACCACCTCAACAACTTCTGCCGGAGCTTGCATGCTAGCTCTTGCTGCTCTTGTTGAATTACTAACGGGCTTCGGATGCACCATTTTGTTGTACACTTCATCGGCATCAATAGCAAGCTGATTTTGCCACTCCTTGAAGCTTGTAGTACTAGTGATAGTAACTTTAGGTGATTCCTCAAGCTACCATTAGAAAACTAACTATTAACTAAAAGAATTGCAAAAAAATGAACCGCAAAAAATATATAGTATAAAGGATAGCTGAACCTACCAAGATGGCTTTCGGCGTTATGTCGCCAACAGGGATGGGGGCTTGTTGACTTGCTTGCAATGACTTTGGCAACAAGTTTTGCTCTGGGGTATTGCCTGGTACCTTACTAGCTTCCTGCATGACACTAACATGTATCAATAAAAAAACAAAGAAAAGAGAGATTGCAAAAAAAAGGCAGGCTCAAGAACAAAATGCAAACTATATTAACAACATAAGACTAACCTTGCCACCGGAAAAAGGCGACAAATTAATGCGACCAATGGGAGATACAAGATCAGATTGGCAAAGATCAACTCCACGGTCCTCAGGCAAGCGTAAGGTTAACCTTGCCTTGAACTTTGGTATAGGATGCATTTGTGGTGCTGCTCCCCCAAACAGAGAAGAATAAACAAAAAAATAATTAAGAACAAAAGCCAACACTAACAAAGCCACAAAAAATGCAAAGGTTGAGATTGAGTTATTGCCTGTGATGTTAGAGTCTGTTACTGTAGGGTTATTTGCAAGGCCAGCCGGTGTATCTGTGTGAAAAATTATAAGAGAACATCAAACACATGAACTTAACAGAAAATGAATCAGAAAAACCAATATGAACACAATTTAAAAATCAGTACCCAAACCCGCAATGTCTTTCTGAATGCGATTACTGCTCTTGTACCAAGGTCGTGCATTTGATAAAAAATGAAGAATATTATATGCTAACATGTTGCTGTTGCGCAATTGAGAAGAGTTAAAACCCTGGATAGTGTCACATATACCATCTATTGTCTGCGAATGATAGAAAGAAAATCAAAAAAGAATATAAGAAAATAGAAGCATGAACTTTAGTGTGTGACTGCGAAACACAAAAATGAACAAAAGAAGAGATACCTGCCCAGACAAATTCATTCCAAAATTTTCATGCAGAATTTGCTTCTGTTTAGTCGACATAGGCTCACAATTAGTACCATGGGTCATGCCATCATTGCTGCCCACATTTGTTCCCTGTACATGTGTTGAGAACATGTGGAAACAAAGCAGAGATTAAATGCAAAAAATATTAGAAAATAAAATAAAGAAAATTAAATTACAGAAGAAAGAATAACACAAAAAATAAGAATGAAAAATCACAAAAGTAAAGAAAATATACATCTAAGTAGCAGCTATGCAGTTCTATTCTCATCCGTCTCTTGCCAAAGCCTCTCTTGCTTTTCTGATCCAACTCAGAGTACTCTTTGATCATGTCACCACGCCATGAAGTTGCCCTGGGAACTCCAGTGCCAACAATATGTACTCCAAAATCAAGACAGTCCAGATAGTATACCTCCAAAAAAGAAGAAGAAAGGGTCAGAAGTTTAAATAATATAAAATGAATGAATCAAATGAAACAAATACAAAAAGACTGTGAAAAAAAGGATGATCGTACTTACAGTAAGTGCAAACGAACAGAACTCAAAATATTTGGGTTTCCTTCCATTCTCTTTAATGAAATTCAAGGTTTTCCTAATTCCAAGAATAAGATACTTGTAAACTAGCTGGCAAATATCAAATCTCCTCGCTCGTTCATGATCGCCAAGCTGCTGTATGTACTTGGTATCTGAAGAGGCACAGCCAGATGGGCACAAGAAACAAGTAACATCGATTTGCATGAAACACACAAAGATCTCTTGCTCTGTAAGGGGATCACTTGACTTTAACTTGTTGCCAAAAAATGTGATATGGGGAACTTCTGATAAATGAAACAAGGACATAATGAACTCCGCTCCACCGTCACTATTTTCGAACACCTCATCCCCAGAATTTGGTAAGCCGAGGACAAAATGAATTGAGTCTTTTGAAAGATTTATTATCTTGTCATCGAGAATAATTTGCGAAGACTCAGGATCAACACAGCAAGCAAGCCAGCAGGTAAATTGTGAAGGGATGTGAGTTTTGGCAAAACCAAGTAAGCAACTAAAGCCAAATTTCTATATAACAGACTTCTGCTCTGGAGTAAGGCGATGCAGCACTTCAAAGAAATAATTGGCTGAATAAACAGTGAAGCAAGACTTATCCATTCCGGACACCTTTGCCCTTTTATTCTGGAAAGAAAATAAAATGAAGTAAACTAAAAGTAAAAGACAACAAAAATGGCATGGATATAACAAGACACGCAAACAAAAATACAAATATCCAGACCTCTGTCCATGCATCACATCCCCTACAGAATTTTGAAAAATCACTCTTCAAAGATTTTATAGCCTGTTGAAAAAGAAGAAAGAAATAATAACTTCAGAAAACCAATGAACCAAACAAGAAAGGAAACTAAGGCAAATGATAAACATCAAAAACAAGAAGGGATTGCAGAAAAAGTAATCGCTACCTCCTTGCTAAAAAACTCAAAAAAAGCATCATCTAAAATTCTCTTCCTCCTTGAACTGGATGTACCCTTCACGAAATATTCAGCAAAAAATACAAATGAAACAGAACTGAAATGCACCATGACAGAAAAGGTGTGCAAAAAAGGAAAATTCAGTAACTGCAACATCACTAGGTGAGCTTAGTCCGTCGTAGCTATCAGCACTTGATGAGCCACATTCCGACACATCGCCCCAATGAGCATGGACATGTTGTCCCTCCCTGCGATAAAGTAAAACAAAAGCATTATGATTAAACTAGTACTGAGCGGATGGCAACACAAAAAAACACATACTAAGATTTATATGGTAGATAGTTGAAACTAGAGCTTGAACAGAAAATGATAACAAAACACACACTCCATAAAAAATAATTGCATCAAAATTAGCTACCTGAGTGTGCTTACAGACTCCCTAAGAGAATTGCACATGTCACACTATTTTTTGATTCAGAAAAACAATTTGCACCTCCTTATGACCGAACCATCAACCTGTCACTAAGAACACACCTTCCACTAAAAAAGAGCATCACCAAAAAAAACCCGAGTAAATTCATACTATTCACATTCTGATCAGATGATTACCTACAAACACCATTAGTTGCTTATAACTAAATTTCAACTGATAGGTCAAATGTTACTTCCAAACACAGCCTAGCACTAAGAAAAAAGGACTGAGAACCTTGCACGTGTCCCATGAAAATAATGGAAATCCAAAAAGGAGGCAGCACAACTTGTTTTTGAAAACAAAATGCAAAGATAACCGGAAAACCTCGCACTACTGAATATTCAGTTAGCAGGCCAAAAAAATAACAGGAAGGAGCATATTCTGTTTTTAATCACAAGATATTGCATGAGCATTTTAATTAGAAAACAATACCTGCAGCGACTTAACTACTTTCTAACTGATGACTAACACAGACATACACATGAGCATTTCAATTAGAAACATTACCTTCAGTGACTTATCTACTTTCTAACTGATGACTAAAACAGCCTACACATGAGCATTTCAATTAGAAACATTACCTGCAGAGACTTATGTACTTTCTAACTGATGACTAAAACAGACCTACACTGCATCTAACTATCTAACTGACAACAAAATCATGTATCTCTGTTATATCACAAGCAGCCCATCCTCCCTTTCAAACACAAAATAGCAGGCTCAGCATAACAAACGAGGAGAGCCTCCTGGTGCTGAGAACCTCCTCCACCACACTGAAAAGGATGCTGGTTTGCAACAGAGTATACAGCCTAAAAAATGCTGGCCAGTAACTACGACCGAAACTCTGCCACTACTCAACAATCATTCAACCAAAAAATGAGCATAATCCCTCTATTGAGCATTACCCAGTTGCAAAATCGACTAAAATTACAGGGGCACAAAATCTGCTAGCACATATACATGGAAATCAAAAAGGGGAAATATATACCAGGCACGCCGGCGAATCAACGCCCTACCGCCTCGGCGTCGTCGCTCGCTGGAAGGTTCGCCATGGCGTCGCCGCTCGCCCGAAGCTCCGCCATGGCGTCGCCGCTCGCCTGAATCTCCGCCATGGCGTCTCCGCTCGATTGGAGCTCCCGCTCGCGTTCCCATCCCTGACATGAATCACCGCCGGGGAGAACCCAAACCACTACCCCGTCGGATACCACCACCAAATCAAAACTGAACGGATCGTAAGGGCACCTAGAGGGGGGGGGGTGAATAGGTGCTACTCAAATTTTAATTCTTTTTCAATTTAGGCTTGACACAAAAGGTAAATTCTCTAGATATGCAACTAAGGTGAATTTACCTATATGACAACTAGCAAGCTAAGCAAGATACAAGATATAAAGGCAATAACGGATAGAGGTAACCGAGAGTGGAGCACACGGAGACACAGATGTAATTCCCGTAGTTCCTTCCTTTTTAGGGGAAGTACGTCTACGTTGGAGGGGTGTGGTTGCCACAAAGGCCTAACCAACGCCACAAAGGCTCACCCTATTCTTCGGTGCAAGCTTCCGCCACAAAGGCCTAGCTCACTTTCCACTAAGGGATTCCTCAAGGCGGAACCGGCCTTTACAATCTTGGGGCACGCATCCACAACCGAATTGGAGGCTCCCAAGCACAACACAATGCTGTCAAACAACAAGTAGCAATATATCAAATACACAAAACAAGGTCTTGGGACACAAGGGAACCCAAGGCACAAGGGCCCTCAAGCAAATGAGAGGGGAAATCAAATCGCTTCGGTGAGGATGTAGATGATGGTCTTCTCCTTCGATTCTCCAAAGATCAAGAGCTTTGGTGGGTTGAGGGAGGAGATCTAGTTGATTTGGTGGCTCCAATAATGGTGTTCTTCAAGCTTGGGACGAGCAGCCCTTTGGAGAAGAAGGTAGGGGGTATTTATACCCCCTCAAAATTTGACCGTTGCCAGCCAGGAAAGTCCGGCTAAAGGCGGAGTTAAGTCCGGCTAAAGCCGGTCACACCGGCTAAAGCCAGCCTCCACACCGGCTAAAGCCGGTCTGAAAAATCCTGCCCTGCCGGAAATAGCCGGACAAAAAGCCGGGTTACTCCAGAGACGCATGGCTTCTTCCGAAACAGGGCAGCCCGGCTATAGCCGGTCTGGGGACCGGCTAAAGCCGGCCTTCCTGGCCAAACTTCATATAGAACCTCTCCCAGAGCATATTAGCACCATTTCCTCAAGAATTTCCTTTGGGTAATGATAATTATCAAGTGTAACATAGGAAACCCAATATCTTGTGCAAGAACATAATAAAATCCTGCAAAGCATAATCACCACATTAATAGATAATGTATTGTTAACAAACGCCAAAATCAATTAGGCGGGAAATGCTCTTTCAATCTCCCCCTTTTTGGTGTTTGATGACAATACATAATTTTGCATGTTTCAAACGATATAAAATATAGACGGAGCTCCCCCTTGCTATGTGCCTTATATTAAGTTTTGTATTTGAATACAAAGACACATCAACAATAAGAACTCCCCCTAGATTTTATAGTGTGATCCATATATGCACAAGATATATAAAAATAGCACATAATCAATAAGCATATGATATGACAAGATATATAGCAAGTAGGATCAATAAGGATAATCATAAAGACTACTACTCATGATAATAGCACATAGTTCAACACATAGTAGTAGATGATAATCCAACTAGAGTTCAACCATGGGACACAAGCGAGCAAGCACACGATAAGAGCTTGTGACCCAACCAAATCCAAATGGAAAAACAACACAAATCCAAATGGAACACATGCAAATGGGACATTCTCCCCCTTTGGCATCAAGACGCCAAAAAGGGAGACAACAACACGAGATCACTCCTCATAATCATCGAAGTCCTCATCTTCCTCATCATCATCTCCTTGATCATCATCTTCTTCCTCTTCATCATCATCTCCATCTCCTTCTTCATCTTCTTCATCTTCTTCATCAATGGCTTCCTTGCCCTTGGAGGTGACTTCGGCTAACTCCTTCCAATCAAAAGATGATCCCTCATTCCACTTGCCAAAGGAGAAGGTTTCCTCAGACGGGTCTTGCTCTTGGGATTCTTCTTGAGTGCTAGCTCCTTTGCCCTTCTCCACAATCCTCAAACGAGCATCCAACTCTCTTTGCTTCTTGTGAATGTGCTTGCGGTCCACATAGTCCTTGTATTGAGTTTGACGCACATCATTGTTCATGCAAAACAAAGCCCTTTGCCACCACTTGAGCTTCTTCATCTCTTGACCCATTCCACCACTTGGTGGATCCGCGTTCTTCCTCCTACAACCACTAGCATAGCGGTTGCCACCCAACACATCGCTCGAAGAGGGAAAAGCACTTGAGGTGCTAGACACCAAATGAGCGGTCTTCTTGTAGAGCTTGTTGGGCTTGTGCACTTCCAACTCTTCATCTAGAAAATCTTGCTCAATCTCAAAGTCTCCTTCAATGCCTCTGTCAATGATAAGCCTCATGATAAATGGAGCAAAAGGAGGGATTTTCCTGTCAAGCATAGCAATCTTCATCTCCATGAAGATAAAGTACATCACATCGAGCTCCATCCCTTCACACTCCCTTCCGGCCTCGAAGACAAGACGGGCATGGTGGAGTAAATGCACAAGTCCACCTCTGATAGAATCATTGTTGCCCCCACTTGGAGCAATGTTGGCACGGAACATCCGAAGCAAAATATCATAGAGGGGAAGGAGATTTGCAGTCTCTCCCGCTTTGCCCCCGGGACCATAGAGACACTGGATCTTCCTCTTGTTGTACTCTGTGGTGTCAAGATGCAAACGGGCACCTCTAGGTCGATGAATGCCATCAAACCTATAGCCCAAAAGCTGCCCGAAGCGAGAGATGGTAGAGCTCTTCCTCACTTCACCTGACATCCAAGTGAACCCAACCTCATCCCTAGTGTCAAACTCCAAAGTGGCAAAGAACTGCTGGATCAAACGAGGATTATAGTCTTGTCTGAAGACCATCAACTTGTGCAAACCCAACTTCTGAGTGACCCAGAGAGCATCAGCAAAGTACTCATCCCTGGACAACGATGCAATGTTGGTGAACTTCATGGGGCAAACCTTTGTGCTCATGGTCTCATACACCTGCTCATAGATCCTCTGATGCTCTGACCGGTAGAAGGAACCACTGTCGATGTCCCTAGGCATGGCATAGAACTTCTGTTCACGGAACTCACGGTACTCTTGCTTGGACAAGTTCTTGAGATCACCAATGTTAGCAAACAGAGATTTCTTCTTTTGTTCTTCCAACTGCTTCTTCTTCATAGCAGCGGTCATACGTGCATCGTGATGTTCTTGACGGCGGGCAAGAGAAGGATCAACATAGCGAGACCGCTTGGGTCGAGAACCACCTGCAAACAGCACATAGGAAGATAGCATATAGGATGAGCATGCAAGCCAGAGGATCAAAGAGCAATAGCACAAAAGGAAAAAAAAACAGGACAGTACTTGGTGATCTACACCGGCTATTTCCGGTCTCAGGCCGGCTTTAGCCGGTCAGGCCGGCAATAGCCGGTCTGACACCGGCTTTAGCCGGACCAGATGAACACAATTCGAAATCTCAGGAGTAGGCCACCAAAACTAGTCAAGTATTTTCGATCTATGCAATGCTGGAAGGAATCACGAAACCAAACATTCCTAGATGAACCAACAAGGTACCACAAAATCAACTAACCCTAACCCTAGGGAGACCTAGGGAGAGAGAGAGAGGAGTAAGTAGGGGAGGGTACCCTGGTCCATGGGGAGGGCGTCGGAGAGGATGGCCGGCCGATGAGGGGGGGGGGGCTCCGGCGGCCGGAGGAGAGGCGAATGACGGCGGCGGCGGTGGGTCCAAGGGAGGAGGAGCTCGAGCAGAGATAGGCATGGGGGTTAACTGAGGAAACCCTCACCCCCACAGCCTTATGAGATGGGCTCGAAAACCCCAGGCCGGCTATAGCCGGATGGGCCGGCTAAAGCCGCACCCCGGCTATTTCCGATGAAGGACCGACTATAGCCGGTCAAGATGGCACAAAACAGATGACTTTGATTTCAGGAAATTCTGGGCATGCAAGAGAGGATGCTGGGCTTTAGATAAGTGGGCTTAGGATAGAAAAACATGCAAGGAGTGGTTCTTGGCACTTGACATTGCAAACACAAGAAATCTTTGGAAAATCCAATGCAAGTGCCTTCCCATATCAAGGATAGAGACAATGATGAAAAAGGCTCAATAAAACTCAAATAGGATTTGCAAGGAATCAACTCTTCGAAAAGAAGAGGTCGGTGGCCGAGGCCACCATGTATGAGTGTTATGGCATTGGACCGCGAAGATGTATCTTGGGTCCATAACCAATACTCGTCATTGAAACTCATATATCACAAAAATGATAGAAAGAGAACAAATTTGTTACTATCGGCATTATGGGGGAAGGGATAGCCCAATTGATTAGGACCGCACTCCCCCTATCTCCATGCCCACACCTAAACCAAACAAGTATTGAAAAATAGGTGTATTTGCAAGATGCTCAAGCCACACTCCTTGAATCAATGATATTTAGCTCATTCCTCAAATATCCAAATCTTGCTTCATCAAGGGGCTTCGTGAATATATCAGCAAGTTGATCCTTGGTGCTCACATATGCAAGCTCAATATCACCACGGGCAACATGATCTCTAATAAAATGATTCCGGATCTCAATATGCTTGGTTCTTGAATGTTGCACCGGATTATAGGCTATCTTGATAGCACTCTCATTGTCACATAAAAGAGGCACTTTGTCACAATTGACACCATATTCCTTTAAAGTTTGCCTCATCCACAACAATTGAGTGCATCCACTTGCGGCGGCAATATATTCGGCTTCGGCGGTGGAGAGAGATATACAATTTTGCTTCTTAGAAGACCAACACACCAAAGACCTACCAAGAAATTGGCAAGCTCTGGAGGTTGATTTCCTATCATCCTTGTCACCGGCCCAATCCGAATCCGTGAAGCCACAAAGAGAGAAATCCGAACCTTTGGGATACCAAAGCCCATAAGTTGGGGTATGAACCAAATATCGAAAGATTCTCTTAACCGCCATAAGGTGGCTTTCTTTAGGAGCGGCTTGATACCTTGCACACACACCTACACTCAACACAATATCGGGTCTAGATGCGCAAAGGTAAAGCAAAGAGCCGATCATAGAACAGTATACCTTTTGATCCACATCTTTACCATTGGGATCAAGTTCAAGATGACATTTTGTGGCCATTGGTGTGGCGGCCCCATTTAGTTCCTTCATCTTGAACCTCTTGAGCATGTCTTGGACATATTTGGCTTGATTAATGAAAGTCCCTTCTTTCAATTGCTTGATTTCAAAACCAAGAAAGAACTTCATTTCGCCCATCATAGATATCTCGAACCTATCGGTCATAAGCTTTGAAAATTCATCATTAAAAGCTTTGTTAGTAGAGCCAAAAATAATATCATCAACATAAAGTTGGCATACGAAAAGCTCCCCATTGACCCTCTTAGTAAAAAGAGTGGGATCGATTTGCCCAACTTCAAACCCACGGTCTAACAACAACTCCCTAAGGTGTTCATACCACGCACGTGGGGCTTGTTTAAGGCCATAGAGTGCCTTATGGAGTTTGTAGACATGGTTCGGGAAGTTGAGATCCTCAAACCCCGGGGGTTGCTTAACATACACTTCCTCTTTCAATGGACCATTTAGAAAAGCACTTTTAACGTCTATTTGTTGCAACTTAAAGTTATGATGAGTGGCATATGCAAGAAGGATACGGATGGACTCAAGGCGAGCCATGGGAGCATAAGTTTCTCCAAAGTCAATTCCTTCCAATTGAGAGAAACCTTGAGCAACCAATCTAGCCTTGTTCCTCACAACAATTCCAAGCTCATCTTGCTTGTTCTTGAATATCCACTTTGTGCCAATCACATTGCGGCACTCCTTTGGCTTCTCCACTAACACCCATACATTATTGCGCTTGAAGTTGTTGAGTTCTTCATGCATAGCATCCAACCAATCCGGATCTTCAAGAGCTTCAAATACTTTCTTGGGTTCAACCATAGAGATATAAGCATGATGAGAGCTAAATTGTGCCAATTGACGCCGGGTTGACACTTTGCTTCTTAAATCTCCAATAACCCTCTCAAGGGTATGACCTTTAAGCTCCAAATCCCTTTCAACTCTTTTCTTGCGACGGGCTTCGATCTCCTCATTTGACCTTGGAGGAGTCACTTGATCATCTTGATCATTTTGGTCCCCGTCTTGACCATCAAATTGACCTTGATCATCATTATCTTCATGAGTAGGTTGATCTTGGTCTTGTGAAGAATTGGGGGCAGTTGAGATAACCAGAGAGGATGGTGGTGCCCCTTCTTCTTCATAAAGGTCCTTGTCTTGTTCTTCGGTTGGTGCATTAGTTGCTTCCTTGGGAGAGGCTTGTTGAGCTTGTGAAGATGAAGGCTCCACTTGAGTAGAGCATAGTCCTTCTCGGTCCGCCACAAGGTGTCCCTCAATGGGGCAGAAAAATCCCACGCCAATTCTTCCTATGGCTTCTCGAGGTATTTCATCATCTACATCACAAGAAACAACATCTCGCCCCCCTGGGAGCCGTCATTCTCTTCGAATACCACACTACAAGATTCTTCAACACGTCCGGTGGACTTGTTGAAGACTCTATAAGTGTGGGATTCGGCACCATAACCAACAAAAATACCTTCTATTGCTTTCGGATCAAATTTACCTAAACGAACTCCTTTTCTTTGAAAGAAACACTTACACCCGAAAACCCGGTAGTAGGAGATGTTGGGCTTGCTTCCGGTGAGTATTTCATATGGAGTCTTGTTTAGGCCTTTGCGGAGGAAGAGCCGGTTTGAAGAGTGACAAGCCGTAGAGATAGCTTCGGCCCAAAAGTTGTATGGAGACTTAAACTCCGCCAACATGGACCTAGCCATATCCATAAGAGTCCGGTTCTTCCTTTCGGCTACACCATTTTGTTGAGGGGTGTATGCAGCGGAATATTGATGACGAATCCCCTCATCACTAAGAAATCCATTTAAGGTGTAGTTCTTGAACTCGAGCCATTGTCACTTCTAATTGCCAAAATAGTTTGCCCATGTTGACGTTCAACTTCCTTGGCAAAGTCGATGACGGTTTGTTGAGTCTCACTCTTATGCTTGAAGAAGTAGACCCAAGTATATCTTGAATAGTCATCAACAATCACCAAACAATATTTCTTCCCACCAAGACTTGCATGAGAGGGAGGACCAAAAAGATCCACATGAAGGAGCTCCAAGATCCTCTTGGAAGAAATGATAGTCTTGCTCGGGTGGGGAGAATCATGTATTTTTCCTAGAACGCAAGCCCTGCAAACACGATCTTTGGCAAAAGAAACATTCTCTTTTAGTCCGAGTATGTGGCCACCCTTGTGAAGGCTTTGCAAAGTTCTCATATTGACATGGGCTAGTTGGCGATGCCAAAGCCAACCCACATCGGCCTTTCCAAATAAACACATTGCACTTGTAGTGGTTTTCCCCGAGAAGTCTACCACATACAAGTTATTTTCAATGTGCCCAACGAAAGCGACCTTTAAAGACTTGCTCCACAAGAGTACCACAATTTCATTATCAATGAAGACGGCAAAGCCCATCTTACCAAGTGCACGAACTGAAAGTAAATTGTAACCTAGGGTCTCAACAAGCATGACGTCCACAAGGGAAATGTCCGGTGCGACCACCACCTTGCCAAGACCCAATACCTCGGATTGTGACATGTCTCCATAAGTGACGATTATGTTGTCGTCATTAGGCCTCATCTCCGTCATAATCTCCTTGCTTCCGGTCATATGACTTGTGCATCCACTATCAAGCACCCATTTTGATCCACCGGAAGCATAGTCCTACAAGAGATTATTGCTTGGTTTTAGGTCCCCATTTCTCAATGGGTCCTCTTTTGTTAGCAACAAGGGTCTTTGGAACCCAAATAGACCAAGCAACATAACCATCATTTGGACCAACATATTTTGCATAAACATCACCATAATAATCACGAAATAAAACATAGTGAGGGTTAGCAATTCCCGCATGATCATCATGAGTGGCTTTGCCACCCACAATAGGATCCTTCTTTGCTTGTGCGGGCTTGGCCTTCTTTTTCTTGATGTTCTTCTTCTTCTTCTTTGAGACAAAGCCAATCCCCGTTTTATCACCAAATGCCTTTTGCTTACTCAAAAGGCCATTCAAGTTTTTCTCACCTATGGGAATGGAGGACTTGGCAAGCTCATCTTTCAACCTAGCATTTTCTTCAATAACATTTGCATGATCACAAGTAGAAGTAGAAGAACTAGGCACATTATTCTTAGTCAATTGAATTTGAAGTTGTTCATGTGACTTGGTAAGAATAGAGTGTTCACTTTTCAAGGCCTTGTGAGCCTTGTCAAGATCTTCTAAATCCTTAACAAGTATATCATGACCAACACCAAATTCAACTTTTCCTTTTTAAGCATTTTTACTTTAGCACGAGCATGGTCACGCTCTTTAATGAGTTTGGAAACAACTTCATTATTAGCTTCCTCAATGGAATCGAGCTTCTCTTCAAGAGTTGCTCGTTCCTCTTGCTCTTCTTCAAGAGACTCGGTTAGTGAGGCAATATCTTGAGCATATTCTTTTTCAAGCCTCATTGTTCATCTAGTTTTTCAAGAGTTTTACCATATTGGCTCAATAGACGTTCAAAGTGAAGCTTGTGAACACCATCTACACTAGACACATAATCATCAAAAGCAACAATTTCTTCCTTTACTCTAAGACTAGCAAGATCATTCAAGGAAGCATCATTTGTCTTAGAGGAAGAGAAAGATGTGGGTGATACCTCGGAAGACTTGGCCATAAGGCACTTGACGTTCTTGACAAGAGAGTCCTCATTGGGGGATTCAAAGAGTGATGTGGAGGAAGTGGAGGTGGTTGCCATTGCGGCCATCTCACTAGTTGTGGTTTCTTCTTCATCACTCTCACTTGCGGAGTACTCTTCTTGAGTCAAGAACACAAACTTTGGTTGTTTCTTCTTTGGTCCACCCTTCTTCACAAATGGCTTCTTGGATGGTGACTTGGTCTTGCTTTTGAAGATGAGCTTTCCACCATGGTCTTCTCTCTTCTCATAAGGGCACTCGGCAACAAAGTGAAATCTATCATTGCAATTGTAGCATGTCCTCACCCTTTGACCATTGTTGTCATTCCTTTGATAGCCACTTGACTTGCTTCTTCTTTGATTGTCTTCTTTAGCCTTGTGTGGATCAACCCAAAAGGTTTTTCCATAGAAGGCCATGTGCTCATTGTACTCATGTCTTATGTCCTCGGGACACATCTCAAGCCTTGCTTCAATGCTTGCTTGATGTGGAACCTCTTTCTCAACCACACTAGCTTTTAATGCAAGATTGGAGCTTCTTTGCATTCCTATGGCACGAGCACGAGCATCTTCCGCATTTTGTGCGGAAACCTTGTAGGCTTGAATCTCTTGCATCACTTGATTGGAGGTCATCTCATTGAAGTTGTGCTTTCCTTGAACACTCTTCACATCCGCGGGCTCATATGGAGTGAGAGCAAGAATGTACTTCATCTTGATCCACTCATCATCAATATGGTGAGCACCGAGGTTCTTGAAGGTGGTAGCAATAGCCTTGAGTCTTCTATACATCTCTTGATGATCCTCACCATCCATCATGAAGAAACCCTCCGCTTGATTTGAGAAGGCAATATATCTTGTTTTCTTCATGCTCTCATTGCCAACAAAGACGTCGGAGAGTCCTTGCCAAGCTTCTTTGGCGGTGGAGAAGTGTTGGATGTGAGGCAAGTCCTTGGGCCCAACGGCGACTTGAATCATGTGGAGAGCGGTGGCATTGAGTTGACTATTGACCGTCTCTCTTCTTGTCATGTTGGTGGGATCCACGGCCTTGAATCCTTCTTCAACAATCCTCCAAAGCTCAATGCAAGAACTGCGCATATGAGAGATCATTTGATATTGCCATTGACCAAAGTTTAATGCATCAAGCTTAGGCGGATCACCTCTATGGTTAATATGAGGATGAGGAACCAGCGGGTCGGGTGA
The DNA here is from genome assembly GCA_007115705.1 of Dactylis glomerata. Classification (NCBI taxonomy): domain Eukaryota; kingdom Viridiplantae; phylum Streptophyta; class Magnoliopsida; order Poales; family Poaceae; genus Dactylis; species Dactylis glomerata. The sequence goes on from QXEO01001553.1 coordinate 189,417, forward strand.
ATACCAATGTGGGTATTCACCTTTCCCGTCGTCCTTGGTGGAAGACTTAGCATCGCCATTTTTGTCGGCACCCTCCTCATCTATCCCCACATTCTCCACTTGTGGAGTAGCGGGTTTTTCCGGAGGTGGAGAAGCATTAGTAGTTTTAGCTTGCATGAGTTGCGCTATCATTTCACGCAACTCACTTATTTGAGATGTCATGGAAGTCATGGATGATTCCAAAGATTTAAACTCATCCATAGAGACTTGACCCGTGCCCTCTTTAGGTGGGGGATCCATACTCTTAGGCGGTTAAGCCCGAATTAAGAGCCGAGGCTCTGATACCAATTGAACGGATCGTAAGGGCACCTAGAGGGGGGGGGGGTGAATAGGTGCTACTCAAATTTTAATTCTTTTTCAATTTAGGCTTGACACAAAAGGTAAATTCTCTAGATATGCAACTAAGGTGAATTTACCTATATGACAACTAGCAAGCTAAGCAAGATACAAGATATAAAGGCAATAAAGGATAGAGGTAACCGAGAGTGGAGCACACGGAGACACGGATGTAATTCCCGTAGTTCCTTCCTTTTTAGGGGAAGTACGTCTACGTTGGAGGGGTGTGGTTGCCACAAAGGCCTAACCAACGCCACAAAGGCTCACCCTATTCTCCGGTGCAAGCTTTCGCCACAAAGGCCTAGCTCACTTTCCACTAAGGGATTCCTCAAGGCGGAACCGGCCTTTACAATCTTGGGGCACGCATCCACAACCGAATTGGAGGCTCCCAAGCACAACACAATGCTGTCAAACAACAAGTAGCAATATATCAAATACACAAAACAAGGTCTTGGGACACAAGGGAACCCAAGACACAAGGGCCCTCAAGCAAATGAGAGGGGAAATCAAATCGCTTCGGTGAGGATGTAGATGATGGTCTTCTCCTTCGATTCTCCAAAGATCAAGAGCTTTGGTGGGTTGAGGGAGGAGATCTAGTTGATTTGGTGGCTCCAATAATGGTGTTCTTCAAGCTTGGGACGAGCATCCCTTTGGAGAAGAAGGTGGGGGGTATTTATACCCCCTCAAAATCTGACCGTTGCCAGCCAGGAAAGTCCAGCTAAAGGCGGAGTTAAGTCCGGCTAAAGCCGGTCACACCGGCTAAAGCCGGCCTCCACACCGGCTAAAGCCGGTCTGAAAAATCCGGCCCTGCCGGAAATAGCCGGACAAAAAGCCGGGTTACTCTAGAGACGCATGGCTTCTTCCGAAACAGGGCAGCCCGGCTATAGCCGGTCTGGGGACCGGCTAAAGCGTGCCTTCCTGGCCAAACTTCATATAGAACCTCTCCCAGAGCATATTAGCACCATTTCCTCAAGAATTTCCTTTGGGTAATGATAATTATCAAGTGTAACATAGGAAACCCAATATCTTGTGCAAGAACATAATAAAATCCCGCAAAGCATAATCACCACATTAATAGATAATGTATTGTTAACAAACGCCAAAATCAATTAGGCAGGAAATGCTCTTTCAAAAACCGCCAGGAAGGAGCGCGAACGACCAACACCTCACCAACACCTGCTTCTGCTGTCCTTCTTCCCCCCGGCTCCGGTAGAGATCCCCAGACCCTCCGCCGTCGGAGCCCCCACCACCACCACCCCAAAACGAAAACGCCCCGAAATCAAAACCGACGGGAAGGAGGCGGCGGCCAACAACTCACCGACTCCTCACTGTGGTGTACTTCCTCCACCGGCCCCAGCAGAGAACCCCCAGTCCCTCCGCCGTCGCAGCCCCCACCCACCACCCTGACACCGCCCCCGCTTCTCCCCTGCCAAAGACGAAGGGAAAGTGGAAATGAGCTGGTAGCTACGGACAAATGAGCACGGACCCCAAAATTCAAAATTACAAAACCAGCAAAAACCGCACTGCAGAAATAAAACCGGAAGAAAAAAAACCCGGAGACAATCCAGCTGGGGGGAGACGAGCGCACGCGACAAGATTCGCGCCAGTTCGAACGAGCGGCTAGAGATCTGACTTGAAGCCAATTACGTTTTCAGCTAGCTAAAAAATAGGAAAGGTGAACAATTAATCAATTACCAAATCATTCAATGGAGATTTACTACTAATTAATCAATCACAAATTCACCAGTACGTGAATCACTCGCCGTCATATGCTCGATCGTGCAATTAAAGGGGTACTTAATTGTCATGGTTCCTAACCCTCGTATGCTTGATCGCGCACATGAGCAGAGTCGAAGGATAGTCCATAAGAAATTCTGGAAAAAAGGCTAGGCTAGCAGCCGCTGAACGGCCGAACCCGACAAGTCCAAGGCGGGATCCATCACCGCCCGCTGTCCTCTCTAGCTTGTAACCCGGCCGGAGGTAGAGGCACTACTGCCCGGCCGGAGGTACGAGGTAGAATTAATGGTTTTCCTTACATGTAGCTTACCTGTCCTCCCTATGCCATATTGGTTAATCTGATTTAGGTCGGCGATTGGGAGGGCGGTGGCCTTTGAAAACATTGTGGTGATTGTCCTTCGTGGCAGGGTTGTCGCCGAGCATCGCATGATTGTCGCCGAGCATCGCATGATTGTGGTGATTGTCCTTCGTGGCAGGGTTGTCGCCGAGCATCCGCTGATTCGCAGGGAGACTGGGAAAAGGCTTCGCTTTGCTCTCGCGACCTTGGCGACTCCGCGGGCGATGCGGTGAGTCCTGGGCGAGATGGCGCTTGGGGTGCCGCCGGCGCCGGCGGAGCGGCCTCCCGTCTCCCCGCAGGTGGTGGGGGACTCGGGGTCCCTTCGCGGTAGGCGCTGGGCCGACGTGGCCGACGAGGTTGACGCCGAGGAAGCGGTGCTGGCCGAGCTCGCCACGAGGTGTTCTCCCCCTTCGAAGCCGTCCCTCGGCGATTTCTTTGCGGTGGCGCGCCGGGATTTGCGTCCGCGTGGTAGGGGCGGGTGCGGCGGAGCTGTGAGGTCACCGGTGAGGCCCTCGGCGTCCCCGCCGGTGCGTGGAGACGATTCGTCGGTCGGGCGGCGCGGTCCCAGGGTGGGGGCTGTCTCCGGTCTGGGTCACGATGGCGGGGCGGTGTTGGGGCGCGATCCCATCTTGGAGAGGTGCTCCGAGATGCGGATTCCTCCGATTCTGCCCATGGTCGCCGTCGTGCCAGGTTCGGTGCCGCTGCCGGCGTCGTCCTCCTCTGCGCTGGCGCAGGGGGACGCTCGGGGCTCCTTCGTGGACCCGGCTGGGCCGACCTCGGGGCGGAGGCCCATCATCCCCTGGCGCAGCCAGGACGCGCGCTCGCGTGGTGGGCCGTCCGGGCCGCTTCGGCCCATTGGCGCTTCGCTTTGGATTCAGAGAGGTGCCTGCTCACTCGACCTAGGGTTCCCAGCACCCGCCGCTAACGTCCGTCGCCATGCCACCCTCGCCTGTCGTGTCCGCCTGTGCGCGCCGCCGCCGCCTTTGCGCCGGAGCTTCGCCGACGCCCTGATGAAGCGGGGTCGGAGCCCCTCCCCGAGCGAGTCCCCGCCAATGCAGCATCACCGTCGCGTGCGAGCGGAGTCCCCCCGTCCAGCCGCTCCCGAACCCTACCGGCCGCCGGCGCGCCCTCGCTCCCCCGCCCCCCGCAGCCCGTCGCATCCTTCTGGGTGGGCCTCCGACCGGCCGGCGGGCCGCCGCGCTTCCCCTGCCCGCCGCGACTCTGCCCACTCCCGCCCCGTCCCTGGCAGACATGAGGAGGCCCTCGGCCGCGGCCATGCCCGCTCACCCCTGCGTCGGTCCCCTCGGGCGAGGTCGCCGGGCTCCAGGGTGCGGTCGCCGGGGCGTCGGGGGCCCTCTCCTGCAGCGCGTCGGCAGGAGCTTGCGTTCCGGGATGCGCTGGTGCAGCACCAGGGCGCTAGGCCGGTGGAGGACTCCTAGCGGCAGGACCGTGCTGTGCGTGAGCCTATGCAGGAGCTATCTCGCCCGGAGGTTTCGGGTGCGGCTGGCTCTGCGGCTGCCAAGAAGAAGAAAAACAAGAAACGGAAGAAAGGCCCGGCTGGTGGCGTGGGAGGGAACCAGAGCGGGATCCCACCTGCGCCGCCGGCCGGTGCGCGTCCTCAGGAGGAGGGCGTGCCGCCTCGAGAGAAGACGGTGACGACGAACACTTGCTTCAACTATGGGGTGGTTGGCCACTTCCGCTCAGATTGCATGGAGCCTAAGCAGTGCATCTTGTGTGGGGATGTTTCTCACCTCGCTATGGCGTGCACTGCTCGGTACCGGCGCAAGGCTCGGGAGACGCTAGAGTTCTTGGGCCATGGGATTGATGGAGGCTTTTACTACTTGGACATGGGGGGTGCCGAGCCGCCAACCCCTCAGCACCTCGCAGTCATTTCTGTGCTTCCCACCCAGGACCCCCCCCCTTGGCCATTGAGATCACGGCAGAGATCATCCGCACCGAGCTCGCTCAGCTGGAGTGTGATTGTGTGTGGAATGTGCGGGAGGTTTCGCCTTCTGAGTTTGCGGTGGCGTTCCCATCTGCCGAGCTTCTTCGGGCTGTGTCTTGGAGTGAGACAACTATTCTCCCGCTTCACAACATCAAGGTCTCTATCAAGCCTTCATGTGTGGACCCGGAGATAGTTGCCTCACTCTCCTCTGTCTGGGTTCGTGTCCACGGGATTCCGGTGGCGGCGCGGAAGGATTCCTTCCTCGAGCTGATCTCGCAGGCCATCGGCAAGCTCGAGGAGATTGATGGTCAGTCGCTTGCCGGTCAGGGCCCTGTTCGTCTTCGTGTCCTTTGCCCTGATCCGGCCAAGCTGAACTGCTCGATCTCGCCCTTCTTCTTTGGGAAGGATGGCAGGTCTTTGGTCGTGGAGTTGGAGAGCGAGGAGGACCAGGGTGGGTCCTTGCCTCACTCACCCCGCCCTGGCCAGGACATCCCCAGAGAGACAAGGGAGGATGAGGATGACGACGACTCTTCGGGAGACGACGGCGGCGGCTCTGACAGGGACAGGGGGGCTGTGGCTTCACCTCCAGGGGGGTGGCGACCCCTCCTACCTCCGCTTCGCCCTCGCGCACGACGGTTCCCGTCGCTGCTCTGGTCCAGGCATCTTCGCTTGGCCCCCACTGTCCAGGGTCGGTGGTACTCTCCAGGAGTGCGCCGGCTAAGCTGGTGCAGGTGGACGCTCCTCGCTTCCTCCGCTCTGACCCCGTGGAGCCCTTCGGGTTTCCTCTCTCCCAGTACGGCTCCAACTTCTGCCTCGCTGGCCTTGAGTCTCCCCCCCTAAGCTTCGAGCCTCGCCCGCCGTCTCAGTCGCCGGGAGGAGGGGAGGAGGACGCCTCGAGTGTGGGGATGGAGGTTGTCCCTCCCTCTTCTCCACGCTCTCCTAGGGCGGTGTGCTACACATGGTCCCTGGGCTCTACTCCCTCCTCGCCTCGGGGACCTACGACTCTGGCTCCTGCTGTCGTGGTGCCAGTCTCGGTCGTCCCCGACACTCCTGGGACTGGCACTGTGGCTCGTGGCCCTCGCCGTGCCCGTCAGGCCGCTCAGCCCACCCAGCCCCCTCGCTACAGCACCCGTCTGGCTCGGTCTAGAGTGGGAGGGGTGCTTGAGCCGACTGTCTCCGAGCAGGCTTCTCGGCGGGCGGCAGCCCGCAACCTTGACCCAGGTACCCCCTCATCAGATCTCCCTTCCCCCCTTCTGGTTCTCGTTTTTCGATTCTCGATTCTGTTCCCGTGGACGACTTGGACATTGTAGCCTCAGACTGCAGCATTGTATTCCGTGGGGAGCGAGGTCCACGTTTGGAGCAGATTGCCGCGATAAAGGCTAAGGAGTTGTATGAGGGGGCCCTAGCTGCCTCTCGCGCTCAGGCGGAGCGCGAGAGGGCAGGGGCCCCTGAGCCTACTGGACCTGTGCAGGAGGCACCTGGGTCCAGTAATGGCGCCACTCCTTTAGCTAGCAGCGAGGTAGGTCCTACCGGGACCCCCCAGGTGGGGGGGGGGGTCACGGGGGCGACCCCCCTTGGCTCCGTCTCGGCCCTCGACCAGAGGTAGGGCTCGCTCGGTCCCCAGTAGGGGGACCACCCCCGATGTTGGTGTCCAATGAGTGCTCTCATCTGGAACCTTAGGGGGTTCGGGGCGCCGGGTCGTCAACGGCAGCTCAAGGAATACATGCGCCAGGAGAACGTGGACATTGTAGGTTTACAGGAGACGATTAAAGAAAGTTTTCTGCTTCACGAGCTCGAAGGTCTTAGTAGGCACAAGTTTGCGTGGCACTGGTCTCCGGCCTCTGGCCACTCGGGTGGTATCCTCCTTGGGGTGAAGGAGGACACCTTCGAGGTGGAGGATATGGACCACGGGGAATTCTTTGTGAGCATGGCCCTCACCCATAGACATTCTAACCTCAGCTGGGAGGTTATTATCGTTTACGGCCCCGCGGACCATAGTAGGTCCCCCGCCTTTCTCGCCGAACTAAAATCGAAGGTGGATCGATGCACCACTCCAGTGGTGGTAGCGGGGGATTTCAACCTGATTCGATCCCCGGATGATAGAAGTTCGGCGAATATTGACGCCCCTAGGATGCGGTTGTTCAATGACTGCATTGCGGATCTCGCTCTTAGGGAGATTGCGAGAGTGGGAGCGAGATACACCTGGAGTAATAACAGGGTAGATCCGATCCGGAGTGTGCTAGATCGTGTCTTCGTGTCGGTAGAATGGGAGATGGCTTTCCCTCTCTGCTCGCTTCGTGCGGTTACCAGGATAGGTTCTGACCACTCCCCCCTTCTCTTCTCGATGGGGGGTGGGCCCCCCCGAGGTCGAACCGCTTCCACTTCGAGAACTTCTGGCTCTCCAAGCCAGGATTCGTGGAGGCGGTTAATCTCAAGTGGGAGGCCGCGAGGGCATCTACCCCGCGCGTGTTCAATGCGGTGGACGTCTGGCACCACTGTGCTAAGATGTCTCGCCAATTCATGCGGGGTTGGGGTGCTAATCTTGGTGCGGAGCTCCGTCAGAGTAAAGGCATCATCCTTGGAAGGATTAAAGATCTTGATGCGGCGTCGGACTCTGTTGGCTTATCCGCTGAGGAGTGGCTTCAGCGATACGCCCTTGAGGCCTCCCTTATGGAGATCTATAAGGGTGAGGAGGTGTTCTGGCGACAACGGAGTCGCCAAAACTGGCTCCTTAAAGGGGATGCAAACATGGCATACTTCCACGCTATAGCTAATGGTCGACGTCGGAGGTGCACCATTCCCTGTCTATGGGAGGGTGATAATCTTCTGGAGGATGCCAGAGATATCTCCTCCCATATTTACTCCTTTTATAAGGAGTTGTTCACGGCAGGGCCCCGCTCAGGGGTGTCATTAGCTGAGGACTTCTGGCCAGATAGGGCTATGGTCTCTGCTGAGGAGAATATGGAGCTGACCCTCCCATTCTTGCCCGAGGAGGTTAGACGGGCGATTATGGAGATGAAGGCTGACTCTGCTCCGGGACCAGACGGGTTACCGGTTATCTTCTTTCAAAAATTTTGGGAGAAGATTCAGGCTGTGATTATGCCAATGTTCCAGGAGTTCTACATTGGAACCTTAGTTATGTCTCGGCTTAATTATGGTATGATTACCCTGATCCCCAAGATTGTGGGGGCCACGGATATCCGCCAATTTAGGCCGATTACAGTGATCAACGTCATACTGCGGATCTTCTCGAAGGTGTGCGCTTCAAGGCTTGCTCCACTTATGGAGCGCCTTACGCATCCTGGCCAATTTGCCTTTCTAAAAGGCCGGTTTATCCATGATGGGATCCTAGCACTTCATGAGATTATCCATGAAGTTAAAGTCCGACGCCTTAAAGGTGTGTTCTTAAAGCTAGACTTCTAGAAGGCTTATGACCGTTTGGATTGGGCCTTCCTCCGGCAGGCTCTTAGTCGGAGAGGATTCGATGGCAGGATGATTAGTTGGATTATGCAGATTGTCATGAGTGGCAATACTGCCATTAACATTAATGGGGAGGTGGGCCCCTTTTTTAGATCTTCATGTGGTGTGAGGCAGGGGGACCTTATCTCCCCGCTGCTTTTTAACGCTGCGGTGGACGTCCTTGCGGAAATCTTAGAGAAGGCTAAGACTTCCGGCCACATCTCTGGTGTGGTAGGGCATCTCATTCCTGGAGGTGGGATTACCCACCTCCAATATGCGGACGATACTATGATCATGGTGGAGGGGTCAGAACTTGACCTGGTCAACCTCAAGTTCCTTCTCCTCTGCTTTGAGGCCATGTCTGGCCTTAAAATCAACTTTGATAAGAGCGAGGTTGTGGTCATGGGGTTTGAGCCTGAGGAACAACAGCGGATTGCTGACAACCTCAACTGCAGGCTAGCGTCATTCCCTGTCAATTACTTGGGGATGCCAATTCGGGATACTAGGATTCTCATCAAGGACTTGGACCCTTTAGTAGGGAGGGTTAAGTCTAAGGCTGAGCCTTGGCGAGGAAAGTTTACTTCCAAGGGAAGCAAAACTGTCCTCATCAACTCATGCTTAGCTAGCCGCCCCATGTATGCTATGGGGTTGTATCTCCTTCCAGAGGGAGTGCACGGGGAATTTGATAAGGAGCTGTCGCGCTTCTTCTGGCAGGAGCGCAATGGGCGTCAAAAGTACCATATGGTTAAATGGGCCGATCTGTGCGCCCCCAAGGAATGCGGGGGCATAGGCATCCTGGCTTCTAGGCGCATGAATGTGGCCTTGATGCTGAAATGGGTCTGGCGGATCTTGAGAGGTGACGGCGGGTTATGGTTACAGTTGGTTAAGGCCAAATACCTGAGGGGCCGCCCGCTTATGGCATGTGAACGTCGGGAGGGATCTCAGTTTTGGAGATCCCTTCAAGACATCAAGCATGAGATTAGGGCGGGGGTGTCCCACTCCATAGGGGATGGAGCGGGGACCCTGTTCTGGCTTGACTCATGGCTAGGTGGGCGACCTCTTAGATGGGATTTTCCACAATTGTTCGCCATTTGCTCCGACCCGATGCTGCTTGTGGCCACGGCGGGCCACAGGATGTGGGATATCCCGTTCCGCCGGGTCTTTGGCCCGGAGGAAGCTATGGCGTGGGAAGCGCTACGTGCTAGACTTCCCGACTCTCTCTCGGCCTCCTCAGACAACGTCTCGTGGCACTTGTCCCCTTCGGGGCTCTTCACGGTTAAGTCCGCTTATCGGGCCCTATGTAGAGGGCCCGTCCTGGCGTGGACGTCTCCATTGTGGAAGGCCCCACTTCCTCTTAAAACCAAGATATTTGTGTGGCAGTTGCTTCGGGATCGCCTTCCCACTTCGGTGGAGGTGGCAAAGCGTCAGGGGCCAGGTAATGGCCTATGTCCCCTTTGTGACGTACCGGAGACGACTCATCACATTATATTTACCTGTCCTGCTGCCCGCTTCTTATGGAGTTTCATTGCCGAGGCCCTAGGTCCTGAGTGGCAGGCCTATGACCTTGGCGAATTCCTGGAGGCGCGTGCAAACCATACCGGTGGGAGGAGGCGCCTCTTCTAGCTCGTGTTTGCCGCGATGTCCTGGGCCTTATGGACTATTCGTAATAAAATGGTGATTGAGCATATCTTCCTAAGGCGGGCATCTGACTCTGTGTTCAAATTTTTGGCCTTTTTACAGCAGTGGTATCCACTCTGTAGGCAGCGGGACAGGAACGGCTGGACAGCATGCTGGAGGATCTTCTATTGGCGGCACGCCAATTATCTACGCAGTCCAGCCGTTGAGTTGCTTTACACGTTACGTGGGAGCTGTATCTTTCTTCTTTCTCTTGATGGGCATGTCTGTGCTGTGGCCCCAGCAAACCTTTTTCGCTTTTGTTATATTGGGTACTTAAACTTTGTATGGTTGTGGTTGCTTTATTTATAAAGCGGGGCGAAAGCCTGTTTCGTCGATTGGGAATTGGGAACAGACGACGAGGACAGTGCTAGAAACGGCGGCGTCCATGCTTGAGGAGATCGTGATGGCCGACAAGAGAACAACCATGACCTGTTGTTCGATCATTATCAGGTTAGTCCGCCTATAGGTAGAAACCATTTGGAAAGTAGTAAAGCATGAACTGCTCTAAGAGTCTAAGTGCCCTACTCGTCGTGATTCTTGAACACGTGATTGTGCAGCCTGCAGCTGTCAACACCGTCGATGAGGAGCTTGTCGCAGACAACATGGACGGCGGTGTTCGTTGGGATCGCAGCCTGAGAGGTTGAGCTCGATGATGGCGACTCTTCTTCCGGTGTTGGGTACCAAGGAGCCGACGAAGGCAACGACGAAGTGCTCAGCAACCGCCGGCAAGACGCCAACGACATCGTCCGCAACCTGGCACAACATTGGGTCCGAGCTCGGCTGGTTTGAAATCTGCATTAGGCGTCAGTTGCAGATGCCTGAAAACTGCATTAGACGTCAGTTGCAGAGTTAGCAAAAAAATGCGGTCAATAAACTGTCTTCATTAGTTTTTTTCGTTCACAAATAGTAAGCACTCCCTTCATTTATAAATATAAGATATTTTAGCTTTGTGAAGTAAATGTATCTAGGCATCTTTTAGTGTGTAGGTTTACTTGATATATACACTAAAACTTGTCTAGATATATTTGCTTCACAAACCTAAAACATTTTATATTTATAAAAGGAGGAAGTACGCATGTAGCAGCAGACAGAGGAGTATTTTGTGTCGACTTGCTTTCCTCCACTATTCACGCCTCTACCAAAGTTATTGAAAATTCCGAAAAAATTCACTGGAAGCAACTTTCTTCGGATCTCAAAGCATCCCCATCCTCTGAACGATTGTGATATGACCTGCACCTATTGTTGCAAGCACAATAGCATTTCCCTTTTCACAAACTACATAGAAGAGATATAATTAAGACATTAAGAGTATGTTAATAATATCGAATGAAGTACTCCCTCTAACCCATATTACTCTTCGCTAATATAGATGTATCTAAACACATTTTAATGATAGATACATCCGTATTAGCAAAGAGTAATATGGGTCGGAGGGAGTATGTACATTTATTATTTTTCACCTTATTCTCTTTGCTAAAAACGCATTACTAGCAAGAAGCATCGACAAGACTTGCTTTGGAGATTTCATTATATATTTAAACACTGCCAACTGTATAATCGTTTACAAATTTTTGGCTGGGCAATCATTTGGGGAGTTAGTATCAATGTTAGACCATCGTAATAATTGCAATTCTAGGATCTCACTAAACCAACTAAGTATTCCATGCATCCATTATACTATTATAGCAGATTGATTTAAATATTTCCAAAAATAAACTGCTTGATTTAAATGGAATTCGATAAGTCATGTGACCTTTGCACTCTTGTTTTTTTAAAAAGTGAATATATTGCTTTGGATGTTATTGTTTTGGGAATAAATGCAAGGGTGAAGCGGGTAGAGGAGGAAGACGACACCCTCTTATAAGGTCAGAGTAAAAACAGAGGGATGACGTGAAATCCCCTGAAAGAAAATGATAAAATATATTTATACATCCGTGGCAAGACATGAACATTCAACTAGTTTTCTTAAGTTTTTGGTTTTGCTGGGTGGTTCTTTCGACCTTCTTTTAAACTTAACAATTATTCAAATTTAAAAGTTGTTCACATTCCGAATTTATTCAAATTTCAAATTTATTAGTATTCAAAATTTGTTCAAAATTTGAATATTCAAAATTTGTTCAAAATTTGAATATTCAAATTTAAAATTTGTTCACAAATGAAAATAAATAATTTAAAAATTGTTCAAACTTATAAAAAGAAAAGGAAACCACTACCAGGCTAGCCCAACATGGCTGCTCCCACGGGCAGAGCTAGACTCACACCCGCGTTGGATCGGGGCATAGGTTCTCCCGGTCGTGGGTGGGTGGGTGGGTGGGGGGGGGGCTATTTTGAGCTTGTTACATGCACTATGGCCCCGCGTAGATGTCAGCGACCATGCGGCTACAGCTGATGGGCTACAAGCATCTACTTCGAAGATACGACCCAAGAGGACCAGGTGGCTTCCAGCTTGGCTAGCAGGCCAGGAATGGGCTAAGTGAGTTGTAATCTAGTATAAATAGGAGGCAAGGGTTACCCTTGTTCTTCGGCTTGTAACTGAACGGAAGAACGGCGGTGCCGTGGAACACCGAACCAGCTCAGAGGGTGGTTGGGCGGATCGGGCTGGATCCCCAATTCTACTTCAATTCTCGATTTCCTGTGATTTCATGTGATTCATAGATTAGGAACCTTACATCTGGTATCAGAGCCTCCACCACGCCACCGAGATCCACCCTGGATCTGCCGACCCATCCCCATGCCACTCGCCTTGCAACCCGCCGCCGAGCTCAAGCCATGGACTTGCTGTCTCCGGAGTCCAAGGTCCTCTACGACATGCTCAAGTCCGACATGGCGGAGATCTACGAGGCCAAGTTTGCGTCCTACAAGAAGGAGATGCTCGACGCGGTGAAGGTCTTCATCAACGACACCAACTCGCAGATCAAGGGAATCACCGCCTCCTTCGACACCTTCCATGGCCAAGTCGAAGCCGATCTCGAGTCCGTCAAAACTACTCTCGGTCGCGACCTCTCCGCGGTCCAGCACTCGCTCAGCGCCGAGATCGCCGGTCTCGCTACGGCTGTGGCCCGGGTCGTCCGCCTCGACTCCGGCAAGCAGACGGCTGCGGAACCTGCCGTCGGCCCTGATGGGCACCCCGAGGACATGTACCACCGGGGGCTGGCTGGTGCACCTTGCACGCCACCTCCGGTCGGAGGTATGCCTTCCGACCGTCGATTTTTTCCGATTTGCCCCAATTCTCAGAACCAATTCTCCGCCGTTTCCAGTACTGACTCTACACTTTCTGGGTACCGGGCGGAATTGCCTCAATTTGATGGTTCGACACCGAAATTGTGGCAACATCGCTGCGAGGAGTACTTCGCTCGCTGGCATACGTTGGAGACAAGCAAGGTTCCGTATGCTTCTTCCTTGTTCATCGGTGCTGCGGCAGTTTGGCTGGAATCCTATCTTCTAAAATCTCCTCATGCCACATGGGCCGAGTTCACCTTAGCAGTTCAGACTCGTTTCTGCCGCAACCAACACCAAATTCTTGTCCGTCGCATCTTCCACATTTGCCAAACCACTACTGTCAAAGATTATGTCCGTCGTTTTGTGGAACTGTTGGATCAGATAACTGCTTTTGAAGCTCAGCCTGACCCGATCCATTACCTCACTCGATTCCTTGACGGATTAAAACCAGCCGTTCGTGTTTTGGTGGCCATTCAACAGCCCAAGGACTTGGATGCAACATATACTCTGGTATTGTTGTATGAGGAATTGGGAGATGGTAGCACACCTCTGAACCACCAAAACTCTGTGTCTAGTCAGCTTGGCCGCAGAACACACACTGGGGAGAATCCTCCACCGCCTCCCCCTGCTCGTTGGGTTTCCAAACTGGTTGAGGAGAAGAAAAGTGCTGAATCCCATCGCAGTGCTGCTGATGAGAAATGGGCTTCACTTTGAACGTACAGAAAATCAAAGGGGTTGTGTTTTACCTGTGGTGAGAAGTGGGGAAGAGAGCACCAATGCAAGAACTCCATCCAGTTACACGTAGTGCAAGAGATGATTGACTGCATACAGTCCAACTCTTCTGAACCAGCATCTGAATCTGAGGATGAAAACTTGATGCTCTTGTCCGCGGCTGCTGTGGGTACAGCGCAGCCTACTAACAAATCCATGAAACTTCGAGTCCAAATTCAAGGGCAGTCCTTCCTATTCTTGGTTGATTCTGGAAGTTCAGCTTGTTTCATTGATCAAAGGGTGGCTGATCTGCTTCCCCTCCAAACTTCTCAAACTACTCCTATGCGAGTGAAGGTGGCTGGAGGAGCTATTTTAACAAGTTCAACAGTTCTTCCAGCATTGTCTTGGTCTTCTAATGGCCATGAATTCATTGACAGTTTCCGCGTTTTGGCTTTGGACAGTTATGATGGTATCATTGGATGGGACTGGCTTGCTACATATAGCCCCATGCTTACTCATTGGGGGGAACAATGGATTGCTATCCAGATGCGTGGTGAGTTTGTGGTTTTGCATGGAGAAGAGGCTTATGGCAACTCTCCTACCATTTTGGAGCTGCACATCTTATCTGATCAGGCACCGGTTCCACCGCAGCATCCACGTCCAGGTATCCAAGCTCTCTTGGATGAATTTGCGTCTGTTTTTGAGGCTCCTACAGATCTTCCCCCACGCCGGCAGTACGACCATCATATACCGCTTATTCCTGGTGCTCGACCTGTTTCCTTGCGCCCTTACCGTGTGGCTCCAGCTCTCAAGACAGAAATTGAGCGTCAGATACAAGAACTTTTGGAACAGGGTGTGATCACTAAGAGCAACAGCCCTTTTGCGTCTCCTGTCATCTTGGTGAAGAAATCAGATCATACGTGGCGTCTCGTCGTGGATTACATGCACTTGAATGCCTTGACTGTCAAGGGAAAATATCCATTGCCGGTCATCGATGAACTCCTTGACGAGCTGGCTGGTGCTAAATGGTTTTCTAAGCTTGATCTTCGTGTAGGGTACCATCAGATTCGCCTGGCGCCAGGCGAGGAGTTCAAAACCGCCTTCCAGACACACAATGGTCATTACGAGTTCCGCGTCATGGCTTTCGGCTTGACCGGCGCCCCGGCCACGTTCCAGCACGCCATGAACGCTTCCTTGGCGCCTGTCCTTCAGAAATTTGCACTCGTCTTCTTCGATGACATTCTGGTTTATAGCCCTGATTATGACAGTCACTTGAAGCATGTCCAAGCTGTTCTCGAGATTCTACACCGTGACAAATGGCAGGTCAAGTTATCCAAATGTGCATTTGCGCAAGAGCAAATTGCTTACCTGGGGCATGTGATCTCTGCCGAGGGTGTTTCTACGGATTAGTCCAAGATCGCATCCATCAATGATTGGGCGCAGCCAACTAATCTGAGGGAATTGAGAGGGTTCCTTGGCTTGACAGGGTATTATCGCAAGTTTATCTGCCATTATGCGGTGATCAGCCAGCCCTTAACCACCCTTTTGAAGAAAGGTGCGCTCTTCATCTGGACGGACACGGCAGACACGGCATTCGCTACTCTCAAGCATGCTCTCGTCACAGCTCCTGTCCTTGCTCTTCCAGACTTTGCAGTACCATTTACGGTTGAGACCGACGCTTGTGATGTTGGCATTGGTGCCGTTCTCTCTCAGCGTGGCCATCCATTGGCTTATGTCAGTAGAGCTCTTGGCCCCCGCAACCGTGGCTTATCGGTGTACGAGAAGGAATACCTCGCCATTTTGCTTGCTGTCCAGCAATGGCGACCATACCTCCAGTTGGCAGAATTCGTTATCCGCACCGATCACAAAAGCTTGACTCATCTTACGGACCAACGACTCCACACAGATTGGCAGCGGAAGGCGCTTACCAAGTTGATGGGACTCCAGTATCGAGTGGTTTATAAGAAGGGCATTCTCAATGGTGCGGCTGACGCACTCTCGCGTAAACCTACCGAGGGTGCTGAATTATTCTCATTCTCGACAGTTCAACCGCTTTGGCTTGACAGAGTTCTTGCTAGCTATGACAATGATGCACACGTGCAGTCCTTGCTTCAGAAATTGGCCATTGATCCCTCCTCTGACCCTCATTTCACACTCCGTGATGGACTACTCCGCTATGACAAACGCATTTGGTTGGGTGCCGACCCTCAATTGCATCGCCAAGTCATTTCTGCTTTCCATGATAGCCCTGTTGGCGGCCACTCCGGGTTCCCAGTTACATATCGCAAGCTGGTTTCTCTGTTCAAGTGGCCAGGCATGAAGGCCACTGTCCGAGATTTCGTCCGCTGTTGCCAGGTATGTCAACAGGCAAAACCTGAGTGTCTCCTTCCTGCTGGACTCTTGCAGCCTTTACCGATTCCTTCTGGTCCTTGGTCTATGGCCACAATGGATTTCATCGATGGTTTGCCTCCCTCGCGACACTTTGATTGCATTCTAGTTGTGGTTGACAAGTTTTCCAAGTTTGCTCATTTCCTGCCGCTTAAGCATCCCTACACTGCTTCCAAAGTTGCTGAACTTTTCGTTGATAACATTTACAAGTTACATGGCATGCCTGAGGTTTTGGTCTTCGATCGGGATCCAGTTTTCACAAGTCAGTTTTGGCAAGCAGTCTTTCGTACTACTGGTACTAATCTGCGGCTGAGCACCGCTTACCACCCGGAAACAGACAGAAAGACGGAACGAGTCAATCAATCTATTGAATGTTACCTCCGCTGTTTCATCAGTGCTCATCCTAGTCAGTGGTCCAAATGGCTTTCTCTTTGTGAATTCTGGTACAATTCTAATTGGCATTCTTCATTGGGCAAATCTCCTTTCCAAGTAATCTATGGCCGAGAGCCTCGCTTCTTTGGTATCACAACAACTGATCAGATAGCTCCCAATGATGTGCAACAGTGGTTGGCTGAACGTGCTTTAGTCATGGATTCAGTTAGGCAGCATCTGCTTCGTATGCAACAGCGCATGAAGACGCAGGCCGACAAGCGCCGTTCCGAGCGCCAGTTTGCTATGGGTGACAAGGTTTTCTTGAAGTTGCAGCCTTATGTGCAATCCTCGGTTCACAGACGCGCCAACCATAAGCTTTCGTTCAAATTTTTCGTCCCCTATTGTGTTCTTGCTCGCGTTGGAGAAGTCACATACAAGATTCAGTTGCCGGAGGGCAGTCGCATTCACCCTGTTTTCCATGTCTCACAGCTCAAACCCTGTCTGCGGCCTACTCAGAAGGTGCAAACCGTGTTGCCGGACATTGACGTTATTCACCAGATTCCTGTGCAGGTACTCCAGCGCCGCGTTCGTCAGAAGGATCTCCGCACCGTGCCTCAAGTCTTGGTACAATGGAGCGGACAATCTGAAGCTGCTGCAACTTGGGAGGACTTGGAAGCCTTGCGGCAACGTTTTCCTTTTGCTCCTGCTTGGGGACAAGCAGGTTTTCAAGGGCAGGGGGATGTCAGCGACCATGCGGCTACAGCTGATGGGCTACAAGCATCTACTTCGAAGATACGACCCAAGAGGACCAGGCGGCTTCCAGCTTGGCTAGCAGGCCAGGAATGGGCTAAGTGAGTTGTAATCTAGTATAAATAGGAGGCAAGGGTTACCCTTGTTCTTCGGCTTGTAACTGAACGGAAGAACGGCGGTGCCGTGGAACACCGAACCAGCTCGGAGGGTGGTTGGGCGGATCGGGCTGGATCCCCAATTCTACTTCAATTCTCGATTTCCTGTGATTTCCTGTGATTCATAGATTAGGAACCTTACAGTAGATGCTTAACTGTGCCGACCCATTTCTCTTTCAACCGCACGAGTGTGTATATGTTTGCTGTTTTGTTTGTTTCTGATTTTCCTAGTTTTCATATTTTAATAATATTTAAAGATAAAAATGTTCAGATTTGAAAAATATTCAAATTGAGTAGTAGTTCCCATTTGAAAATGTTTGAAAAACTGTTTTGTTTTGAAATTTGTTACGATTTGAAAATATTCCTATTTAAAAATTGTTCCAATTTTTTATGTCATCTGATCACGATCTAGTGAATAAGCTTGATCCAAATTTTGAACTTAAATAATTGGAAAAATTCCAGCAAGTAGTATAGGTTAAACCGTGTATTCTGGGATATTTTTTTTGCTTTACTTAGATGAATTTTTTTATCTCTGAATGTATTTTCGTGTTTTGTGTTCAAAAGGCTATTAAATCATAAAATGCTGATTCAAATGAACCAAAAGTTTCCGAGAATAGTAGAATACGCAATGAAATGTGTACTAGTTGCAGGAATTTTTTCAATTTGAAGAGTTTAAATTTTATGTTCAGAATTTGGATCAAGCTCATCCGTTGGATCGTGATCGGAGGACAGACACAGCGTTTAAGTTACTGGATCTCAATCCATCAGTACCCGCAAGAATTTGAATGTTATTTTTGATAATGTGATATCGTAATGGTTTTTAAGTCCCCCTCGGATAAATTCTTCCACCAGACATCGTGCGAGTCTCATAGGATCCTTGCAGCTGCACAGCGAGTGCACCAGCCAGGCAGGGTGAGCTGTTGTCTGAGAAATGGGAATTGACCGTGTACTGCAATGCAATGGTCGTGGTGCAAGGTTGGTGTCCCCGCGCGAGCTCCAAGCTTTGACCGCATATGTTGGAACTCGCGTGCCAGTGCCATGGTGCCCGTGCTGTGCTGCCGGCAACTGATGCTGCAATTATCGGGCGCAAAAGCACCTCGGGTTCCTACCAAGGAGGTCGCAGATTGCTCCCCCGACCCACTCGAACTCGAATGCTTGCTAGTTGCTAGCTCGAGCAATCTGCTGCTAATCACCGGCTGATTCCTTGCCGTCACGACGCACGCCCCAGCCGAGAAAGTCTCCAAAGGTGGCCGCTTTGTCGCAGCCTTTCGCTCCGCTAACGCTAGACACTAGGCGCCGCTAGTACACCTATGGTAGCCCCTACCACCTCTCCGCTTCCTTTCACAGTGCTGCTTCACTTTTCTACCGATTTTTTTACAAATGTAACCCTCTGCCGAATATAATTATAAAAAATGACCTCCTCTAAAAGTTATTGACAAAACTGGCCTGGCGGAAAGTGGAGAAAGCGACACGTGTCACTTCCCGCCAACGCAGATGGCGGAAAGTACTTCCCGCCAACCCAGGTGGCGGGAAGTCTCTTGCATCGACACGTGGCAAAATCACAATCACAGCTGGCTCAGCGGCAAGCGACTTCCCGCCAGCTGGGTTGGCGGAAGGTTACTTCCAGCCACCTGGATTGGCGGGAAGACACGTGTCGCTTTTTCCACTTCCCGCCAGGCCAGTTTTATCAATAATTTTTAGAGGGGGTTATTTTTGATAATTACATTCGGCAGAGAGTTACATTTGTAAAAAAATCCTTTTCTACCCTGCGCTGCACACAGTGCACCGCACTGACCTGCAGGCCTCGGAGCAGTGACCGTTGCACCCCACCCAAGCTCACGCACGTCCTACAAGGTCACGGGCGCACGAGGTTCGAGCTAAACCACTGTAGGAGGGAACGCCGGAGCAGCAGAAGCGAGAAGGGAGCAGCAGGAGCGAGGTAGGTGGCTCGCCATCGCCGGCTCCCAAGATGCACGGCGCGTCCCTCGCGTCCGCGCTGCTGATCTGCTTCCTGTTCGTGCCGCCGTCGCAGGCGTTCGGCCCCGGCGCCTACATTTCTCGGGTGAGCTCCCTTTTTCGCTTCACGCCGTGGTGCGTCCTGGTGTCCGTTCATGGTGCCGGTCTCAAGCTCTCGGCTAACGTTTTCTTCCTGTGTTCGAGTTATCAGCTGCTCGGCGAGGGCTACAGCGAGGAGAAGCTCCCCATGAACATCGTGGTGCCGTCGGTGCCAGACAAATCCCCGCGGCCGGCGCCGTCATCTGCCGCTGTCGCCGCACCCGCGCCTGCGCCCACGCCAACGGCGGCCCCCGCGCCCGCGCCAGCGACGGTGCCCGGCTCGGAGGACTACATGCCGACGCTGCCGTCGGAGAGGCGGAACCCTGGCGCGCCGGCGCCCGCCGACGGGACGAGCAGCACCGCCTTCATCAGCAGCAACCCCGCGGTGCCGCTCCCCGCCGGCGTCACCGACTCCGCCACCGTCTTGCCCATGCCCACCCCCGGACAAGAGCAGCGCCATGTAATCAACCACTAACAATCTCAAACATTAGCATCTCAAGCTCCTGATTTCTTCTGTTTCCTACCTTTGCGCAACAGCTTCTCACTTGCGTTCGCATCGATTGAGCTTTCTTTCACCTTGCTCTGACTTCTTTGCTCCTCTGGCTGGAACGCTTTTGCAGGACGTGGGGATGGGGGCGCTGCTTCAGGCCAGGACGGTGCCGTTGGTCGTTCCTCAGCTCATCGCGTTGTCCTTTTGGGCATTCCTGTTTGGGTAGCCAGTAGCAGATAATGATGGATTTCTCCTACGGCTGATGCATGGGTCAATTAGTTAGCCTCTCGCGCTTGTAATCAGCAGCGCATTATCTACCGTTTAGCCATCTGTAAACAAAATCACGTCTCCTTAGTCCTTATTGCATCTTCTTGTCCATTGCCACGCTTGTCCCAGCAAGTTTTATGCATTGCAAATTACCTACAGCTTTCAGCTGGGTCGTGACCCAGCGTGCTGAGACCACTTCGGGCAGGTACACGCTCAACCGTTAGATATTGGATTGAAGCCAATCTCAGTCATCGAGCAGGGATCATAAGGGAGACTTTTTTTACCGCGAGCTGGGACTCCTCCGTCCAGGGATTGGTCCCATCCACGATCCAGGCCCACTACACAGCGATGAAACCCCCCAAGGGTCGCAAAACTACCGTGTCCTCGATGCCCCACCCCCGTTCCCCTCTCTTCTCCCCGACCTGACCCTCTCTTCCTCTCTCCCGGAGCGCAGCGGCGCTGCAGCGAACCGCCGCCACCCAGCCTCGATTACCGCCACTGAAATGCAATCCAGCACGTCCCTCAGCCGCCCCTGGACCGATCCGCCCAATTCCCCGACCTTCAGGCCGCCATGGACCGCTTCGTACCGAGCGCCAGCCGGGTGACGGTAGGCTGCACGGCGGATCAACCCTCCGTGGGGCGGCGGCTGCGGCATTCTTCAGTCCTCCCCTGCCTCGCTGCAGCTTGCCCTTCGGCTCCGGAGGCCTGGATGCGGTGCTAACAGCAGACGAGTGCTGGTGGAGCTCGGCTCCGGCAAGCTCGTGTGTTATCCGGTCCATAGATGCGTCGTGCGTGCCAAGACTAGGTGAGCACTAGGAGCTGCTTTGGCCTTCACTGCTGCAGAACCTTCCGCCTTGCGCGGTTTGTGACGATGGCGGTGTTGCCGCCTTCAACGTGTTCGGAGAAATTCCCGAACAGCCTCAGAGAACATTGCAGCCCCATAGGTTTTGCAGTCCTCCTCCCTCGCTCGATAGCGCTGTTGCCGCCACAACGCCAGACTCCCCCAAACCCTGGCCGGATTCTTCTACACGAGCATCAACAGGAAGCGCCGGGCATGTCCGCCCTCCACCTTTACAAAGTTTTGGGAACAAGGGGTCTACCCCATCTTCGACTTCCTGAGTTCTTGCCCGACATCATTCTTGGACTGCTGCAATGGCCTCCTCCTCTTTTTTTAAATAGAAGGCCAATGGCCCGGCGTTAAATTAATAACGCCACGAAACGGCGAAACAGATACATGATGCTGCACCCAGCTTACACGAAACACCTGCACACACACACACACACTGAGTATGCAGAGCACAAAGCAAGCCTGGCCGAAGTTAGAGAACCGGAGAGGCACCGCAAAGCACCGCCACTTCGCCTCCCCACCGACGGAGAGCCGCACGCCATGAACTCCAAGGCAGCATCTTCAAGAAGATCACGACACAGAAGCGCCGCCACTGCCCGATCCTAGAATCTTAGGTTTTCACCCGGAGCATGAGGAAGAACAGAGAGAAGCCACACCAACGCCTTCAGCAAGGGGACGACGTCCACGGACGCCGCCGTCGAGGCCCGGAAGGGCAAGGGATACCCCTCGGCACACTCTCGTCAGCCTCAACATCGCACGCTGCTCGCCGGCCACTGTACCGTCCACACGGCCATGGCAACCGGCCAGCACCTGAGCCCTTGGCACGCCCGCCAACCACAGGGCTCCCACCTTCCAGGACCGCCGTCCCGGCATCCCAACTCAGCGCACTGCGAAACTGGAGGAAGCACGAGGAGCACAGCCACGAAGAACGCCGGCCAGACTGTCCAGCCGCTGCAGCACGCCACCGACGAAACCGGACGAAATTCCCACCCAGATCGGCAACCAACAGCACCCCCGGCTGTCAGCGCCCTCAGAACTGAGGCGGAGACAAGGGCTTGACAGTGCCCGGGGCCCCTGCCCCGGCCCGTACACAGGACGTCCAGATCTGGAGCCTCAAGTCCCGCCGCCGCGCCTGGGGAGAAACTCGCCGGACCAGCCGGCCGCAGCGCCGCCGAGAGCCCGGACAGCAGCCACGCCGGCCCCTGCGCACGGTGCCCTCTACCGCCACCAGCCTGCCGCCCGCCGAGCTCGCGTCGCTCGTGACCGGACCGCGGCCAAGAGACCGCCGTCGCCTCGAGCACGCCCGGACAACGAAGTATCCACGCCGCCGCCGAACGGCCGCGCCGCCGTGCCCCTCGACCAGCACGGCGCCCTTGCCGACCCCGACGACCCGCGCCGCCTTCACCAAACAAGGGAGAGGGGAGACCCCGCCGCCGCCGGCGCCGGCCGGGTTTCACCCGGCGATGCCCACTGGCGGCGGCGAGGAGGAGGAGGAGGGTAGGGGAGGGTCGAAGGAGGGGCGCCGCCGGGTGCTCCCGGTCGCTCGCGGGAGCGACGCGGGAGCAGCTAGGGTTTCGGCATGGTTCTCCTCCTCTTTTCTGCTGGTACCACACCTCCGCTCAGGCCAACATTGAGTTCCAGTACATTGTGTGCAACCTCGCCTAAACTGCCGCCAGCTTAAAGATTGTTTTTGCAAAATTACCTTGATGACTGGGTTGTGTCGATAACAGATCAGTCAGCCTGTTTGTCGGGTGAATTGGAACAGTTTGGATCCTCAATTTGCCTGAACGTTTGGTAAATCCATTCATGCATGTCTGAATCCTTCTAACTGTGCAATGTTATCTTGCAGTATGAGTATTTTTTTTATTGCTCTCGGGTTCTCAGCTAGGGGAATAAGGTACTATCCCAAGCTAATTGGCAACAACTATTTTACAAAGTTGAGTTACCTCTTGTGTTACGAACAGAGCTGAAATTTACAATATCTTCATTTATATGAGATCCCCCATTTTGTTTCTTGTGAAACATGCAGTGCCAAAGAGAAATTCCCATATATGTTTGTCCACTACAATCTTCTTGGATTTTTCTTCATCAATTTATTCATTATTTTTATAAAATTAGAAGATACGCATAATTTAGGGCGATGTTCACTGCATGCTATATATGTATTTCAGATTGGATCTATGATACTGCTGATCTCATATGCAATAGCCCACACGACCCATTATGCATTCTATGAGCTAATATGCTATATATCGAATGACATAAATGGTGGCCTTAAAATCAGATATCTTGGCGTGAATCCATCTGCTTTTGCAAGTATCTTTATATGCTTAAGGTTAAAGATTTTTGTTATATTTTACAAAGAGTGTGTGTTGTGCATTACAAGTTTTATTCAAAGCTCCCTATATTTTCTACCAAGGGTAAGTGTTTTGTTCACCAGTGTACCATTTTGGACTGCATGAACCTAATAGCATGAAAGGTGTTCATGAAAAGTTCCATAATTGCAGGGGTAAATCACTGTCAAGTCAGGAAACACCTAAGAACTTCACCAAGTATTATTGCCCTCTGGTTTATAATGTTAAGTACTATCTGCTATAGCAATTTGTTGCTGCCATATAAAGAACCTCCTCATTTGCAGAGATAGATGATCTTAATAATGCGCGGTGCCCTATTATTTTCATAAGTAGCATGCGAATAGGAAACTATGCAATAGACTAGCTCATATTTGCACTATACAATGAACTATCTATTTTTTTTTGCATGTTGCAATAAACTAGCTATTTAAATTGGATATTCAGCATTAGTTTTGTGTGCCTTGCACAAGGTGTTTTAGGACTGCTTTGGGCGATCAGCCTAGGATGTAAACATTACTTTACTACACTGGCCATTGTTGCCCCTATATGTTTAGCGGTGCGGCCATTTGGGGTTTATAACTTCTACATTATATGTTGTTGCATCTGTACGGAATTTATGGCATTAGTAAAGTATTGACCACATATTATGTGAACTTTTGTTTTACAACATGGTTTAGTTAATGTAAGATGAAGATTTCCTGATATATCACGTATTTTGTGATGAATACTTAGGCCTGAAGCTTTACCTTGACAAACCAAATGTGCATATAACTGCCTCTCTTCAACTTAATGTGCTGTATGAAAAAGGCTCAAGCATGTGATCCCTTATATCTCTCTTCTTGCATTGCTCTTGGTATTCCCTTCACTTCTACATGTGATTTTGTTTTACTGTATATTCACCATGTGTTGCTTTCTCAACATGTATGATACATTTGAGCGTTGTCTCAGGTGCAAGTCATGTTATATAGTACTCCCTCTGTCCCGAGTTAGGTGTCGGAGATTTATCTAGATTTGTATTTATACATTAAAATGTGTCTAGATACATGCGAATCTAGACAAATCTCCGACATCTAATTTGGGACAGAGTAATATTTATGCTTCTAGAAATGATGCTTCCTGTAGGTACCTTTGTTGCATACTGAATTTAAATTCCTTCTGGATATGTTGTCATGTTTAATCACCCTACAAAATAGCTGTACAAGATGCACATAATCTCTCAGATGATGCATGTATTAAAAAAAGGTAAGGTACTCTATAAAACATGGAATCTTAATTTTCAGTTACTCAGTAGAGAAGCAACAAAGAAAAATTTAGACAATTAATCAATGAAAAAAAATTGAGGGAAAAGTCAGTTGTCACAGTCAGTTCCCTTCTAACACCAATAAATCATGTTGAGTTGATTATATTTTTTTAGATGAAGATTGCTAACGGGTGAGTCATTCAGTAAATAGATTCCAATTTCTATACAGGTTAATTTTCCACTGATTTGGTCCAGAAATCTAGATACTTATCCACATTTAATCATCTTATATGTTTAGCTGCAAACAAACATCAGCTTATAAAGATTAACTTTTTGGTCCTTTATTTAAAAGAGAGTAGTGATGTATGATTTCTTTTGTCCTTGTGGAGGACAAATCAGAATATCATAGCACTTGGATAAATTGGCTACCTGGAATATTACTACAATCAGTTGATAAAGCTCCCGCAATTGCAAATTACTGGGAAGATTACTTTCATTTGTTTTATCGTATATGGTATTTTTCAGATACTATGTAATTCTATTTCAAAACCTCTGTTGTTACAGGATTAGGTAATCATAATATGGATATTTATAGTTTTCCCAGGATTAAGATACATTAGCAGGACGCAGAGTAATGCATGTTGCAAAAACGATCAACAGGCGGGCGCGGCGAAGCGCGCCGGCCCGTCTAGTGCTAATGGTTGCCAATCAAGCCCTCTCCTTTGAGCCATCGTATGACTTGTTAGAATTTGCCAGCTACCATTTCACTCATCCAAAAACGAGTTAATAGCTTTGCTGAAAAGGGAAACCTTGGCTTTTATATCAATCGATGCATATAGCCTTTTAGTCGTGACCTCCGGCAAGGCGACCCACTTTCACTGCTTCTCTTTGTGCTCACTATTGACCCACTCACGGAAATACTTGATGTTGCTACCTGTCATTGTTTGCTACATGAGCTACGTGGGCGCGGTGCCATTTTGAGAACGTCCCTCTATGCAAATGAAGTGGCATTTTTTTTGCCCCAAAAAGAGAAGACATCATCAACCTTTCCAACATCCTTGACGAATTTGGGGAAATAACTAGCCTTTGCATAAAGTTATAAAATCCTTGTCATCCCTATTCGATGTGGGGAGATCAATCTTGACGAGATTCTTGAAGGCCATCCGGCCATGCGCATCACCTTCCAATGAGATATCTTGGCCTACCGCGTTCTATTTGGCGACTACGAAGAGTGGACTCTCAATTTCTTGCGGACAAGCTGCCAGAAAATTGCCAACTTGGAACGGAAAATACATCACCACCACGGGATACACATCTCTTGTTAAATCGGTGATCACTTCACAAGCCATTTACCCATTGACGCCACTCGTTGTCCCTCCGGGCACAATTGCTTACCTCAACAAGCACTAGTAGGAATCCCTTAGAGTAGTAATTATTATAGTGGTGTGCCATTTATTTGGGACACTACTAGTTGCAAGCAAGATGCCAGTGACGTCCGAAAATAATGGAACGCCACCACTAAAACGTAATAGTAGCGTTTGGTGTACGTGGGATGCCACCACTAAGTGGGAGCCACATGATCTAGCCAGCCAACTTGGCGGTGGCGTCCAACATACACCGAACGCCACTCGGCCGCCTACCCACTCCCTCACCCCCCACCTCCCGCTCTATTCGCATCCCGCGCCACCGTTGCCCCGAGATCTAATGCCACGTCGCCCCGAGATGCACCCCCCCCCCGAACACCTTGCGCTGCCCCCGACCTCCCCGTGCCGCCCTGACGTTGTTTCCACCACAGCCACCTCGAGATCTTGTGGCGCTCGAGGTCCACCGCCGCTGCCCTGGAATCCCACAGGCCCCGAGATCCCGTAGCCGCCCCGTCGTCTTCTCTGCAGCCACACCACACCGCTCGGCCGAGGTGGGTGCCACCGCCTTGCCGTCGTCTCCACCGCTGCACCACAGCGCTCGGCCGAGGTGAGTAGTATTACAAAATTTGTAGTTAGCTATAGTATGATAGATGATATTAGATGATACTAGGTTTAGAATTAATGTCAAAAAAATTAGTTACAAATTAGATCTATTTTGGTTAGCTTGTTACAAATTTGTAGACATGTTGCTTAGTGATAGATGATACTAGGAGCTAGGGTAATTGTTATCATTCTTCCGTTGATTGAAATGTCGATGATTATAATGTTGTGACACTATGTGATATCGGAGATGGTGTTAGTGAGCCCTTATAATATGCACAAATACACATATTATGCACCCTACTTGGCTCACTTACACTATCCTTGTATATGTGTCCAATTTAATAAGTATGAGGCATAAATCAAGCTAAATCATTTTTTTGCCCTTTTATCTTATTTTTCTAGAATTTCAATGATTTAAAATGTTGTGGCACAATGTGATACCCTGATACTGTTGTGAGCCTTGTGAAATGCACAAATATAAATCTTGTGCATCCTATTTGGCTCACAGGAGATATCAAGGTTGCTTGTGCGTGTCCAATCTAAGTATGTGGCATCAAA
Source organism: Dactylis glomerata (assembly GCA_007115705.1). Taxonomy (NCBI): domain Eukaryota; kingdom Viridiplantae; phylum Streptophyta; class Magnoliopsida; order Poales; family Poaceae; genus Dactylis; species Dactylis glomerata. The sequence goes on from QXEO01001553.1 coordinate 216,320, forward strand.
TTATTTTTTGTTTAGTTTTATCTTTTTTTTAGAATGCCGATGATTTAAAATGTTGTGGCACTACGTGATACCCTGATGGCGCGTGGTTGACGTGGGAGCTTCTTCTTCTTCAATCCCCAGTAATGGCGCCAGAAAAGAGCTTGATGTCTACGAACGCTTCTATTCTTGTAGACAGTGTTGGGCCTCCAAGTGCAGAGGTTTGTAGAACAGCAGCAAGTTTCCCTTAAGTGGATCACCCAAGGTTTATCGAACTCAGGGAGGAAGAGGTCAAAGATATCCCTCTCAAGCAATCCTATAATTAAGATATAAGAAGTCTCTTGTGTCCCCAACACACCCAATACACTTGTCAGGTGTATAGATGCACTAGTTGCACTAAACGAGGGGTACCAGTGATGAATTTTTAGATAGGGGGCCATGGCCCTCTTTGACCTTAGAGAAGCTTTGCCACTTGTTTCATCAGAATAAGTTGGTCAATGCGTCCGTTCTGTGTAAATACACACATCAGTCACAATGGTAACGGGAGGCAGGCAATTTAGACAAAAATAACCCAAACTTGAAACTATTCTAAAAAATAAACCTTCGGTGAATTTTTTTTCACTCGAATAACCCTTTTTTGCCGCGCCGTTCGCGGTGGCGCAGCTGAGGAAGGTGCGGCGCCATTGCCAGTGGCGCAGCACATGCTGCCACGTCGGCACGGCGGCCCCCCTCGGTTAGTGTGGCGCCATGGAGAGTGGCGCGGCAGTGGCTTGTGCGGCGCCGTGCTGAGTGGCGCCGCACTTTAGATTTAGGGTTGCCCGCCCAGCCCCGAGCTGGCCTCCTTTCTCACTTCCTCCCTCACCTCCCTGCTGAGTGGCGGCTGCTCTCTCTCCCCCTCTCAATCATCTCACCCAATACCATCCAAATCGAAGGTTTTCTCCATGGATTTCGCCTTCCCCAAGTCTCCTAAGGTACTCTCCATCATTTCTCTTTCTTTTGACCCATTGGAATTTGCATTTTTGGTGATCCCCAAATCTTGGAAACCCTAGAAATATTGATTCACCTAAATTGCAATGTTGATTCTTGTTAATTTGGTCAATGTTGGCTTGTATGATGTGTATGAAGTATTTGAGTGTAGATTGGAAGGTTAGGGTTAGGGTTTTGTGAGGTTAGGGTTTGTTGTTATGGTAGGGTTAGGGTTAAGATTTTCTTTTTATGTTAGGCGGTTTGGGAGTATGATGTGTTAGTCAATATTGGCATTGGTACTTATTGAATTTTTTTTTACCTTATTGTTGTTATACCACATATAGGTATGGCGAGAATTGTTCATGTTCATCATGTTGACAAGGAAGCATTTTTGAAAGGCAATATCGAGCCCGACCCGGATGAGCTTGACTTGGTGTTCGAGCGTACTCCTACGTACGCCGAGGTCTTGGAACAAGTTAGGATATAGTTGAATTGGATAGACCCTAGTGATGTTGTTGAGTTGGAGGGTAGGCACAACGCCGGATTTGGCATGCACTTCCGTTGGAAGATAATGCGTATCAACTCCGAGCAACGTTGGGGTGCATACAAGGAGGTGGTGGCCGAATCTCTCGACAAGGCTCTTGAGTTGTTTGCCACCAAAAAGGTTGATGGTACTTTGCATTTGGACTTGAACCCGAGTGCCTCCCGGGTTGATGCTAGGAATCCTACACCGAACCACCAAGAAGAAATGATGGATGGAAGGCCAATTTCAAAGGAGGACGAAGCATTGGAAGAGGAGGATGATGAGTGCGGGGATGATGAGAATGATATTGAACTTCATGACCACAATGTTGGAGATTTGGATATGTACTATACGCAAGAAAACATGGACCATGACATCCCATACTCGCGATGCCATGCATCGGACTCGGATGACGATGGTCCCGAAGAAGAAGTTGATGAGGAAGGGTTCACGGCCAATGAGGCCGAAGTCCACGAGAAGGTATTGGGGCGAGATCATCGGATACCATTGTTCCATGATCTTAGTCTCGCGGATGAAGCCATGGTTGACGGCGGCGAGGGTATAGTACTTGGACCTAGGCCTACTTCTTACCGGGATGGCAATCACGAGAATAATGGTATATCAAAAGGCTTGATGTTCAAAACCTTGGTGGAATTTAAACAATGGATCAAGGACTTCTCGGTTAAGTATCATCGTCCCTATACGGTGCTTCACTCAGACGTGAAGAAGCGTTACACTGTTAAGTGCGAGGAGGATTGATGTCCTTGGATTGAGCGTGTAAGACCATGGAAGGGAGGACCCGATTGGCGCATAACAAGTTGTGTACCAACTCATATGTGTCGCAGAAAGAGGGTGGATGGCAAAGCAGTAAAGCACGATCACCGACAACTCATCTCCGAGTTCATCGCATATAGACTTTCCAACCATATCTCGTCACTTCCAACAATGAGCATCAAGACAGTCATGGAGCTTGTGAAAGTTCTGTTTCACTATGATGTGAAATACGGCAAGGCATGGAAAGCGAATCAAGCTGCATTCAGGATGTTGTATGGTGATTGGGAAGAAGCATACAACCGAATTCCTCGATTGTTGTTAGCAATGGCCGATGCAAACCCGGGCATGGTTCATGTGGTAGAGCCTTATGGACAGGAAATAAGGATTTACAATGGAAGAACTGTCTGAGTATTTGGCCGTGCATATTGGGCTTTCGAGCAAAGCGTCAAAGCTTTAGAGCATTGTAGACCGGTAATTTCCGTTGATGGCACATTTTTGACCGGGCAATATAGGGGGACTCTCTTGGTTGCAATAACAAATGATGCCAACAACCGTTTGGTTCCTTTGGCATTTGCTTTCGTTGAGGCGGAGAACAACAATAACTGGGAGTGGTTTTTTCACCTTTTGAGGACCAAGGTATTACCGCCACAAAGGGAAATTTGTGTCATCTCAGATCGACATCAAGGAATTCTCGCAGCGGTAAATATTGAAATTCCAGGGCATGCTCCTTTGCACAATAGATGGTGCATGAGGCATTTCTGTTCAAACTTCTATAGGGCATGTGGTAGCAAGGAGTTGACCGATGATCTTCAGTATTGTTGTCTCGCTTTCACTGACCGGCGTTTCGCTAACTTGTACATCAAATTGACGTCAAACAGAAAGCTCGATGCTAAGGGTCAAGCGTTTCTCAATAGGCACATCCAAGATAGAACAAAGTGGGCAAGAGCCTACGATGAAAATGGTCGGAGGTACGGTCAAATGACAAGCAATATGGCAGAGTGCTTCAACAAGGTGCTCAAGGGTGTCCGTGCATTGCCCGTGACGGCAATTGTACGATACACATTCGACAAGTTGAATGAGTATTTTTTGAAGTACTCACATGAAACGGATAGGCAGATTGCGGGAGACAATACACAAAAGCACAAATACAAGTACCCACCCAAAGTTGACGAATGAATGACATTTCAGTCCCGTAAGGCGGATTCTGAAGTTGCCATCGTTTATGATAACGAAGAGCTTATTTATCAAGTGAACGAGCCTGGAGGAACCACGGCCGACGGTGTCCAACACAGAGGCCGAGCATTCAAGGTCTCGCTAAGGAATTGCGAGTGCACATGTGCGAGGCCAACTTTGGTCTATCTCACTTGCTCGCACTTGCTAACGGCGGCTCGGATGCGTCATGTAGACTACAACCACCCTCTCACCGTGAGAGAGTTCGAGTTCTCCATCACGACGACCAAAAAGACATGGGCTCCTAGATTTAACCCATACCTAGACCAATCACAGTGGTCAGAGTATCATGGAATCCAACTATGGCCCCATCCGTCATGGAAGGTTGTTAAACGTGGAAGACGTCAGACAAAGCGGTTTAGGGGCGACATGGATGGATGGGGTCGTGGTGGTGCGCGAGAATCAGGAAATGACCAATTTCAAGAGCCATGTGATAGATCTCGTTGTGAAAAGTGTAATGGTAATGGACACAATGCTAGGACATGTACCCAAAGGAAAAGAACTAAGATAAATGACCCTAACACAAGCCAACCCATGAGTAGACAACAAGATGGTTGATACGCCTCAAACGTATCTATAATTTTTGATGCTCCATGCTTGTTTTTACACCATTTTCTTAGTGTTTCGTTACCCTTCGTGGCGTTTTTATGCATTTTCCGGAACTAACCTATTAACAAGATGCCACAGTGCCAGTTCCCCGTTTTCTGCTGTTTTTGTGTTTCAGAAAAGTTACACAGGAAATATTCTCGGAATTGGACGAAACAAAAGCCGAACATCCAGAAATTTACCGAAGCTTCCAGAAGTCCGAAGAGGAGATGGAGAGGGGCCACGGGCCGGCCACACAATAGGGTGGCGCGACCCAGCCCCTGGCCGTGCCCCCTACGTGTGTGACCGCCCTGGTCCACTTCTGACGCTGCCCCTTCGCCTATAAAGACCCCCCGACGGAAAAAACCTAAAGACCCGATCAATTTTCCAGAAACACATCGCGATCCGCCGCCATCGTCGACCCGAGATCAGGAGGGTCCAGAAGCTCTTCCCGACACCCTGCCGGAGAGGGAAATCGCCACCGGAGGTCTTCTTCATCGCCATGCTTGCCTCCGGCGCGATGAGTGAGTAGTCTACCTTGGACTATGGGTCCATAGCAGTAGCTAGATGGCTGTCTTCTCCACCATGTGCTTCATGTTTAGATCTCGTGAGCTGCCTTACATGATCGAGATCACCGTTATGTAATTCTACATGTTGTGTTTGTTGGGATCCGATGTATATTGGTGTTATGTTGAGTTGAAGTGCTGAATCATATATCTTATGTTATCTCTATGTTATTTATGATCTTGCATGCTCTCCATTGTTAGTAGCTATCTTGGCCCAGTAGATACTAGTGACTCCAAGAGGGGTATTTATGCTCGATAGTTGGGTTCATGTCTCTATTTAATCTGGGGGAGTGACAGAAACCTCTAAGGTTGTAGATGTGCTGTTGCCACTAGGGAGAAAACAATATTCTTATGTCCAAGGGCATATGCTTTGTTTACATTACACACTTTGCTTAATGCAGTTATCTGTTGTTCGCAATTTAATACTCATGGGGTGTTCGGACGATATCCCCGTGGGTGGATTATTAGTCATAGATGCAGTTGGATGGCGGTCTATGTATCTTGTTGTAATGCCCAGAGTAAATCTCATAGTGATCCACGCGACATATGCATGTTATTTTTATTCTATCGATTGCCCAACTGTAATTTGTTTACCCAACATGTTGTTATTTATTTTATGGAGAGACACCACTAGTAAACTGTGGACCCCGGTCCAATTTCCTTTACATTGTATCACCTATTTACTATTACTTGCACTGTTTACTTTCTGATATACTACTATTGCTTTCCACTCGATACGCTCATACCCTTGTTTACAGCAAACCGGTGAGATTGACAACCTCATCGTAAGTTGGGAGCAAAGTATTTGGTTGTGTTGTGGGAAGATTCCGCGTTGCTACTAGTTGAAGACGCGGTAACAAGAATCGTTAACGGCACCCTTGTTGGAGTGTCACTAAGCTAGCAAGCATCACCTTCTTAAGTTTGGCTTTCTCCTACTGGACGATTAAACCTTGGTTTCTTACTGAGGGAAAACTGCTGTTGTGCTCATCATACCTTCCGCTTGGGGTTCCCAACTGGTTGGTGATCTATATATCCACCAGTGCCATCAAGCTGTTTTCTGGCGCTGTTGCCGGGGAGGAAGAAGACTTCTGCAATGGGAGTTTCGCACACACATCCTTTACTTTGTTTTAGTTTTGCTTTAGTTTTTTTACTTGCATCGTTTTTATCAAAAATACAAAAAATTAGTTTCCTTTATAGTTGTTACTTTATTACTCTTAGTTCATTATGTTGTTCCCTAAGTATGTTTTGGAGGACCTCTTAGTAGGTAGTGGTTCTATTATTGGGAAAAGTAATATTGAGGTATTCTTTAATCATATTAGCATGCGTAAAGATGTTAAAGATAAATCTTTGGATGAGCTTGCTCCTAGTTATGAAGTTGCTTCTGCTTATTTAGTCCACATGTTAGAAGCTAGGTTTGCTAGCCTTAATCCTTTTATGAAATACATGTTTCTTAAGCTTCATGATATTGAAGACTCCGAAAAGAAGGATTTTATTTTAGAGACTTTGCATAGAGAATTTAGAGATGTTGTTATTGAAGCTAGGAAAGTTTTTAAGAATTTTAATATGCTTGGTTTGTCTGTTAATGTTGTTGATACAACCAAAGAAGAAACCAAAGTAACAATACCTAGCAAACTCTTGGGATTGCATGATGCTTTGGAAAACAATTTTGATTGGATCTGTCCTGAAAATCTTTTTAGTGATTTGAGTGAACCAAAGCAGGATCACAAGGGGTCTTCAAAAACTTATGTGGATGCAATACAATGCCTTATTGAAAAGACCTCTGCAGTTGATCTTAATGCCTCTTTCGAAAATACTTGATTCGCACTTTCTGCGCCTAGCTCAAAGGCGTTAAAGAAAAGCACTCTTGGAAGATAACCTATTGTTTTACTTTCAATTCTTTTTATTTTATTTGAGTCTTGGAAGTTATTACTACTGTAATAACCGCTCCTTATCCTTTTTATTTCGTTGTTGTGCCAAGAGAAGCCTCTAATTTGAGTAAGGTAAGATTTGGGGATGTTGCTGGCCTAAAACAGATTTCGGTGCTGCACCGTAAAAATTCGTGAAAATTCTCAGAATATCTTTTTGACCTGTGATTTCTTGTGCATATGCCCCAGGTTATATCCAAACTTTCATTAGTTATACACTTTTTTATTTGAGCAACATAAAACCCTCGAAAAAATCGACCTTTGTCAGCTGTTCTGTTTTGACAGATTTCTGCCACTATTTGTGTTTGCCTCTTTACCGCTTCCTGTTTTAGTTCTTTTGATCACGGAACTTTTGGGGAAGTTGCTACTGTAGTATATGCTTTATATGTGGTGGTTTTGAGTTGAAATCTGAAGCAAAAAGGGTTTGATTCAATATTATGCTTACAGTAATGTTGCTAATAGAATTGTGTTTAGTTTTGTATGAAGGAAGTTTTCAAGTGTAGGAATTGGAGAATGATGAGATGAGTTGAAGAATGGACAAAAGCTCAAGCTTGGGGATGCCCACGCACCCCAAGAAATATCCAAGAGGTACAAGCGTCAAGCTTGGGGATGCCCCCGAGGCATCCCTTCTTCATCGGCAAAAATCAGGTCACCTTTCAACACACTATATTTTTATTGCTTCATGCATTATGAGTTGTCTTTAGTTTTCAGTTTTGTTTTGTTTTGTTTGCTGAAATAAATGGTTGGACCCCAACAAATTCCTTTTGGAGAAGTTGCCTTGCTTTTCATTTGCCAAGAACACTCCGTTTTTCACTCTTATCGTTCAACGTGTGTTCTCTTTTCTAGAACTGCTTTTAGTTTTCTTTTTTGCCTTGATTTGTGTTCAGATCTTGTTATATATTTGCATCAAGGTGTATTTTGACCTCTGGTCCATGTTGGTTTTCATCAAAAGAGTTATTTCAAAAAAAGTTCGAATGGTGTTGGAAAAGAGAAAAAATTTATGCAAAAATGTGGTACAAAAAGGAGCTTGTTTAGACTGCGGCCTAGGCTTTTGCATGTCGTGCTTGATGTATTTTTGATAGTATGCTTAGTGGTTTTGTTGTAGCATGACTTGTCTCAACTGACTGAGATTGCTTAATGAGCCTTTGAAAAAATCATGCGTTGTTTTAATTATTTGGAAGCATTAATTTGGTTTTCTCCTTTGATGCTTTATTTGGGTTGACTTGGCGCATGCTCACACATGTTTGACTCATACAAAGTCGCCATAAGCCTCTATGATCATTTAGTTTTTGACTTTTTATGCCATCTTATGCTTCTTTTAATGTTGCTTTGTCGCTTTGCATGATTATGACCGTTATTGCTCTCTTAGTTGGTCGCTTCCAGTCTTTTGCTAGCCCTCATTTTGTACTGAGTATGAGCTCTACTTGTGCATCCAACTCCTAAAAACCAAGTTGTTCTAATGTGTCCACCATACATACCTATTAGAAATTTGCTATTCCAATATATATTTGACTTGCTTTTATCTATCCTTCAAATTAAACTCTTTTTGGTGTTATGCAAAAATTGGTCAGTAAAGCTCTCACGAACCTGATGGCACACTTTATTTTTCTCATTCTTAAAAATTTCATATTGTGGCTCTCTTATGTTGAGTTATTATGCTTGCAAGTTGTAAGTTGGAAATTAGCCCAGCCATGCCGTCATGGGGCAAGCTTTCAACATTGCACTTCTTATTTGAGTTGATATCGTGATCTTTTGTTTTTTGATACTCGCGATGTGAAATAATTTGGGAATCTTGCGGGATCATGGAGTTTGTATACGTGTTAGAGAAAGGCCTGGGCCGCTAATCTAAGCCATGCATAATTCATGGTGGAAATTTACAGCATGCCCATGGTGAACATTCGACGACGCATCTCAAAATAAAAAGCTATACCAATGGTAAATAAAAGAGATGCCAAGGTGTTCATTGTCTGTTTGTCCTGTCATTTTGATGTGGGCTTGTTCCATGTCATCGGGCACGGAGGTACCCATTGGCGGTTCTCGATGATACATGTATACTTACAATGACAAGAGCTTGTTTAGGACTCTAAGTCGAGTAGCATGAGGTTTGGGTATTCGTACTTCATGGGACACAAGGTTTTCAACTTCTGATTTGTCAAGCATATGCTTCATAATTGTACTCGCATTAACTTTAACCATTCAAGATGCCTATGATGGGGGCAATGAGAGTTCAAAGCTAGTAAGTACCATAATTTTTGAAGGTTTATAAAACTTGCAATCACTGCTTCCCTCTGCGAATGGCCTTTCTTTTACTTTTATGTTGAGTCACCACCTTCTATCTTTATGCACCGTCTAAGAGAGCATAGTTGTCATTCTGAGTATAATGTGCATTGTCCCAAAGATTTCATTGATTGATTCATGATTTTGGTTTCACTTGTTCTTAAATTACTTGTATCTAGTCGCCCTCTTAAACTTGAAGGTGCCCTATGCATTTATGTTTTGCTCTCCATGAAGGACAAGCTGAACACCATTTGTATGTTTTTCCATAGGATTTGAACACACATTTGACTTTCATTGTTTCATTTTCATGATCTTTTATTTGTGTTCTTTTTCATGTTATAACATGGTTGCTAAGTTTCTTCTATCAAGATTATGTCTTTCATGCCCATGTTTTAAGTTCTTTTGATCCCAACACTCAATGCTTTACATAGATGATCAAGATTGTGTAGGTGCATGTCACCTCAAAAATTATTTCTTTTGTTATCACTTACCTACTCGAGGATGAGCAGGAGTTAAGCTTGGGGATGCTGATACGTCTCAAACGTATCTATAATTTTTGATGCTCCATGCTTGTTTTTACACCATTTGCTTAGTGTTTCGTTACACTTCGTGGCGTTTTTATGCATTTTCCGGAACTAACCTATTAACAAGATGCCACAGTGCCTGTTCCCTGATTTTTGATATTTTTGTGTTTCAGAAAAGTTACACAGGAAATATTCTCGGAATTAGACGAAACAAAAGCCGAACATCCAGAAATTTACCAAAGCTTCCAGAAGTCTGAAGAGGAGACGGAGAGGGGCCACGAGCCGGCCACACAACAGGGCAGTGCGGCCGCGCCCCTGGCCGCGCCCCCTACGTGTGTGACCGCCCTGGTCCACTTCTGACGCTGCCCCTTCGCCTATAAAGATCCCCCGATGGGAAAAACCTAAAGACCCGATCAATTTTCTAGAAACACATCGCGATCCACCATCGTCGTCGACCCGAGATCGGAAGGGTCCAGAAGTTCTTCCTGGCACCCTGCCGGAGAGGGGAATCGCCACCGGAGGTCTTCTTCATCGCCATGCTTGCCTCCGGTGCGATGAGTGAGTAGTCTACCTTGGACTATGGGTCCATAGCAGTAGCTAGATGGTTGTCTTCTCCACCATGTGCTTCATGTTTAGATCTCGTGAGCTGCCTTACATGATCGAGATCACCGTTATGTAATTCTACATGTTGTGTTTGTTGGGATCCGATGAATATTGGTGTTATGTTGAGTTGATGTGTTGAATCATATATCTTATGTTATCTCTATGTTGTTTATGATCTTGCATGCTCTCCATTGTTAGTAGCTATCTTGGCCAAGTAGATACTAGTGACTCCAAGAGGGGGTATTTATGCTCGATAGTTGGGTTGATGCCTCTATTTAATCTGGGGGAGTGACAGAAACCTCTAAGGTTGTAGATGTGCTGTTGCCACTAGGGAGAAAACAACATTCTTATGTCCAAGGGCATATGCTTTGTTTATATTACACACTTTGCTTAATGCAGTTATCTGTTGTTCGCAACTTAATACTCATGGGGTGTTCAGACGATATCCCCGTGGGTGGATTATTAGTCATAGATGCAGTTGGATGGCGGTCTATGTATCTTGTTGTAATGCCCAGAGTAAATCTCATAGTGATCCTCGCGACATATGCATGTTATCTTTATTCTATCAATTGCCCAACTGTAATTTGTTTACCCAACATGTTGTTATTTATTTTATGGAGAGACACCACTAGTGAAATGTGGACCCCGATCCAATTTCCTTTACATTGCTATCACCTATTTACTATTACTCGCACTATTTACTTTCTCGCATACTACTATTGCTTTCCACTCGATACGCTCATACCTTTGTTTACAGCAAACCGGTGAGATTGACAACCTCATCGTAAGTTGGGAGCAAAGTATTTGGTTGTGTTGTGTATAGATTCCACGTTGCTACTAGTTGAAGACGCGCTAATAAGAATCATTAATGGCGCCCTTGTTGGAGTGTCACTAAGCTAGCAAGCATCACCTTCTTAAGTTTGGCTTTCTCCTACTGGACGATTAAACCTTGGTTTCTTACTGAGGGAAAACTGCTGCTGTGCTCATCATACCTTTCGCTTGGGGTTCCCAACTGGTCGGTGATCTATATATCCACCGACGCCATCAATGGTCCAAGCCACCAAGATGTTCCAAGCCAACAAAGGAGTGGCCAACAAAGTGGTCCAAGCCACCAAGATGGTCCAAGCCAACAAAGGAGTAGCCAACAAACTGGTCCAAGCCACCAAGATGGTCCAAGCCAACAAAGGAGTAGCCAACATAGTGTTGCAAGCCAACAAAGTGGTCGTTGTCACCGAGGTGGTCCAAGCCACCAAGGTGGTCCAAGCTATCGTAATCCTAGGCAACAAAGAGGAAGACAACTAGGTCTTATAGGAGTCCGTGGCGGTGTAAATCGAACTAGTATGAGAGGATATCTACGAGGACCATTTCCGTATGTACTTCTATTTTGTGCTTTACAATTTCTAAATTTGAGATAACATTTTACATATTGTGTTTACTAACTTTTATCTCCACTCTTATTGTAGGTATGGCGGGGAGTCAAGCCAACAAGGAGGGGGATCAGACCTTCAATGAGTCTTGGAGGAAGGTCATGGAGATGGATGCGGCCGAGAGGAAGAAGAAAGAGGCAACACAAATGAGGATGGAAGAAGAGCAACAATTGAGGGTTCATGAGGAAAGAATGAGGAGAGAAAGAGAAGAGAAACGTCAAAAGGAGCTTGTGGAGGGGGTAATAAAGAGCATTCGTGAGTACGATGAGATAATGAAGAGAGCCTATGATAGGCTAAGCAACATGGAAGTAGAGAGGGAGATGGGAAGAAAGGTGAGGGGGACGGGACATAGCTCAACTCAAGGTCACAAGGAGGACGAAGATGTTTCCAATGAGGCTTGGAGGAGAGTGAAGGAACAGGATGCAGACAAAAAAGTGGAAGAGGCTAAAAGAAAGAAGAAAGAGGAAGCAGAGAAAGCGGCAGCGGAGTGGGAGGAGACGTGGAGACTACGGCAGGAACATATGAGGTATGAGGATATGAAGCGCGCACGTGAACTTAAAGTGAAGAAAGAAAGAGAAGCGCGTCTAAAGAAGGAGCACGAGGCTCGATATGCAGAGTACCTAGCAAGGGAGTCCGCAAGGATAAAGAGGGAGACCAAGATCCTATTCGAGAGGGTGGCTGCTGAGGCGTGTGCCATAAGGGAGGAGAAGGAAGAAGAAGAGAAGAAGAGGAAGGCCATGACGAAGGCAAAGGCAAAGGGACCATGCTTGAGCGAATAGAGCATTCGTGAATTTGGGCATGTATTGAACTATTGCATGTAATCCTTTAGATGCTACCATTCGTGAACCTTGTCATTCGTGAATTTGGGCATGTAATCCTTTAGAACATTCGTGAACCTTGTCATTTTGTGAACCATGTCATTTCGAACCTTGTCATTTTGAACCTTGTCATTTCGAACCTTTATATTATTTTGTGAACCTTGTCATCAAAATTTGGACTCAAATTGTGCCTGCATGTGTTCCCAGGCTGTAATGCTAGGACTGCACTGCATGTGTGCCTGTAATATTTTGAATGCATGTGTGCGCGCCATTGTTGGACTGCTTTGGTCTCAAAATGTCCCCAGGCTAGCAGCACCGGGCATTGGACTGCATTTGGTCTCAAAATGTCCCCAGGCTAGCCGCGCCAGGCGTTGCTGTCGCCTGTGCCGCGCCACGCGCAGTGGTGCCACACCTGTGCCGCGCCACATCCCACGGCGCTGCAGGCCTGCCGCGCCACGGCCGACGGCGCCGCAGACCTGGAGCTAGAAAAGAGCAGCGGTGACAGAAGTGGTTGCTGCAGCGCCAGGCGCTGCTTCCGCCAGTGCCACGCCAAGCCATCTGGCGCCGCACTCTGCCGCGCCACGGCCCACGGCGCCGCACCCCTCGAGCTGGAAAAGAGCAGCAATCACAGAAGCGATCTCTGCCGCGCCACGGCGCTGCTACCTCCTTTGCCGCGCCATCGTCCCTGGCGCCGCACCCTGCCGCGCCATCGCCTGTGGCGCTGTAGACCTGGAGCGCCTTGGTGCGGACATTGTCTGCCCCTTAGCGTAACAATGTCACGGGCTAGCCGCGCCACTGCTGGTGGCGCCGCACCCCTTAGAAATGCTCACAACACAAATTCAATGTTGGCAAATGCTGATTTCAATCACAATCACACAAACTCAAATATAAGTTCATACATCACGATTTCATTGCCAAACACATCTGTCCATAATGGCAAACACGGTCTACATCATCATGACAAACACATCAAGGCAAGTTCATAGATAGATTACTAAACATGGCAAGTTTGTATCATGCAAACAAACACAACTACTTTCTTCCACGCTTCCCTCCCCTACGCGGAGCAATCTTCTTCCTTGGCTCCACGAAATTATCATCTTCAGACTCGGAGACCACCTTCTTCTTTGTCTTCTCCTTCAAATCATGTGGGGTGTACTTGTCCTTATGTACACCTGTGTTTTTTCTCTTCGATGGTAGGGGATCCTCTTGTTCCTTCAAAATAAGACAAATCCAATGTTTTCATTTGAAGAATGCATGGAAAATCCACGAGCTAAGGCGTTGCTTATGACAAAGGCGATCTCGTACCGGCGTGGATTCCTCGTCCGCGGAGACCGATTTTGCCCAAGACTCGGACAGCGACGGCATCGGTGATGCAATCTCAGGATCACGACAACCAAGAAGGTTTCCTAATCTCCATAACTTCTGGCCCTGACGCTATAAGAAGAAAATAGTTGTAAGTACATGTCAAAAATACCAAACGGATGTTCAATGTATGTTCATACCTTCACGAATTCTCGCAATCTTGAAGAGCCCTCTTCGTCTCGTGGCAATTCCAAAGCCCTCTCGAATTCATCAGCTTGCTTCTGGATCTCCGTGCGCTACCATGTAAATGAATATGTAAAGACACAAGTGGCCAGTGGAGATACTAGTGCGATTACAAATAGAAGAACAAGCTTACCACAAAGTTAATCGTGGAAGCAAAAGGGACTTGGCGCCCTTCTCTGAGAAGCTTATTGTACGCAACATTACCAAGCTTGTCGAACGGCAAAGGTTCTTCCTAAATGTCTTCCGTGTAGGCATCCGGAAGAAGCTGCAAACGAGTCCTTGGTTGAAACCAACAGAGATAGTTGTTGAAAGCAACATCAGAATGAGGACCCGCTCGAATTCCTTTTGCCCGCTTAGCCTCCGCCACACGTTGTTCAAACGTCCTCACATGCTTCCTGTGAATATTGTGCCAATCTGTCTTCCTATGTTTGATCCTATCATAGCTGCAAATTAAAATAGCACACTGTCAACACACAAGAAGTACATTATAAAATGGCGGAACGGTATAAATAGGATTCATACCGGTGAAGCATACGATCCATTTCCTCATATATCGGCGGGTGCTCTTGAAATAAACAAAACTGCCGCATAACCCGCTGCGTCAAGTGAAACTCAACAGCCCACATGCATATCAATGGGCAACACATATACCAAAGATTTATTTCCGCCGTGCAACTCGGGTTAAGCTGGAAGGCAGCGTCACCGAAAGAATTTCCACGACCATATGGTTGCCATTCCACCTAAAACATGCAATAATAAAGTCTATGAAGATCCTACAAACCGGAAATGAGAGAGTGACAGAATAGAGATTTTTACCTGCTCAGGGACAAGGTTGTCAAACTCATTGGTGTATGCTTGATACGCTAATTGTGGGTCAGAAGTAAACTCAGAATGGATGTCCCACTGGTAAGCCCATGTGGAAAGCCGGTAGGGGTTGTCATAATCCTCATAGTTCTTCCTAGGCAACAGTTTCGACCGTCCAACAGGGAAGCATTCCCAACTCCAAACCAAAAGAAGAAGCAATGGACCACCAATACAAGAGTCCCCAACTGTCCTACAACAAGCCTCGTCAAGCTGCACATGGTATGAAAGCAAACATCAATAACAAGAATGGAGCCAAAATGGAGAGCAAATGTACGGATTGGACAAAACAACTCATTACCTGATGGTACAACCAAGCCAAAGCTGCAGTGCCCCAGCTCCACTTCTTATCCATAACGGTGCGCCTTCAGCCAATGCTAGTGCGCGGTCTTGCCACTAGCGTCATTGAACAGAGTCCGGGTGATAACATACCACACGTACACGCAGGCATACATCTTGACGACATCATCATCGGCATCCTCAGGGCAGGTATTGAAGTTATCTGAGATCCATTTGAAAGTAGCCCCGACGGCGACCCTCAACTTTACTCCATCCTTGTTGAGAGTATCCCCGGGGCACTTCCCAATAAGATCTACCATCTTCCCGCGCCAATCATCACAAGATGTATCGACACAAAGCGGACTCCCCTCGATGGGGAGTGCAAGTGTCATCGCCATGTCCTCAAGCGTGACTGTCATCTCGCCGGTCCGGAGGTGAAAAGTGTGGGTCTCTGGCCTCCACCGGTCGACAAGCGCGGTGATCGCGGCAGGATTCATGTGAGGTGTCGACCGGGTGACCATATGGATGAACGGTAGAAGTCCAAGATTCTAGATGTATGGCGCGTACCGCTCATCGTAGTTCATCGGCGTTGATGACATTTGGTGGTACCTAAGTCGCAATGGTCCAAGAACCTGCACACACACACAAGCTTCAGTGTCACATATCAATTCAAGCTTACCAATATTACATTGAGTAATTAGTTTTTTAATTACCTTCTTCTTCTCGGTCATCATATAGGCACGGTGACAAACATCAACTTGATCCTCGAGAATGCTTTTATTGCTAAACTCCTCCATCCTATACAATCCGACTATAATGTGAGCATATAGCCAACCAACTAATTGCATATACACTAACAAATTCCAACTAACATGTGAGAATATATGCATGACTCATACAAGAAAAACATTAATCTAAAATTAATTCACAAAAATTAGCAAATATGTGAGCACATATGCACATAAGTCATACAATTCATCTACAACAATTCATCTACAACTATACAATTCATCTAAAATTAACTTCAACTTTAAAATTCATCTATAACTCATCCATATAACATATATGTGAGCATATATGCACATAAGTCAAACAATTAATCTACAACAATTCATCCATATAATATGCAAATAATATTCCTACTAATTTCATACATATTATGAAGCACACAAATTGCACATCACAAGTAATCTAAAATTGCTAGTTCAATAACAAGCAATATAAATCAATCATACAAATCCATCCATTTGAATCTACCATACAAGTCCACCATACAAATCAATACAAATCCATACAAGTCCATCCATCACTAACTAGGATTCCCAAATCCATCCATCACTAACTAGGATTTAAGAGCATTCATTTGAATCTACCATACAAATCCATCCATCACTACCATCACTAACTAGGATTCAACCTAGGGGATTAGAGAAGGAGAATGGGGGAGAATACCTTAGTGGAGATCTTGAGAACACCACCTAGCCTTCTTGTTGGAGGATTAGAGAAGGGGAAGAGGGAGAACACCCCGCCGCCGCCGCCACCATGGATGAGGGAGGGAGAGGTGAGGGAGGGAGAAGTGAGGTATGGGGGCGGTCGGGCGCGGGCCGGGGCAGGTTGCCTAACCCTAAAGTGCCGCGCCACTCAACCCGGCGCCGCACGCCCTTGTGCTGCGCCACTCAGAGTGGCGCCGCACTAGCCGCCGTGGGCCCTGTCGTGCCGACGTGGTAGCATGTGCCGCACCAAGGCCAGTGGCGCCGCACCTTCCTTAGCCGCGCCTTCCTGCATGGCGCTGCAAAAAAGGGTTATTTGAGTGAAAAAAATTCACCGAAGGTTTATTTTTTTAAATTGTTTCAAGTTTAGGTTATTTTTGTCTAAATTGCCAACGGGAGTCCATATTCTGATACCATCAAGTCTAAACACGAAACATGCTAAATTCTTTAGATTGAGAACAACGTAATGCAAAAACTCAGGTTGCAGGCGGGACGGGATGCGGCTCCCCGCTACATGATTAAGCGGGATGATGCTTAACTTGCGGGACCCCTGCGGCCAGCCGCCCTAACCACTAAATTATCGCGGATTGTGCGGCAGCCCGCATCGTTCCGCACACACCCGCCCCTAACTAAGTCAGTTGCGCCCGCCGCTCCGACGCACCGGCTAGACCTGCGGAGCTCCTTCCTAGCTCTCGACGCACGGGACACGGCCGACCGAGCTCGCAGCTCCTCCTAGCCGCTAACCCGCTCGCCCTAGATCGTGCGCCTGCGTGCTCCCTCTCCTTCCCCCGACCCCGTTGGCCACGTCGCCGCGTGCTCGAGCTAGGCCATGGCAGCGCCTCTGCGTCTGTGCGGCGCGTTACCGGCAGCCATTCCCGCGTGTGCGCCCCAACTGGCCGTGGGCCCCCGCTGGATTGTGCAGGCACTTGGTCTCCCCATGATCCTGCCGCCCCCTGTCCGGCTGGCCGGCGTGCAGCCTCTGCCCCGCACGCGCCTCCCGCCGCCGTCGGCCCTGCTGAGCGGCGCGCGTGCGCCCGCCAATTCCACCCCTGGCTCTGCTGGCCGGCGCGCACGTCAGCTCCCACCGTTGCGCGCCTTTGCATCGACCCCGCTGGTCCGCATGAGCGCCACCGGCGCGCCTCCACCGCCCCCGAGAACCAGCGCGACAGCCGTAGGTGGCGGCGACCATGAGCTTGGTCCTCAGCTCGGGGGCCTTCCGGCGGCCGTACCAGAGGCCGGCCTCATCGGCCAGGGATGGGCGTGCAGATCAGGGCCCCCGCATCGTCGTTGGCAGCAAGCTCGAGGAGGCTGAAAGGAGGAAGGCCGGCAGGTCTGCTGCGCCACCGGGAGATCGATCCCCATCCTATCGGAAAAAATATCTATTTTGCGGGTTAAGCAGTTCTGCAGGATGGTTGGTGGCGCACGCGACGTGCCGCTTCATCCCGCTCGGAGTGAGGCGGTCAGCTCAGCGGTTTTTCAGGAAGCTTCTTTGCGGGGCGGCGTAGCGGCACAGCGGGACATCCCGCGCCGCTTGCAACCTGAGCAAAAACCATCCTAATACTTAAAAGTCCCGCTTACTGCGCAACTGACAAGTACAGTCTGATATTAAGTCCTAACCTCCATTGTTCCATGTCTCTCTGAGCACAAATAGCCATTATTTTAAATTCAAAAAAAATAGCCATTATTTTTTATTGAAATCAGGGTTTAAAATTTGTGCGAAATTCAGCGAAAAATTTGGTTTCATTTAAAATATTTCTTTAGATTTGGGCGTGTCGGAATACATACGAATAAATGATTTCTTATGATACGGTGGTTTTTGCCTCCATGCCTTCATCGAGTAGGTCCAGAGTTTGATTCGAACCGTGCAGTGCAAAGGACCATATCAATCGGTTGGTCGTTGTGCATGGTTGTCATCATAAACACAAACAAATGCATAGTGCAGCAGGATATGCAACCAAGAGATGTTCCATTTAGGACAAAGACCTCCAAATCCAATACATGCAACCAAGGGAAGCACTGCCACTTGTATCATCGGAATAAACCTAGATATGGGCTAGCCTAGCCCGATCATGCTAGGCTCAAGCTCTACTTTCTCACCAAACACTACTAGGAAAACCCTTATCTGTGGCGCACCAATTTAGGCTTCCGTGGCGCACCAGTGGTGCGCCACGCATATCAAGCCACTGGTATTTATTACCAGTGGCGCACGCCCACGTGCGCCACGGTTAAGTGTCCTATCCGTGGCGCACCTATGTGGGGTGCGCCACGCATAATACCTGCGGCGCATAACTCCATATATGTTTTCTATTTATATTTTTTTCAAGAATATAGCAGAAATACACAGTATACAACACAAAAATATACAGTGTACAGCAGAAATGCAAAGATATACATATCAGTAACACAGGAATTCACCAAAATACATCAATATGAAATCAAGTGTCGGAAGACATCAATATAAAGTCAAGTGTCAAAATACATCAATATGAAGTCAAGTGTCGAATCATTACACAAGTTAAGTACAACTTTGATCATTACATAATATATATGGAGTTACATATCACCTAGACTACTATATGAACGAATAGATCACACCGGCGACGACGATGAGCAAGATCGAGACCATGATCAAGAACTTCATCCAATTCTTCTTCCACACGTGTCTCCTCCACTTGGAGACCGCGAGCTCTCTTGTCTTTTACCCTTTGTAGCAGTTGCCGCTGAAGTTGGTCACCTGTGCCTGGCAGTCCTCTCACACTCCTCGTAGACTCCTGGAACCCGATCACTGTACACCACGTACCACTTCGCCATCTCTCTATAGACATGTAGTATATATGTTATGCAACGAAAGGAATGACAAAGTGCAAAAACATGCTTGCATGATCACAAATAATATGGCAAGGATTCATAAGCCTAGAATAAAACATAGCATGGATGACGATCGATCATATATAAGCAAGTCCAACATCGATCGTCAAGGCATTACGAGCCTCGGCAAGTTAAGGTTTACACACACATGTCCAACAATAGTTCGGAAACAACACTAGGATAGTAAAGTTTACGATACATCGACCCAACACCGCTAGCTAGCCACAGACATCATGTAGTCCTCGCCGGGAACGGGCGCACGCCCTCTCTCGTCATGAACGTCCTTGTGTCGCGCTGCCTGTCGAGGCGTCCTTCGATCTCGCGGTTAGTCAACGCTACGCCACAATGCATGATCCCGCCGGTTGAGTCGACGTCTTCATGAAGGACTTGCGCGATCTGAGTCTGGATGCGCCAAAAATCTTCCATAAGGTCTGCATCATCGATCGCCGCAAACTTTTCGGCCCATGGTCGAAGATTAGATGGTAGCGCCCTGATCCGCGAATCCCGGACGATCCCCTTCAGGTGATGGAGGGCGTAGAAGGCCTCCTTCACACTGCCAGGCGGCTGCTTGACGCATGGAAACTTTGTCTGGTGCATGAAGATATGCTTGCCATTCTTGACTCTCTCGCCACCCTTGGTGAATTTGCCCCCCTTGTCGGCGTAGAATTGTAGAGCTTCATCGAGCACACTCTTGATTCGGCCATAGTTCTTCATCGGCTTCGTTTTACTCGATGAGTCAAAGTACGTCGCTTGCGACCACCTTGGGCAAATGGATATGAGTGAGCAGTATATGCCTCTGCGCAGCACAATTGAAAAATAAATTGTTGTAAGAGGACCAACCGGAGAATCTAAGAAAGAAGTTTTCACGGCGGTGTTCACTTACTCGGGAAAGCAAGGCAGAAGAATGGAGTCGATGGTCGGGTTCTCCACAAAGATATTCCCAAGGTACTCCTTCACCGTTGTCCGGTCCGCCTCGTTCACCAAGGCAACGTCACGCATGAAGTAGGGGTCTACTATCACGATGCCCTTGGTCTTCTCCCTCTTCGCCTTCAACGCCATATGAAGCGTGTATAGACGGACCAAGTTATAGTCCAGGCGGTTGGAGTGCAGCAGATTATAGATGTCCTCATACCGCACGAAGAAGATTTCAGCGGGTGATGTATCGACGAAGCCATGGTCCTCCGGCACCTTGATTGTGTAGACCGGGTACCTGGGATTCTTTTCTTGGAGAAGGCGCTCCTCGAGATACTGGATGCTGTTGTGCAAATTCACGATCGCTCCACCCGCGTTGGCGAGCATCTCCTTTGTCAGCATCGGCCGACCCGCTATGTGCCTGGGGAAATCACTGGGCTCTTCTTGCACGCCGTCCTCAGCCCGGAGTATCTTCCTCGGAGACGGCTGGCTCGAAGCCTTCTTGCTCCGGCTATGCTTCCGGCCCTTCTTCTTCTCCTCGACAGGAGCTGTGGATTGCAACTTATCCGGCACGGGAGCAGCGGATTTCAGATGCTCATCGACCGCCTTGTGGAGTGTGGTGGGGCTGATAACATTGGCCAGATTGGGTTGTGTGGCTGCGGCTTCCGGAGGCGTCTCCTGAGAACCGTCGCCGAACCGCAGATGCTGCGTGCATGACAGGGGACGACCGGCTTGTTGACCACGGGAGGCTGGATCTCCAAGAGGAGGCATGTAGATTTCTTCGTTGGCCCCGATGTCGAGGAAGCCATCAATTTCATCGCGGGGATCATCGCCGCGGTTGGGTGGAGCGTCGTCCACGTGCTTGGGTGGAGGCGACGGCGTGTGCGCGGCTAGCTGCTGATGCCTCTTGGTGGCGGGGACGAACACCGGTGGCCGTGTCTTTTTAGCGGGGGCAGCCGCGGGGCGCTGATCATCCTTTGCAAGGCGAATCTGTGACTTCGGCCATAGCAAGGGCCAGCCGACGCAACCTCTGAGAGAGTAATGCTCATCGGCTCCATGAGGTTGCATGGGAGGATCAACGCCTTCGCAACCCTTCAAAGGACGCACCAGGGCGACCCTGAACATGCCAGCAGGGATGGGCAAGTTGTGCATCAGGGGGTTCTTCGGTTGGCATATGGTACCCTTGCCTACATCCTTCAGCACGCCGTTCACATAGTGCAACAAGGTGCAACTAGTGTCCTGCGGGAGAACATGTTGGGCATCATTATCAGATGGTACTCATCAAAAAAGACGGCAGAGTATGAAGTCGAGCCTACGATTAGTTACCTTGGTAAGGGCGTCGAGGTCGGCTAAGGTGGACACGCGAGGCTGCGTGGGCTGCGGTGGAGGCGGCGGCTGCACGTTGGTGTTGGGCGGCGGCCGCGTGTTGGTGTTGGGCTGCGGCGGAGGCGGCGGCCGCGTGTTGGTGTTGGGCACCGGCGCCGGCTGCGCGTTGTTGTTGTCGGCGGCCAATGGGCTCAGCCCCGCGAAGGGGTCTGCCGATGGGTAGGAGGGCGGGGTCACCACGTTCGGCGACACGTGTTGCGCCGAGTTGCTGCCGGACACGCTGGGCACCGGTATCGGCCCAACTCCACCAGCGGCATTCCACGCCGCTAGACCCTCCCACAGTTGAGGAGGAATGACCTGGCGCAACCTTGCTTCGAACTTCTCCTCCATCTGCGCCGGCAGCGTGGCCACTTGCGCCTTGAGATCTGCAATCTCCAGCCTCTGCGCCTCCTCCACCTTGCTTCTTCTCTCCTTTCTAGCCTTTGATTCCTCTTTGAAGTGGACGCCGACTTTCGTGGTCAGCCCAAAGCCGGAAACACGCCCAGCGGACGTCATCTTCTTGTGCTTGGGCCTCTTCTTCATAATATTCGTCGCCCTGTTGAAAGGAGTGTCCCAAGGCTCCGATTGCCCTTGGGTGGAGCAAGCTGCCTCGGCGGCTATTTCAGCTTCATGCAAAAGGAGTCATGAACCCAATTAGAATCATCGGTTCATTATTGATTGCAAATCGACTTGAGATCCGCGGTAAGTTGCTTACCACAAGTTTCTCAAACTCTTGCACAGCATTCGCTGAGGTTTTGAATTCCTTTGTCTTGGAGCACAGGTAGTAGCGGGCCCGCACAAAGTTCCGGACCTGCGGGTCCGTGAATTTATTGAACATGTTGGGCTTGCCAAGACGAATAAGCTCGGCGTCCTCCTTGTCCCACACTTCCTGGATTCCTCTGTAACCGCCACTCCCAAGATGGTGGTGACCTAAGTTCTGTTCATACATCTTCTTCCCCAACGCCGACAGAGCTTTGAAGGTATCGGTCTCCAACTCCTCCTTGAAAAGAAGATAGTCGTCGTGATCTAGAAGTGGCTCATGCTTCTTGATCTCTTCCCAGCTTTCGTCCTTGTCAATCCGCTTCTTCACCCGGGTTCTCCAGCTAGCCAAGGCCGTGCTCATCTTCGTAAGGGCCTGCTGGTTCACCTTGTTGTCTTTGAGGTTTGGGTTCTTGTACTCCACCGGGAAATCATATTGCTCGTGAAACTTCTGTAGTAGGAGCTGCACAAGATGCGCATTGCCAGGATCTCGGAGGTTCCTCGTGTTGATCGTCACGGTCTCCCGCACGATGCAACCGATCTGCGTCCCGTATCCCACGGCAAGGGCTTTAGGCTCCACGGGTACGCCGTTTTCATTCACGGCAGTGAAATCCTCGCATTTTGTGCCAAGCGTCGGCGGGTTCCGATCCTTCCTGATGGCCTTCTTCTTCTTAGCAGCCGGGGCAGATCCACCATCGGTGGTGTCATCCTCGGCGCCATCGGTGCGCTCGCCGCCAGCATCGGTGGTGGCATCGGAGTCTCCGTCTTCTTCTCCACCCTCGGAGTCTCCGTCTCCACCCTCAGAGTCTTCATCTCCACCCTCATCATCTCCACCTCCGTCTCCATCCATGACGTCTATTTCCTTCTCCTCGGCCGCCCTCTGGGATTGCATCCAAAACGACAAGTTGGCCGCCCGAGCTTGTTCTTCGACACTCATTTGGTTAGAAGGGCCAGCGCCGTCGTTGACGTGTCCGGTCGACATGTTTGCACTAAACAAAAGGAGAAAAATGTTTAGTACAACAAAAAATCGATCGGAAAATTCGACAGCACCTCACCTATAAATGGCTACCTAGGAGTGCCTATTTCTCACCGAAACAGAAATCAATCAACATTTCGGGAGTAATAGGCACTCATTTTCAAAAACCTGTAAACAATTCACACAAAAAAGCACAAAATGTGCCTTTCCAACACACAGTTGTCGACAACATGTCGACAACATGCTCACAGATTCATCATCAAAGATTCATCATCACAGTAAACATCATCACAGTAAAAAGTTCACAGATTCACTTCGGTTCAGCATGTCGACAACATGCTCACAGAAACATGCTGTCAAGTTCTAAATAGGAGCAAATTTCTAAATAGGAGCACAAAAACATGCTCACAGAAACATGCTCACAGAAACATGCATGTCGATAGAACATCATGAGCAAATTTCTAAATAGGAGCACAAAACTCACAGGGCAGTCAAGTTCTTAATGCTAGAATTTTAGTACATAAACAAGTTTCATTGGCTAGAATAAAATTGCACAAGTATGGAGTGAGTAGAATACATTGAAATGCTGCAAAACCAATCATACAGAGATAATCATACAATGTGCACTTGGAATCATAAATAGAACACACTGAACAAATATGAATATTCATGCAGAACATCCACGGGCGTGTAGTGCATTTGATATTCCTTACACTTGAAATGAGCACAGTGGATGACGAAATTAAAATCAACTAACTAGCTCCCCTAAAGTCCCACCAATTATTCAGAGAGAATTATTTCAATTTGATTATCTAATTTTATCTCAAAATTGTTCACTTAGCAAACAAAATATCTAATGCAAACGTTATACTGTGGGAGCATTGAGCAAAATGTTCGAAGCATGTTTGAAATGCGTCGCCGTCGAGAAACGCGAATCAAAATCACACAAAGAACAGAGCAAGAAGAAGAACGGCGCAATGCACGCGCATACTGTACCGACGGACGGGCGGACGTACCTCCTGCTTGACGTCGAGGTGTCGGGGAAGAAGCGGGGCGCGGCCGTCGGCCCTGGCCACGAGCAGGAGAGAGGACGCGGGGAAGAAGAGGAGCGCGGCCGTCGTCAGGGAAGAAGCGGGGCGCGGCCGGTCATCGTCGGGGAAGAAGAGGGGTGGCGGCTCCGGGGAGAAGAAGAGGGGCGGCGGCTGTCGTCGTCGTCGGGGAGAAGAAGAGGGGCGGCTAGGGTTTCGGCCGGGAGGATCGAAGAGTGAGGCCCGTGTGGGAGAGAAAAAGGCCGGGGCGAAACGTTTTACCCTAAGTGTAAGATATGCGTGGCGCACCCCTCAGAGGTGCGCTACGGTTAAGTTATGCGTGGCGCACCATATCGAGGTGCGCCACGCACGTCGATGTATACTTCAAAAGGAGCCGAACTCCCATCTAGACAACAACCTCCACCTAGCCTAGTGGTTCTGGCCGGTTCGCGCGCTGGCTGTTTGGGCGAGGTGCCAGGTTCGAACCCTGGACCTCCCACCCTTTTTTGTTTTTACAAAAACTGTATTTCACAAAGTTTAAAATTACTATATTGCAATAAATAATATTTGCTTATTCTAAAAATAATAATTTTTAAATAGTACCAGTTATATCATATATATATGATCATTGTTACAAAAAACCAAAAATCATTTATATGATTGTTCCTCCAAAAAATGACACATGTTGTCCGATGTCAATTCCGAACGAGCTACCGTCGTCGACTCGTCACGATCTTCTTGCCCTTCTTCGTCGCGGTTGAATAATTGAGCCCAAAAATATGAGGATTTCTTCTCGTGTACGGGCATCCTTTAGCGGGTAGGGTGGTCTTCCTTCTTCCAGCGGCATCACTAGGCCTGTCGAAGTACTTGTCGAATTCCTCTTCTATCTTGGGATCGCCGTACTTGTTGAAGTCTTGCTCGGTGGCCGCTCCCTCCATTCGTCCGATGATGCTCCTTTTTCCCCTCCTAACGACAACGTGGCTAGGTCTTACCGGATCGGTAATGAAGAAGCACTGATCAACCTGGCTCGCTAGTACCCATGGCTCATTTTTCGCCTAGACGTTCGCGCTGGATTTGGCTTTGGGTATGACCATGGTGGTGAAGTACCAGCCTTCTTTTTCGACGTTCTTGGCCTATCTGACCCGAAACATCGGCATCTTCTCTCCACAGTAGTTGAGTTTCCAGATCTCCTCGATCCTCCCGAAGAACCTTTCATTGACGGTGGATTCATCGTCCGCGTAGGACAGCATCGTGACCCCCGAGTTCTGGTGTTCGCTGCTATGGTCCTTTTTCTCGGTGTAGAATGTGTAACCATTGATGTCGTACGCCTGATAAGTCCTCACGTTCATCGCGGTGGGGGCTTGGAGTGGGAGGTAGGGGGATGGCAAATTTATGGTGGTAGGTACGACATATCTGTGGCGCACCTCAAAATGGTGCTCCACAGATATATATACCCGTGGCGCACCTCTAAGTGGTGCTCCACGGATATGTCTGCTACCTTTTCCAGAGGGTGGGCCCACACATATCCGTGGGGCATGTATATGTGGTGCACCACGGCTATCCACACTCGGCGTGGCGCACCCCCAATGCATGCGCCACGGATATGGGGGCCTAACACCCCAGGCCCTGGTGCTCGGTGGGGCCCACTTATCCATGGCGCATCTCCTTCACGGTGCGCCACGGGTACGATGATATCTGTGGAGCACCTATATGTGGTGCGCCACGGATACTTATCCGTGGAGCACCAAAACTTAGTGCTCCACAGATAATGGGCCCATGGATAAGGGTTTTCCTAGTAGTGAAAAGCCCAACACATATCTTCAGCCGCGTCCACAAAAACACGTCCAGTATAATACACCGGATAGGCCGAATGGGGGACGCCGCACGCTGGTGTCGCGTTTGGGGGGTGTTCCTTCCCAGCCACGTTTCCCAAAGGCTGTCCCCAAAGAGAGTTTTCAAAAAAAAAAAACTAGATCGGCGCCATTCAAAAGCATTGTTCCCGACATAGTCGTCATGATCAAAGTGTAGTCGGTGCGATTATATTACAGACCAAGGTGCGAAAATTACTAGAAGAAGGGGTTTGGCGACGCCGACAATGCCTCTTTGGTCGGCGCTGGGTGAACTCGTCGTGGCCGTCGCTGGCGTGCTCGCTGGCGCAGATGCCGATGCAGGCATGCTTGCCAATGCCGCCGTAGGGGTGCTCGCCGATGCAGACACAAGCGTGGTCGCCCATGCCGCGCGACAATTTTGCGTAGATCTCATCGAGGATCATGTCCTTGCAGAAATTATGCGCCGTGAGCACCCGGAGATCCATGCCGGCCATCGAGGCGGTCAAGAGCATGAAGTCTTCTTTGGCTTCTTCACGGCGACACGCTCCTTCTCGATAAGCATTTTCTCTTCTTGCTTTTGAAGGAGCGTCGCCCACCTCTTGCCGGCCTTCTTGTCGTGGATGAGCAGGTTCGACGAGACATCGGCGAGGCACTTGTTGATCGATGATTGGATCTTCTCGGTCGACTCTGCCTCAAGCGCGGTGGCCTTGGCCGCCCTGTTGCCGATAGGGCGCCCTGCCGGTGCTGCGAGCGGCACGTCCAGATCAATGACGCCATCTTGGCCCTTAGCCAAGGAGATACACGCCAATCTCCACTTCCCAGGAATTTCATGGCACCACAAGGAGCCACGTGTCGAGCAGGGAGGGCGCATCCTTCCCTTTGCAAATGTCTTCCGATTTCGATTTAGTGTAAATAGACACATCAGTCAAATGAATGAATATTCTCTCTTATTACAATCTTACATATCAGAATAGTAACGGGTGTGCGGATCCTAATGCTAACAAGTCCTGAGTGAACTAGAAACATGCCAAATTCTTTAGATTGAGAATAATGCAAAAAATCATCTAATCCTTCAAGAGTCTCACTTACTGCGTGAGATGACGAGTGCATTCTGATATTAAGTCCTAACCTCAATTATTCCATGTCTCATCAAGTAGGAATACGTCCAAGTGTACTTCTAGGTTTTGTCATAAGTTAAACTAGTTAAAAGTTGATAAAATTTAGAGGATTAGTTTTGAAATGTAGCTTCCTAATATGCTAATTTAATGTTATATATGTTGCTACTTTTTCTGTAAAGTTAGTCAAATTTTGAAATTTTTAACTTGAGACAAAAACTTGAATTACATTTATTTGTGCAAAAAAGCATATTAATCTTATGAGTTTGGGAGGGAGGTTCCTACTGCAATCGGTTGGTCGTTCTGCAAAGTTGCGGCTGCTCGAGCCGCTCCGAGCGTTGATACGGAGCAGCGTATGTTGGAGCTTCACGTGCCCGTGCCGGCAACTGATGCTGAAACGAACACGGAAAGCCTTGGAGACTGATACTCGGAGTTTTACGATATTCACTCGGGGTTTGGACTTTGGAGACTGATACTGAAACGAACACGAAAAGCTTTGGCGTACTGAGCGAGCCGTGTTCCAGTCAGATTCGGAAAACCCTAGCCGAGTTTTACGATATTCACTCGGGGTTTGGTGACATATATCTACTGGATTCTGGAGACGGGAGGGGAACAGAAGAGAAGGATTGATAGATCCAGCGACGAGAACAAAACTAGGGAGATCAACGAACTTCCTGGAATCGTCGATGGCGACAGCCCTTCGGTCTGTGTCGAGGAAAATCAGCAGTGGCGCGCTGGAGCGAGCACTGCAGCAGCACCGCTTTTCTGCCGGCGCTTCAGCTGCTGTCAAAGAGGGCCACCGGATGCTGCTGCCGAGGATTAGCCGCCATGGCGGGAGCTCACTTCGTCGGTTCAGCTCCAGCGAAGCACAAGCACCAAATCAACTTAATAGTAACAAGGTATTAATTTACTCAGTTCCCTTCCCTTGTGCAATTCACAAAACCCGATCTAGCTAGCATCTTCCGTGTACTTCCTATTTCCTAGTCATGAACCTCGTACCGTAGATAGTGGGAAAGCAAATCGCCAGCAGAAAAACAGCATAATTGTCGTTTTGGGTGTGCTCTTATAGAATTCGATTTTAATTGACAGATTTACCACGTACGTTCTCTCTTAGGACCTGCTGTCGAGCTGTAATAGTTTGTATCAAAAAACAAAAATTAGTATAATAGGTCTGGCATACCTCCAGTTCATCAACAATGCTCACAATGTCAATTTATCTGTAATAAATAGTATATTTTTGTCAGAATTTTGATACTACGTTCGTAAGTCAAATCATTACTTACCTAAATTTCTTTGTTACAGACGCCGCAGCATCTGCCTTGTGAAGCCAAATCGGGTCTCTCCAAACGAATAAAGGAGACGAAACACAAGCTGCTCGATCTGCTCAGTCAGATGGAAGGTGAATATCCCTTGGGGAATGAGCAGAAGGAGCTGCAGCATTTGCTTCAGGGATCTACTACAAGGGGCTTAGCTCATACATTAGATAAAGTAGCATCGGGGGCGATTTTAGCGGGAGCCGTAACAGCGACAGTGGGGTATAATTTTGTCTTTCCAGCGGTGAAGAGAACAATAGATAGAATAATAGTTAATGTTGCAGATGTAGCAGATTGAAAAATTGTGTTGGTTATGGAAGTTGTTTCCGTGTACATGGTCTTTCTCTAAGCTTTATCGCATGATGATTGACTGTATGTCTTTTATGTGAACTAGTAAGTATGTACAACACAGTTCTCTTAGAATCTAAAAGGGTGATGCTGAGCGTCCTCCGGAGGATCTAATCGCCTGATCCCCGCCTCGTGAGCCGTCTGATTGAGACGTTCCTTGCCGTCTGATGCGTTCAGTCCATGTTGTCTTCCCCGGTCCCCGTCGACTCCCCCGTACGGAACAGTCGCTCTCACATCCCAGCGAAATTCCCCATGCCTGCTACACCCCGTTAAAATCCAGGGCAAAATCTCTGGCCCCTCGTCAGAGAACAGTCGCCGGCAGCAGCTACACTATGTTGCCCGGATATGGCGATACGGATACGGCGATACAACAATTTTCCAAAAACATGGATACGGGGATACGTTTATATATGTATAATAAACATTAATAATATATATTACTAATTTTTGCAAAAAAATGAGAATTATTATCAGAGTATGTAGGAGTACCTTGATTGTTCGCCAAAAATGCTCGACAACCGGAGTCGCGCAGCCCTCTCTTAGTCACTTCTCCACCTATCTGCCAAGTAGCAATTACATCACAGAAAAAGTTTGATAGTAGATTGTAGATATAGTAGATACTGAATAACTTAATAATCTGACCATAAGTTCACAAACCACTTCGGATCATCATTTTGAGGAATCACACGAACAGCATCCAACATCTGGACTCCGGCGTTCGAGTTGGCCATTACTAAACTACAAGAAGCGGAAGTAGCTAGGTAAGGCATCGACACCGACGTAGCGCAGCAAGACAACAAAAACTATGGACCAAGAAGAATCAGAGAATGAGAGCAATGGAGATGGGATCATGGGAGGAGGGGAAACTTACCTGTAGTCCGACACAGTCCAGCGGCAGGCGGCGGAGGGGGCTGCTCCGCTGCTGGATCTCTTCTTTGGTGCGGCAGCGCAGGCCGCCAGCGACCAGTTTCTGTGGCGGCGGCGAGACCCTAGGTCGAGATCAGGACGTGAAAACTGAAAAGACGAGAGATAGGGCCGCGGGCTGGTCACTTTATACGTTGACTCGTTGGGAGGATTAGGGTATTTCCGTATCCATAACGTATCCCGGAGTATCCCTCACGTATCCGATTTATTTTATTAATTTTTTAAACGAAAAATCGACTGATATGGCTGGGATACGTATCCAGCGCCGTATCCGCGTATCCGATCGTATCCGACCCCTGATATGTCAGTTTGGGGCCGTATCCGTGCAACCTAGATCTACATCCCTGCATCAGCCTTCGCGGACCTCACACGCCCACGACAGCCCGCGGTGGCACGCCCTGCTGCGGTAAAACGTAATGGCTCACCTACACTTGCTGGCTTGCTGCAATGGCGGTGGAGGTTTCTATCAGAGGCATCGGCCGCTCGCAGCACTGACAGCGGCTTGCAGCTAGGCGGCGCTGCTTGTAGCAATGGCAACGATGGTAAGAAGCAAAGTCGCAGGTCGCTTGTAGCAGTGGAGATGGAGGTTTGTAGCGGCAGCATCAGGCGCTCGGGGAAGCGACGGTGGCGTCGCTTGTAGCAATGGCGACGACGGTTTGAAGCAAATACGCCGGTCGCTTGTAGCCATGGTTGTGACGGTATGTAGCACCGATGTCGGGGCCTCGGGGGCTTGCAGCACCGCTGGTGTAAGGCGCCGCCGCCTTGCAGCAGCGGAATCTGCACCTCCAGCACCGCGTCACCGTTTGTAGTTTCGGCGTAGGCAGGCGGTTTGTAGCAACAGGTTCCTTCATGAATCCCTGCGCCTCGCAGGGGAGAGGAGAGAGCGAATTTCTCTGGTCGCTAGAGAGAAAGAAGAGAAAGAATTTACTCTGGTCGCCGGAGAGAAGGGGAGAGAAAAAAGAGCTGAAGAGCGGTGGTCGGTGGAGACGATGGTGTAGTGGAGCTCGTGAACGGATAAGCCTCATGTTATCTCGTGAGGTTGGTGTGGTGGGACCAAAGAACATGGCGTTCGTTTGATGGAGGCTCATCCTACGGCCACGCACCAGGAGGACACAAGCGTGGAATCCTCCGGCTGGAGGATAGCATTTTCCAATCTAAAAACCGTCTTCCAAATAAGCAATATCATAAAGAGCACTGTATCGGGTAGTCTCGTTGTCTGGGATATGTGCCAACTAATCAGAGTGTTAGGAATCCCTAAGGCCTTGTTCGGTTGTCCCCGCCCCGGCCGGTATTGGGCTCAATCCGCGTGGGTCAGCCGGGGTTGACTTCGCCGGGAATCAATCCCGGACCATGCTAAAAAAACTTGTTCGGTTAAACCCGGTGGAGATTCTACCCCGGCCTAAAACACCCCGATACCGTCCAAATCGCCGGGATTAGAAAACTCTACCGTCACCCCGTGGAACCATTCCCTTCGTTGTCGTCTGAAACGGTACGACAAAAGAAAACCATATCGCTCCTCACGGGACGGAAGGCCGGCGTCTCTTGCCTGATTCCAAGGCGGCGCCAGCGGGGACTGAAGGTTAGCGTCTCCGGTGTGGACTGAAAGACGGCGTCTCCGACGTGGACTGAAAGACGGCGTCTCCATCGTGGACTGAAGGACGGCGGCGCCGGATTGGACCGGAGGACGGCGGCGCCGGCATGGACGGAAGGACGGCGGCTTCGGCGGATACGGCAGGACGGCAGCACCGGCGGATACGGCAGGACGGTGGCGAGGATGGATATGGCAGTATGGCGGCGAGGATGGATATGGCAGTATGGTGGGGATTGGGGAATTGGGGATTAACCGAATAGATTGGTGCGTGCAGGGGTTACGAGCAAAGGGGATGGAGGGGATCGGGGTGAGGGAGATGGGTTCACCCGAATCCCTGAGCGGATTGTTTCCTGGGCGGATTGGCTCCACAGCAACCGAACAAGGCCTAAGGAGCTCTAAGCTCCTTGGTATTGACAGGCCTAGGAGTGATCGGCCTATCGTTGTCGTGGGCCCGCTTGCACCGCCAGTCCAAGTCGGTTCCGGGTTCAAGTCGGTACACACAGTAGATACGAGCAGGCTAGATGGAATTGGAAACAGAAAACCACACAGGCAGACAAAGCCCACCACCGAGCCCATGGCTCTGCGCAGATCGCACCTCTCCTGTGACAAGGCACTAGTAGCCGACGGCGATACACTGAGCCTGGAAGAGTACTTCCCAAAGTGGACACACACACAGAGACCAGTGGGGGAGGGGGGGGGGTGGTATTGCAATCCAAAAGTAGTTTTTCTAAGAATCCTAAAATATGGATTGCCAAAACTGCAATGGAACTGATACGTCTCAAACGTATCTATAATTTTTGATGCTCCATGCTTGTTCTTACACCATTTGCTTAGTGTTTTCTTACACTTCGTGGTATTTTTATGCATTTTCCGGAACTAACATATTAACAAGATGCCACAGTGCCAGTTCCCTATTTTCTGCTGTTTTTATGTTTCAGAAAAGTTACATAGGAAATATTCTCGAAATTGGACGAAACAAAAGCCGAACCTCCTAATATTTACCGAAGCTTCCAGAAGTCCGAAGAGGAGAAAGAGGGGAGCCACGGGCTGGCCACACCATAGGGCGGCGTGGCCAGCCCCTGGCCCGCGCCCCCTATGGGTGAGGCCACCCTGGCCCACCTCTGACGCTGCCCCTTCGCCTATAAAGACCCCCCGACGGGAAAAACCTAAATACTCGATCAATTTTCCAGAAACACATCGCGATCCGTCGGCGTCGTCGACCCGAGATCGGGAGGGTCTAGAAGCTCTTCTCGGCACCCTACCGGAGAGAGGAATCACCACCAGAGGTCTTCTTCATCGCCATGCTTGCCTCCGGCGCGATGAGTGAGTAGTCTACCTTAGACTATGGGTCCATAGCAGTAGCTAGATGGTTGTCTTCTCCACCATGTGCTTCATGTTCAGATCTCGTGAGCTGCCTTACATGATCGAGATCACCTTTATGTAATTCTACATGTTGTGTTTGTTGGGATCCGATGAATATTGGTGTTATGTTAAGTTGATGTGCTGAATTTTATCTTATGTTATCTCTATATTGTTTATGATCTTGCATGCTCTCTGTTGTTAGTAGCTATCTTGGCCAAGTAGATACTAGTGACTCCAAGAGGGGGTATTTATGCTCGATAGTTGGGTTCATGCCTCTATTTAATCTGGGGGAGTGACAGAAACCTCTAAGGTTGTAGATGTGCTGTTGCCACTAGGGAGAAAACAACATTCTTGTTTCCAAGGACATTCGTTTTGTTTACATTACACACTTTGCTTAATGCAGTTATCTATTGTTCGCAACTTAATACTCGAGGGGTGTGCTGCTTGCGGAGGTGTTGATGTAAATCACCGTCCAGTTGGGAACCCTAAGAGGAAGGTATGATGAGCACAGCAATAAGTTTTCTCTCAGTAAGAAACCAAGGTTTATCAATCCTGTAGGAAAAAGCCAAACGTCTGAAGGTGATGCCTGCTAGCTTCGCGACAGCTCCAGACAATTTATAAGGCGCCTCGTTGATCCCTTATTGATGGCGCCCAGAAAATTAGCTACTGGTGCCAAGTTGATGTGGAGCAGACTATCCTTGTGCGTGGTGGATAACCAGCCCGTTGGGAACCCCAAGAGGAAGGTATGATGAGTATAGCAGCTAGTTTTCCCTCAGTTAAGAAACCAAGGTTTAATATCGATCAGGAGAGGAGGGACAAACGACTGAAGGTGATGCGGAACCTGCACACACACAAACAAATACTTTGTTCCCAACTTGCGATGAGGTTGTCAATCTCACCGGTTTGCTTGAAACAAAGGTTATGAGCGTATCGAGTGGAAAACAATATAGTATGCGAGTAAAGTAAACAGTACGAGTAAAGTAAACAGTGTGAGTAAAGTAAACAGGTGATAGCAATATGATGGAAATAGGACCGGAGTCCACAGCTCACTAGTGGTGTCTCTCCATAGATAAATAACACATGCTGGGTAAACAAATTACAGTTGGGCAATTGATAGAATAAAGATAAACGTGATATGTCAAGAACATCACTATGAGATTTACTCTGGGCATTACAACAAAATACATAGACCGCAATCCAACTGCATCTATGACTAATAATCCACTCCCGGGGATATCAATCCGAACACCCCAGTAGTATTAAGTTGCGAATAACAGATAATTGCATTAAGCAAAGTGTGTAATGTAAACAAAGCATATGCCCTTGAGCATATGAATGTTGTTTTCTCCCTAGTAGCAACAGCACATCTACCACCTTAGAGGTTTCTGTCACTCCCCCAGGTGAAATAGAGGCATGAACCCACTATCGAGCATAAATACCCCCTCTTGGAGTCACTAGCAACTACTCGGCCAAGATAGCTACTAACAACGGAGAGCATGCAAGATCATAAACAACATAGAGATAACAAAAGATATAATTCAGTACAGCAACTTAATCATAAACACCAATATTCATCGGATCCCAACAAACCAAACATGTAGAATTACATAACGGTGATCTCAATCATGTAGGGCAGCTCATGAGATCTAAACATGAAGAACATGGTGGAGAAGACAACCATCTAGCTACTGCTATGGACCCATAGTCCAAGGTAGACTACTCACTCATCGCTCCGGAGGCAAGCATGGCGATGAAGAAGACCTTCGGTGGCGATTCCCCTCTCCGGCAGGGTGCCGGGAAGAGCTTCTGGACCCTCCCGATCTTCGGGTCGACGGTGGCGGCGGATCGCGATGTGTTTTGGAAATCTGATCGGGTACTTAGGTTTTTTCCGTCGGGGGGTCTTTATAGGCGAAGGGGCGTCGTCAGAGGAGGAGCCAGGCGCCCTCACGCGGGGCCCGCGCGGCCAGGGGCCTGGCCGCGCCGCCCCTGCGTGTGGGGCCTTGGTGGCCCCCCTCCGACTCTCCTTCAGATCTCTGGAAGCTTCCGGGTAAAATAAGACTTCAGGAACTTGTTTCATCCAATTCCGAGAATATTTCCTGTGTATCACTTCTGAAATACAAAAACAGCAGAAAACAGGGACTGGCACAGTGGCAACTCGTTAATAGGTTAGTTCCGGAAAATGCATAAAAGTGCCACTAAGTGTAACGAAACAATAGGCAAATGGTGTAAAAACAAGCATGGAGCATCAAAAATTATAGATACGTTGGAGACGTATCAAGCATCCCCAAGCTTAACTCCTGCTCGTCCTCGAGTAGGTAATTGATAACAAAGAATAATTTTTGAGGTGACATGCACCTACACAATCTTGATCATATATGTAAGCATTGGTGAGCTGGGATCATAAGAACTTAAAACATGGGCATGAAGATATAATCTTGACAATAAGAACTTAGCAACCATGTTGTAAACATGCAAATGAACACAAACAAAAGATCATGAAAATGAAACAATGAAAGTCAAACGTGTGTTCAAATCATAAGGAAAAACATACGAATGGTTTTCAGCTTGTCCTTCAAAGAGAGCAAAACATAAATGCATAGGACACCTTCAAGTTTAAGAGGGCGACTAGATACAAATAATTTAAGAACAAGTGAAACCAACAATATGAATCAATCAATGAACTTTGGGACAATGCATATCACACTAAGAATGACAACTATGCTCTCTTAATGGTGCATAAAGAAAGAAGGTGGTGACTCAACATAAAAGTAAAAGAAAGGCCCTTCGCAGAGGGAAGCAGTGATTGCAAGTTTTATAACCTTCAAAAATTATGGTACTTACCGGTTTTGAGCTCTCATTGCCCCCATCATAAGCATCTTGAATGGTTAAAGTTAATGCGAGAACAATTATGATGCATATGCTTGACAAATCATAAGTTGAAGACCTCGTGCCCCGTGAATACGAGTACCCAAACCTCATGCTACTTTACTTAGAGTCCGAAGCAAGGCTCTTGTCATTGTAAGTATATGCATATCATTGAGAACCGCCAATGGGGTACCTCCGTGCCCGATGACATGGAACAAGCCCACACCAAAATGACAGGACAAGCAGACAATGAACACCTCGACATCTCTTTTATTTGCCTTTTGTTTAGCTTTTTATTGTGAGATGCATCGTCGAATGTTTACCATGGGTATGCTGCAAATTTCCACCATGAATTATGCATGGCTTAGATTGGCGGCCCGGCGTTTCCCTAACACATATACAAACTCCATGATCCCTACAAGATTCCCAATTCATTTCACACCGCGGGCATCCATAGACAAAAGATCACGATATCAACTCAAATAAGAAGTGCAATGTTGAAAGCTTGCCCCATGACAGCATGGATGGGCTAGAATCCAACTTACAACTTGCAAGCATAACAACTCAACATAAGAGACCACAATGTCAAATTTTTAAGAACACGAAAAAGTAAAGTGTGCCTTCCAGTTCGTGAGAGCTTTACTAACCGAATTTCGCATAACACTGGTAAGAGTTTAATTTGAAGAGAAAATAAAAGCAAGTCAAATTTACTTGGAATAGCAAATTGCTAGTAAGTATGTATGGTGGACACTTTGGAAAACTTTGGCTTTTAGGAGTTGGATGCACGAGTAGAGCTCATACTCAGTACAAGACGAGGGCTAGCAAAAGACTGGGAGCGACCAACTAAGAGAGCAGTAATGGCCATAATCATGCAAAGCGACAAAGCGACATTAAAAGAAGCATAAGATGGCATCAAAAGTCAAAAACTAAATGATCAGGAAGGCTATTGGCGACTTTGTAAGAGTCTAACTTGTGTGAGCATGCGCCAAGTCAACCCAAATAAAGCATCAAGGAGAAAACCAAAATAATGCTTCCATACAATAAAAACAACGCATGATTTTTTTCAAAGGCTCATTAAACAATCTCAGTTATTTGAGACAAGTCATGCTACAGCAAAACCACTAAGCATACTATCAAAAAGACATCAAGCATGACATGAAAAAGCCTAAGCCGCAGTCTACACAAGCTCCTTCTTGTACCACTATTTTGCACAAAGCTTTTTCTCTTTTCCAACACCATTTGAAATTTTTATAAACACCTCTTTTGATGAAAACCAATAAAGATCAGAGGCAAAAATACACCTTGATGAAAAGATATGGCAAGGTCTGAATGTAAATCAAGGCGAAAACGAAAACCAAAAGCAGTAGCAGAAAAAGAAGAACACTCGATTTTTAATAAGAGTGAAAACTAGAGCGTTCTTTGCAAATGAAAACGAGTACATCTCCTCCAAAAGAAATTTGTTGGGGTCCAACCATTTATTGCAGCAAACAAACAAACTAAACCAACTAATAAAACTAAAACAACTGACGCTCCAAGAAAAACACATAGTGCATGAAGCAATAAAAATATAGTGTTTTGAAAGGTGACCTGATTTTTGCCGATGAAGAAGGGGTTCCTCGGGGGCATCCCCAAGATTTGACGCTTGTACTTCTTGGATATTTCTTGGGGTGATGCATGGGCATCCCCAAGCTTGAGCTTTTGTCCATTCTTCAACTCATCTCATCATTCTCGAATCCCTACACTTGAAAACTTCCTTCATACAAAACTAAACACAATTCTATTAGCAACATTAGTGTAAGCATAACATATAATCAATCCTCTATTTGCTTCAGGTTTCAACTCAAAACCACCACATATATAGAAAATACTACTGTCGCAACCTCCCCAAAAGTTCCGTGATCAAAAGAACTCAAAAGAAAGCGATAAAGTGGCAAACACAAATATTGGCAGAAATCTGTCAAAACTGAACAGCTGACAAAGGTCGAATTTTTGAGGGGTTTTCTGTTGCTCAAATCAAAAAGTGTTAAACTAACAAAAGTTTGGATATAACCTGGGGCATATGCACAAGAAATTTCAGGTCCAAAAGATGTACAGAGAATTTATACGAATTTTTACGGTGCAGCACCGAAAACAGTTTCAGGACAGCAACATCCCCAAATCTTTACCTCACTCAAATTAGAGGCTTCTCTTGGCACAAAAACGAAATAAAAAAGATAAGGAGCGGTCATTACAGTAGTAATGACTTCCAAGACTCAAATAAAAGAAAAAGTACTGAAAAGAAAACATTGGGTTATCTCCCAAGAGTGCTTTTCTTTAACGCCTTTGAGCTAGGCGCAGAAAATTGCGAATCAAGTAATATCAAGTGATGAAGCATCAAGCTCATAATTTGCTCTAAGAATAGAGTCAAAAAGTAATTTCTTTCTTTTCCTAGGGAAGTGTTCCATACCTTTCTTTAGTGGGAATTGATATTTGATAGTGCCTTCCCTCATATCAATAATGGCACCTACAGTTCGAAGAAAGGGTCTTCCCAAAATAATAGGATATGAAGCATGGCATTCAACGTCCATAACAAGAAAATCAACGGGAACAAGGTTATTGTTAACCACAATAAGAACATCATTAATTCTTCCCAAAGGTTTCTTCTTAGCAACATCAGCAATAGGAACATCAAAATAACATTTTTTAAGCGGTGGTAAATCAAGCATGTCATAAATCTTTCTAGGCATGATAGAAATACTAGCACCTAGATCACATAAAGCATGGCAATCATAACCATTAACATTCATATCAATGATGGGTTCCCAACCATCTTCTAACTTCTTGGGAACAGAGGCTTTTTGCTTCAACTTTTCATCCCTAATTTTTATGAGAGCATTGGTAATATGC
Organism: Dactylis glomerata; assembly: GCA_007115705.1. Taxonomy (NCBI): domain Eukaryota; kingdom Viridiplantae; phylum Streptophyta; class Magnoliopsida; order Poales; family Poaceae; genus Dactylis; species Dactylis glomerata. The sequence continues at coordinate 254,833 of QXEO01001553.1, forward strand.
TTAGTAAAAGCAATATTTAAAGAACTAGCATTGGGAGTCAAAGCAAGCTTTTGCAAGAACAAAATTACTTCAGATATATTGCAGCCATCAACATCAAAATCATTAAAAGAAATAGAGCTATCATCTCCCGCACTCCAAAAAATTTCAGCACTCTTTTGAGAAAAAGTTTTGGCAGTTTTAGGCTTTTTAACACAAGGAGTGGGAGTTTTCTCTACACCAATCAAAGTAAGAGGATTGCTAGAATTAGAAGAAACATCATTAGAGGTAGTAATGGTATATACCTTCATCTCTCTAGCCATCTCATCTTCTCTTTCCCACCTGGCATGTAATTCCGCTAACAATCTAATATTTTCATCAATTCCAACTTGGATAGCATTAGCGGTAGTAAAAACATTGTTCTCTTTCACATCATTAGGAAACACTTTTAATTTCAGAAGTTCAACATCATGAGCAAGGCTATCAACTTTAGAAGCAAGAATATCAATTTTGCCTAACTTTTCCTCAACAGACTTGTTAAAAGCAGTTTGCTTACCGATGAAGTCCTTGAGCATTACCTCAAGCTCGGAGGGCGTGGACCTAGTGTTGTTGTAGGAATTACCATAAGAGTTACCATAACCATTACCATTAGTAGAAGGATACGACCTATAATTGTTACTAGCAAAATTGTTCCTATAAGCATTGTTGTTAAAATTATTGTTTCTAATGAAATTCACATCAACATGCTCTTCTTGAGCAACCAGAGAGGCCAAAGGAACATTATTAGGATCAACATGAGTCCTATCATTAGCAAGCATAGCCATAATGGTATCAATCTTATCATTCAAGGAAGAGGTTTCCTCAACAGAATTTACCTTCTTACCTTGTGGAGCTCTCTCGGTGTGCCATTCAGAATAATTTACCATCATGTTATCCAGTAGCTTTGATGCGGCGCCCAAGGTAAGGGACATAAAAGTGCCTCCAGCAGCTGAATCAAGTAGGTTCCTTGAAGAAAAATTCAGTCCTGCATAAAAAGTTTGGATAATCATCCAAGTAGTCAGTCCAAGAGTGGGGCAATTCTTTATCATAGATTTCATTCTTTCCCAAGCTTGAGCAACATGTTCATTATCAAACTGAGTAAACTTCATAATATTGCTACGCAAGGATATAATCTTAGCAGGAGGATAGTATCTACCAATAAAAGCATCCTTACACTTAGCCCATGAATCAATACTATTTTTAGTCAAAGACAGCAACCAATCTTTAGCTTTTCCTCTCAAAGAAAAAGGAAACAACTTGAGCTTAATAATATCACTGTCAACATCCTTATATTTCTGCATCTCACATAGCTCAACAAAATTGTTGAGATGAGCTGCAGCATCTTCAGTACTAGCACCAGAGAATTGCTCTTTCATAACAAGGTTCAACAAAGCAGGCTTAATCTCATAAAAGTTTGCAGCAGTAGCAGGTGGTGCAATAGGAGTGCAGATAAAATCACTATTGTTTGTGCTAGTAAAGTCACACAACTTGGTGTTTTCAGGATTGGCCATTTCAGCAAAACAAAAGTAAACAAGTAAAAACAACTACCAATGATTCTAATTTTTTTGGGTTTTTGATATAAAGCAATGCAGGTAAAATAAATAAAGTAAAGCAAAACAATAACAAAGTAAAGGATGTGTGTGCAAAAAACTCCCCTCGCAGAAGTCTTCTCTTCCTCCCCGGCAACGGCGCCAGAAAATTAGCTGATCCCTTATTGATGGCGCCCAGAAAATTAGCTACTGGTGCCAAGTTGATGTGGAGCAGACTGTCCTTGTGCGTGGTGGATAACCAGCCCGTTGGGAACCCCAAGAGGAAGGTATGATGAGTATAGCAGCTAGTTTTCCCTCAGTTAAGAAACCAAGGTTTAATATCGATTAGGAGAGGAGGGACAAACGACTGAAGGTGATGCGGAACCTGCACACACACAAACAAATACTTTGTTCCCAACTTGCGATGAGGTTGTCAATCTCACCGGTTTGCTTGAAACAAAGGTTATGAGCGTATCGAGTGGAAAACAATATAGTATGCGAGTAAAGTAAACAGTACGAGTAAAGTAAACAGTGCGAGTAAAGTAAACAGGTGATAGCAATATGATGGAAATAGGACCGGGGTCCACAGTTCACTAGTGGTGTCTCTCCATAGATAAATAACACATGCTGGGTAAACAAATTACAGTTGGGCAATTGATAGAATAAAGATAAACGTGATATGTCAAGAAGATCACTATGAGATTTACTCTGGGCATTACAACAAAATACATAGACCGCAATCCAACTGCATCTATGACTAATAATCCACTCCCGGGGATATCAATCCGAACACCCCAGTAGTATTAAGTTGCGAACAACAGATAATTGCATTAAGCAAAGTGTGTAATGTAAACAAAGCATATGCCCTTGAGCATATGAATGTTGTTTTCTCCCTAGTAGCAACAGCACATCTACCACCTTAGAGGTTTCTGTCACTCCCCCAGGTGAAATAGAGGCATGAACCCACTATCGAGCATAAATACCCCCTCTTGGAGTCACTAGCAACTACTCGGCCAAGATAGCTACTAACAACGGAGAGCATGCAAGATCATAAACAACATAGAGATAACAAAAGATATAATTTAGTACAGCAACTTAATCATAAACACCAATATTCATCGGATCCCAACAAACCAAACATGTAGAATTACATAACGGTGATCTCAATCATGTAGGGCAGCTCATGAGATCTAAACATGAAGCACATGGTGGAGAAGACAACCATCTAGCTACTGCTATGGACCCATAGTCCAAGGTAGACTACTCACTCATCGCTCCGGAGGCAAGCATGGCGATGAAGAAGACCTCTGGTGGCGATTCCCCTCTCCGGAGGGTGCCGGGAAGAGCTTCTGGACCCTCCCGATCTTCGGGTCGACGGTGGCGGCGGATCGCGATGTGTTCTGGAAATCTGATCGGGTACTTAGGTTTTTTCCGTCGGGGGGTCTTTATAGGCGAAGGGGCGTCGTCAGAGGAGGAGCCAGGCGCCCTCACGTGGGGCCCGCGCGGCCAGGGGCCTGGCCGCGCCGCCCCTGCGTGTGGGGCCCTGGTGGCCCCCCTCCGACTCTCCTTCGGATCTCTGGAAGCTTCCGGGTAAAATAAGACTTCAGGAACTTGTTTCATCCAATTCCGAGAATATTTCCTGTGTATCACTTCTGAAACACAAAAACAGCAGAAAACAGGGAACTGGCACTGTGGCAACTCGTTAATAGGTTAGTTCCGGAAAATGCATAAAAGTGCCACTAAGTGTAACAAAACAATAGGCAAATGGTGTAAAAACAAGCATGGAGCATCAAAAATTATAGATACGTTGGAGACGTATCACTCGTCCAGGCTTTGCTTTGCAAGCAGCAACGTGGAACCTGCACACAAAACAACCAAGTACTTTGCTCCCAACTTACGATGAGGTTGTCAATCTCACCGGTTTGCTGTAAACAAAGGTATGAGCGTATCGAGTGGAAAGCAATAGTAGTATGCGAGAAAGTAAACAATGCGAGTAAAGTAAACAGGTGATAGCACTATAAAGGAAATTGGACTGGGGTCCACAGTTCACTAGTGGTGTCTCTCCATAAAATAAATAACAACATGCTGGGTAAACAAATTACAGTTGGGCAATTGATAGAATAAAGATAACGTGCATATGTCGCGAGGATCACTATGAGATTTACTCTGGGCATTACAACAAAATACATAGACCGCCATCCAACTGCATCTATGACTAATAATCCACCCACGGGGAATCATCCGAGGACCCCGTGAATATTAAGTTGCGAACAACAGATAACTGCATTAAGCAAAGTGTGTAATGTAAACAAAGCATATGCCCTTGGACATAAGAATGTTGTTTTCTCCCTAGTGGCAACAGCACATCTACAACCTTAGAGGTTTCTGTCACTCCCCCAGATTAAATAGAGGCATGAACCCAACTATCGAGCATAAATACCCCCTCTTGGAGTCACTAGTATCTACTTGGCCAAGATTGCTACTAACAACGGAGAGCATGCAAGATCATAAACAACATAGAGATAACATAAGATATATGATTCAGCACATCAACTCAACATAACACTAATATTCATCGGATCCCAACAAACACAACATGTAGAATTACATAAGGGTGATCTCGATCATGTAAGGCAGCTCACGAGATCTAAACATGAAGCACATGGTAGAGAAGACAACCATCTAGCTACTGCTATGAACCCATAGTCCAAGGTAGACTACTCACTCATCGCGCCGGAGGCAAGCATGGCAATGAAGAAGACCTCCGGTGGCGATTCCCCTCTCCGGCAGGGTGTCGGGAAGAGCTTCTGGACCCTCCTGATCTTGGGTCGACGACGGCGGTGGATCGCGATGTGTTTCTGGAAAATTGATCGGGTACTTAGGATTTTCCCGTCGGGGGGTCTTTATAGGCGAAGGGGTAGCGTCAGAGGTGGACCAGGGGGGGTCTCACCCATAGGGGGCGCGGGCCAGGGGCAGGCCGCACCCCCCTATGGTGAGGCTGGCCCCTGGCTCGGCTCCGTCTCCTCTTTGGTGTTTTGGAAGCTTCGTTTAATATCTGGACGTTCGGCTTTTGTTTCGTCTAATTCCGAGAATATTTCCTGTGTAACTTTTCTGAAACACAAAAACAGCAGAAAACAGGGAACTGGCACTGTGGCATCTTGTTAATAGGTTAGTTCTGGAAAATGCATAAAAACGCCACGAAGTGTAACGAAACACTAAGCAAATGGTGTAAAAACAAGCATGGAGCATCAAAAATTATAGATATGTCTGAGATGTATCAGCATCCCCAAGCTTAACTCCTGCTCGTCCTCGAGTAGGTAAGTGATAACAAAAGAAATAATTTTTGAGGTGACATGCACCTACACAATCTTGATCATCTATGTAAGCATTGAGTGCTGGGATCAAAAGAACTTAAAACATGGGCATGAAAGATATAATCTTGATAGAAGAAACTTAGCAACCATGTTATAACATGAAAAAGAACATAAACGAAAGATCATGAAAATGAAACAATGAAAGTCAAACGTGTGTTCAAATTATATGGAAAAACATATAAATGGTTTTCAGCTTGTCGTTCATGAGAGAGCAAAATATAAATGCATAGCACACCTTCAAGTTTAAGAGGGCGACTAGATACAAGTAATTTAAGAACAAGTGAAATCAACATCATGAATCAATCAATGAAAACTTTGGGACAATGCACATTATACTTAGAATGACAACTATGCTCTCTTAGATGGTGCATACAGATAGAAGGTGGTGACTCAACAATAAAGTAAAAGAAAGGCCCTTCGCAGAGGGAAGCAGTGATTGCAAGTTTTATAAACCTTCAAAAATTATGGTACTTACTAGCTTTGAGCTCTCATTGCCCCCATCATAGGCATCTTGAATGGTTAAAGTTAATGCGAATACACTTATGATGCATATGCTTGACAAATCATAAGTTAAAAACCTCGTGACCCGTGAAGTACAAATACCCAAACCTCATGCTACTCGACTTAGAGTCCCAAGCAAGCTCTTGTCATTGTAAGTATACACGTATCATTGAGAACCGCCAACGGGGTACCTCCGTGCCCGATGACATGGAACAAGCCCACATTAAAATGACAGGACAAACAGACAATGAACACCTCGGCATCTCTTTTATTTATCATTGGTATAGCTTTTTATTTTGAGATGCGTCATCGAATGTTCACTATAGGCATGCTGTAAATTTCCACCATGAATTATGCATGGGTTAGATTAGAGGCCCAGGCGTTTCTCTAACACGTATACAAACTCCATGATCCCGCAAGATTCCCAACTTATTTCACATCGCGAGTATCCATAAACAAAAGATCATGATATCAACTCAAATAAGAAGTGCAATGTTGAAAACTTGCCCCATGACGGCATGGCTGGGATAATTTCCAACTTACAACTTGCAAGCATAACAACTCAACGTAAGAGAGCCACAATGTCAAACTTTTAAGAACGAGAAAAGTAAAGTGTGCCATCAGGTTCGTGAGAGCTTTACTGACTAATTTTCGCATAACACTAAAAATAGTTTAATTTGAAGGATATATAAAAGCAAGTCAAATATACTTTGAAATAGCAAATTGCTAATAGGTATGTATGCTGGACACATTGGCAAACTTGGTGAAAGGGCATTTCCCTAATAAATGTATTTTGGTGTTTGTTAACAACATTTGGTGAATTAATCATTCTATTTAAGTTCTGCAGATTTTCTAGGTTAATTCAGAATCTCGCGGAGGTTCACCCCAAAAAGGAAGAAAAGATCGAAGCCCGTAGTCCAGTAGTGGAGTTAGGGCTTAGTGGTCTTATAGGGTGCTTCGCGTAGGTGGAATTGGTGGAGAGGGGATCCTCGAAGTACTGCTGTTGCTACTTCTAGGGCGGAGACTCCGGCCCTGGTGGCCGGAGACTCCGGCCTAGGAGTGTCGCCCTAGCAATCCTCCCAGTTGGTCTAAGCAGTGACCAGCCCGGAGTTGGGCCGGAGACTTTCTGTCTCTGGCCGGAGACTCCGGGTGGGGCGGAGACTCCGGTCCCAGCGGCCGGAGACTCCGGTCTGGCCAGCCAGGTAAGGGTGTGCTAGTGGGTTGGTCTAAGCAGTGACTAGGCCGGAGTTGGGCCGGAGACTTCTGTCTCTGGCCGGAGACTCCGGCCCTGGAGTCACTTAGGGCGGAGACTCCGGCCCTCCTGGCCGGAGACTCCGGCCCTAGTCGACCAGCAACGGCTACATTTCGAGGAGGAGTATATAAAGCCTTCTTGTTCCTCAAGAGAAGGCTGCGGCTTCCACTCTCTCTCCTCCATTGTTCCAAAGCTTCAAAGCTCAAGATCTCTCTCCCTAGCCAATAGAACTCAAAGCCCTTTTGGGATTTGAGGGAGAAGACCTAGATCTACACTTCCACCAAGGCGATTTGATTTCCCCCCTCTCTTTGTTGAGGGGCTTGTTACTTGTGTGATTCATCGGATTCCTAGCCGGAAGAAGCCGTCCCCCAAGCTTGACTTTGTGTGTAAAAGCTTGGTGGACCTATTGGGAGCCTCCAATTGAGTTGTGGAGCTTGCCCCAATACTTGTGTAAAGGTGTCGTGCCGCCTTCAAGGGCATCGCTTAGTGGAGCGTGGACTCGCCTTTGTGGCTTGTTCACCGGAGAATAGGGTGAGCCTTTGTGGCATTGGTGGCCTTTGTGGCACCACACCTCTCCAACGTAGACGTACTTCCCGTAACAAGGAAGGAACTACGGGAATACATCCTCGTGTCTCCATTGCGGTGACCTCTATCCTTTACTTGTACCTTTACTTATATTGTTATTGCTAGCTTGCTTGTCACTCTAGGTAAATTCACTTAGTATCACATCTAGAGAATTTACCTTCTTGTCTAGCCTTAACTTGAAAAGAATTAAAATTATTGGGTAGCTCCTATTCACCCCCCCTCTAGTCGCTCATACGATCCTTTCACTTGGTTTTTAGGAGTTGGATGCACGAGTACAGCTCATACTCAGTACAAAATGAGGGCTAGCAAAAGACTGGGAGCGACCAACTAAGAGAGCAATAACGGCCATAATTATGCAAAGCGACAAAGCAACATTAAAAGAAGAATAAGATGGCATCAAAAGTCAAAAACTAAATGATCATAGAGGCTTATGGTGACTTTGTATGAGTCAAACATGTGTAAGCATGCGCCAAGTCAACCCAAATAAAGCATCACGGAGAAAACCAAAATAATGCTTTCTAAATAATAAAAACAACGCATGATTTTTCAAAGGCTCATTAAGCAATCTCAGTCATTTGAGACAAGTCATGCTACAGCAAAACCACTAAGCATACTATCAAAAAGATAGAAAGCACGATATGCAAAAGTCTAGGCCGCAGTCTAAACAAGCTCCTTTTTGTACCACTTTTTGCATAATTTTTTTTCTCTTTTCCAACACCATTCGAACCTTTTTGAAACAACTCTTTTGATGAAAACCAACATAGACCAGAGGTCAAAATACACCTTGATGCAAAGATATAAAATGATCTGAACACAAATCAAGGCGAAAAACGAAAGCTAAGCGCAGTTCTAGAAAAAAGAGAACACTCGTTGAATGATAAGAGTGAAAAACGGAGTGTTCTTGGCAAATGAAAAGCAAGGCAACTTCTCCAAAAGAAATTTGTTGGGGTCCAACCATTTATTGCAGCAAACAAAACTAAACAGAACTGAAAACTAAAAACAACTGACGCTACAAGAAAAACGCATAATGCATGAAGCAATAAAAATATAGTATGTTGAAAGGTGACCTGATTTTTGCCGATGAAGAAGGGGTGCCTCGGGGGCATCCCCATGCTTTGACGCTTGTACCTCTTGGATATTTTTTGGGGTGCGTGGGCATCCCCAAGCTTGAGCTTTTGTCTATTCTTCAACTCATCTCATCATTCTCCAATCCCTACACTGGAAAACTTCCTTCATACAAAACTAAACACAATTCTATTAGCAACATTAGTGTAAGCATAATATTAAATCAACCCCTTTTGCTTCAGGTTTCAACTCAAAACCACCACATATAAAGCATAAACTACTGTAGCAACTTCCCCAAAAGTTCCATGATCAAAAGAACTCAAAAAGAAAGTGATAAAGAGGCAAACACAAATAGTGGCAGAAATCTGTCAAAACAGAACAGCTGACAAAGGTTGAATTTTTAGAGGGTTTTCTGTTGTTCAAATCAAAAAGTGTATAACTAATGAAAGTTTGGATATAACCTGGGGCATATGCACAAGAAATCGCAGGTCAAAAAGATATTCTGTGAATTTTCACACATTTTTACGGTGCAGCACCGAAATCTGTTTCACGACAGCAACATCCCTAAATCTTACCTCACTCAAATTAGAGGCTTCTCTTGGCACAACAACGAAATAAAAATGATAAGGAGCGGTTATTACAGTAGTAATAACTTCCAAGACTCAAATAAAAGAAAAAGAACTGAAAGTAAAACATTGGGTTATCTCCCAAGAGTGCTTTTCTTTAAGGGATTTCTATTTTCGTGCCCTCAGATCGTTAGTTGTACTCAGTTTTCCCCAGCTCGTTAGTTTTTCCTCAGTTTTCCCCAAGCCGTTGTCTGAAACCCTCAGAAGGAGCTCGGACGGAGGATTCCCGTTTAGTTGACCGTTTCCGTGCTGACGTGTGGGGCCGCGTCGTGTGGGGCCGCGTCGCGTGGGGCTGGTAGAAAGGGACCGCGTGGGACAGGACGAGACCGCGTTTGGTTGTACGTGAGAGCTCGGTTCTGTCTCTCTCGGTCCAAATTGGCATTGCCTTTTCAGAGCGCCTTTTCAGAGCGCCTTTTTCCCCTCTCTCTCTGTAACAGTTCTCTCTCTTTTCACCAAATTAGTATCAAATCTAGAGAAGCTTCTATTTCTGTCTTTCTTCAATGATTGTTGCCTTTTGGCCCTCGTTTTTTGCCCAATATGGTAACAAATCTAGTAGCAAATCTAGAAGCTAGTATAGGATAAATTCACAGCAGCATAATAAATCTAGAAAACTAAGTATAATACATAAACTGCATACAGCAGCCAAAAGCAGCCAATAACGATGTTAATGTTCACGACAAACTAAGCTGAAAATAATACAAGACGCAATGTATGCCCAACATGAAGATTAGGATACCCCAGGATGAATGAATCTGTTCTTCATTCATCATATATATCTTCGTCGCTCCCGATTCTGGTCTGAAAGAAATATTCATTGAACTCCTTCCGTCTGCAGTGTGCAGCCAATACATCCTCCAAACGGTATGGCCTTTGTTCATCTTTCAGACCGTACCTTCCTAATCTATCCACACGTCGTGGCCACTCATCCCAGGCGTTCATATCATCAAAGTACTCTCTGATATAACCCAAATCCGCGTAGTAGATGCAGCCAGGTCAAAGTGTCGAGTGCACTCTGGTGTCGACGGAGATACACCGGACATGATGGACGAAGAAGGCACGACTGCCAATGTTATTGACGGCATGGAGAGAGCGGCTCTCAGTGTCCACACGGTACACCAATGTTTGACCTTCATCCAAACGACCGCCCAACAACACAAGCAGCAGATCACCATCTGACTTCACAAGGTAGAACTTGTCATTTCCAAGTTCTGGAAATGAAAAAAGTGTCTCCATGTTGACATTGCTCGCGCCCTGCTCCAACTGGACATTGTTGGTGCACACTAATGTTCCGAACTCCAAATTGTGGTAATGACAAGGTAGAGCTAGTGCATAGAATTCACATTGAACGTGGTAATGCAACGCATAGAATGGTGCTCGATCGTAAATCTTCCTTCTCCCCAATCTTCATCTATACCCTTAGTTGGAGTGCTCTCATCGACCCAAGCAATTTCCGCCGGGTAATATGTGGAAACGAAGCGCATAGTCGGGGACTTCATTACAGTGACTGACTCCAGAATAAAAGATGGCATCTGCGCCTCAAATATAGTGTTCGATGTCTTTGTGAGTGGGTTCAGAAGCCGTATCTTGTGCGGCTGGTTCTTCTGGGCAAGCACGATGACGCCACGACAAAAGTTGACGAAGTAGTATCTAAAATATATTGATGAAGATAACATTCAGCACTAAGATGTTTACGATAGAAAATAAAAGGATTAACTCTATAGATATGGAGGAATTTGAACCTTGCATGAACTTCCGTTAGATCGATGGTGACGTAGCGGGATGTGCGGAGGTGGAGGAAGGAGAACTCAGCGGCGCGTGGCAGGGCGTGCTTTACCATGATCCATTCGTGCAGGTGCACGTCGGGCTCAGGTAAATCTGATCGCCAATTAGTACAAACTTGCCTCAAAGCAGAGTAGGTGTCCACGTACTCCTCGTTCGCCAGTAAGCAGGCGCCGATCTTGTGAAGTGGTCCGTCAGCCCTGAGAGAGGCCCAGTTCACGGAGGTGCCGCGCCTGGATGCGCCGCCCTCGGAGGCGACGGGCTCGGCGGCGACGGCCTCGGATGCGACGGGCTTGGAGGCGACGGGCTCGGGGGCGACGGCCGCCGGCGCATTCTTCTTCTCCATCGCCGGCAGGGGAGCGCGCGTAGGGCGGCTGGGGTTTTTTGGAGAAGGTGATGGGACGTGAGAGGCGTGGTTGCATGCGTGAGTCATAATGACTGTGTGCAGAGGGAGGGAGAGAGGGGCCCTGTACTGGCAAAGTGACGGTTCGTCTCAGCAGTTGACATTTGGTCTCAACACGCGCACCGCGTGGCTAACCGCTGCTCACCGCGACACGCGTCCATGGGACTGCACGTCAGCACCGTTACGTGTACTCAGTTCTACCCTCGAGTCTTACACTGCAAAAATATCTGTACTCAGTTTTCCCCTCGAGTACTAATACTGGCTAGTGCAATATACTCGGTTTTACCCTCAAGTGGCTGGTCAACAGAGAGTCAACAAATGGGATTAAGCTATCTAATTGAGTCATTTCATGCGCAAAAAAATTCAAAAAAATAAAATCATTGTTCCTCCTACTCATGAAGTCTTGTTACACGACCTGCCACGTAGACAATCATATATAAATCAAGTTTTCACACAAATGGCCACTTCTGAAATCACTAGTAGCTATGAAGGTTCGGCTTTCCACTCAAACCCCTTCTCAAAACATCTATACCCAAAACATAGTTTGTCTGAATAAGGCCATAATTTTTACACTCATGTATATTTGAATTGCTAATACTTTGAGGTAGGCCAACCTGGGTTTCATTGTACAAAACATGTGTTTTTCTTTTTCTAAATCTCTTATTTGAATTTCTTAGCCTGTTTACTATTTACTTGCCCTTGTATCCTTGATACTACTCAGTTTTACCCTCTCCCTTCTCACAGAAGCCCAAACTTGGCCTGATTGGTCGAGCTGTTGTCACACGGATCGTGCCCACCTACCGTCGATCCTATGATCTAACGGGCAGGATCGTGCCATCCTCTCTCTATCTGTCGGTGGCAAACTACTACCCCTCTATGTATGCTAAATAACGAGTTGGCCACCGGATTCAACAAGTTTGGTAATCACGAATTTCCACTTCTTGTAGGCATTACTTTTCACGGTAAAATGATAAACTATCACGAATTTCCATTTAGGCATTACTTTTCACGGTAAAATAATAAACTATCACGAATTTCCTTTAGGCATTACTTTTCACGGTGAAATGATAAACTATCACGAATTTCCTTTAGGCATTACTTTTCACGGTAAAATAATAAACTATCACGAATTTCCATTTAGGCATTACTTTTCACGAATTTCCTTTAGGCATTACTTTTCACGGTAAAATAATAAACTATCACGAATTTTCTTTAGGCATTACTTTTCACGGTAAAATAATAAACTATCACGAATTTCCATTTCTTTTAGGCATTACTTTTTTGTTGAGATATAAACACCCACAACGGTCATCTCCTCCTTAATTTCTTATGTAAACCCCACAACGGTCATCTCGCCCTTATAAACCCCCACAACGGCCATCCCTCATGTCAATAGGTTCTGCCTCTCTCTTCTTCGTTTCTGCTTCTCTTCTTCGTTCACATACACTTGATCCATTGTCATGGCTTCCACGTCTCGGACGCCGACCGGAAGGGGAAGGAGAAGGGGAAGGGGAAGGGGAAGGGGAAGGGGAAGGGGAAGGGGAAGGGGAAGGGGCGGCCTGGGTGGTGGATCATCATCATTGCCAGCACCACCGTCAACACTGCCATTGATCATAGAGGAGTTCTTAATCGTCATCTATGAAGACCCTTTGGCCAAGAAGGTACGTACGCGTTCCCACATATATGATGCATGTGATTAATTATGTGCATGTTCCAAAAAGCCTTTAATTTCAAACGATCGGCGCTCGATCTCTTTGCAGGCACTCCCACAAAAGTTTGCGGACTATCTTGACGGCCAGGAGCCCGCAAAGGTATATCTGCGAGTAGCTGACTGCGGTCCTCGTCTCTGGACCGTGGAGGTCCTATTTGACGGACAAGGCCGGATGTACCTCGACAAGGGCTGGGAGAATTTCGCCATCGCGCACGGTGTGGATTTCGGCTACATCCTACACTTCAAATATGAAGGCGATGATGTGCTCACAGTGAAGGTGTTCGACGTAACATTGTGCAGGAAGTACTACTACACGGACGACGAAGATACTGACGATGAAAGCGACGACGACGTGAAGCCATGCATCCATCCCCTTTAGATAAGGGGATTATGACCAAGAATATATATGTAGCTTCATATGCATCGATTTAGAGATCTAGCTATTTTCTATATATTATGCATGTAAAAATAATAGGGAATCGCAATTTCCACCATGATTCGAGCACCACAGCCTCCAAACGATGCCGATGCCGATATCGGCATGGTCAGAACGGCTATGCATGCTCGCCGCCACTGCTAGGTCACCGTCGGGATGCACCCTCAATCCCGTCTCCACATTCGATCACTGACACACCAGAGATACCGCCGAGGCCAATGACGAACGTACATGCTGATGCCAATGCCGAACATGCACGCCGCTGTGGGCACGGCCACGCCGCCCCGCTATGCTGGACGCCACAGACCACCGCGAGGTCTTTCCCTTCGCCACCACACTCCCCTAGCACCCATCTATACACGCCAGAAAGGAGAGACACTAGTTTTCTCTACATTGCTCGCGTTCGTGTCCGATACCGTCAGTCAAAGTGTTGATGTCGTCGTCGATGTTCTGGACCATTTCTTCTCTTCTTTGCATGGTTAAACGCATCTAGGTCATATCTATCTAATGCGTCTGGTCTCGCCTCATGCAGTTCTTTGTGGACGTCGATCTCATCTCGGCACCCCGCAGGCCACCTCCTCCGTGCCATCGCTGTAGAGCTCCGTTTAAAAATCTAATCCTACCCGTGTATTGCCCCTTGTATCAGCGTCATGGCCCCACTTGTCATTCGATATACCGAAGCCCCACTCGTCCGCGTTTTGGTCAGGGATACGGCGATGCTTACAGTCAAACAAAGATGGATGCTCTGACGTGTCTTTGCGGGCTCTACGTGGCCCCACTAGTCAGCAGTTAACGGTCAAAGGTGTTGAACCGTCGGGCAACCGGCCGTTCCAGCACTGGTGACGGTTTCAGCCAAGGGCTTGGACAAAACTGAGGAAAAACTAAGGAGCTGGGGAAAACTGAGTACAACTAAGGACCCGAGGGCACGAAAATAGAAATCCCTTTCTTTAACGCCTTTGAGCTAGACGCAGAAAGTGCAAATCAAGTATTTTCGAAAGAGGCATTAAGATCTACTATAGAAGTCTTCTCAACAATAAACTGAATTGTGTCCAAATGAGTTTTTGAGTATCCCTTGTAATCACGCTTTGGTAAACTACTTTCATCAAAAAGATTTTCAGGATAAATCCAATTAAAATTCTTTCCCAAAGCATCATGAATTCCTACAAGCTTACAAGGTATAGGTACTCTGAAATCTTCATTGGTTGTACCAACAACTTCTACATGCGAGCCAAGCTTATTAAAACGCTTAAAAACTTTCCTAGCTTCAATGGCAACATCTCTAAATTCTCTACGCAAAGTTTCCAAGATAAAACTTTCTTTTTGGGGTCTTCAATATCATGAAGCTTAAGAAACATGTGTTGCATAAAAGGATTAAGGCTAGAAAACCTAGCTTCCAACATGTGAACTAAATAAGCAGAAGCAACTTCATAACTAGGAGCAAGCTCAGCCAAAGACTTTTCCTTAACATCTTTATGCATACTAATATGATTAAAGAACTCCTCGCTGTTACTTTTCCCAATAATAGAACCACTACCTACTGAGAGGTCCTCCAAGACGTACTTAGGAAACAACATAATGAACTAGAAATAAAGAAATAACAACTATAAAGGATACTAATTTTTTTGTGGTTTTGATAAAACGATGCAAGTAAAAATAAAATAAAGCAAAACTTAAACAAAGTAAAGGATGTGCGTGCGAAACTCCCCTTGTAGAAGTCTTCTTTTTCCCCGGCAACGGCGCCAGAAAAATTCTTGCTGCTTGCGGAGGTGTTGATGTAAATCACCGTCCAGTTGGGAACCCCAAGAGGAAGGTATGATGAGCACAACAATAAGTTTTCCCTCAGTAAGAAACCAAGGTTTATCAATCCAGTAGGAAAAAGCCAAACGTCTGAAGGTGATGCCTGCTAGCTTTGCGACAGCTCCGAACAATTTATAAGGCGCCTCGTCCAGGCTTTGCTTTGCAAGCAGCAACGTGGAACCTGCACACAACACAACCAAGTACTTTGCTCCCAACTTACGATGAGGTTGTCAATCTCACCAGTTTGCTGTAAACAAAGGTATGAGCATATCGAGTGGAAAGCAATAGTAGTTTGCGAGAAAGTAAACAATTCGAGTAAATTAAACAGGTGATAGCAATATAAAGGAAATTGGACCGGGGTCCACAGTTCACTAGTGGTGTCTCTCCATAAAATAAATAACAACATGCTGGGTAAACAAATTACAGTTGGGCAATTGATAGAATAAAGATAACGTGCATATGTCGCGAGGATCACTATGAGATTTACTCAAGGCATTACAACAAAATACATAGACCGCCATCCAACTGCATCTATGACTAATAATCCACCCACGGGGAATCATCTGAGGACCTCATGAATATTAAGTTGCAAACAACAGATAACTGCATTAAGCAAAGTGTGTAATGTAAACAAAGCATATGCCCTTGGACATAAGAATGTTGTTTTCTCCCTAGTGGCAACAACACATCTACAACCTTAGAGGTTTCTGTCACTCCCCCGGATTAAATAGAGGCATGAACCCAACTATCGAGCATACATACCCCCTCTTGGAGTCACTAGTATCTACTTGGCCAAGATAGCTACTAACAACGGAGAGCATGCAAGAACATAAACAACATAGAGATCACATAAGATATATGATTCAGCACATCAACTCAACATAACACCAATATTCATCGGATCCCAACAAACACAACATGTAGAATTACATAACGGTGATCCCGATCATGTAAGGCAGCTCACGAGATCTAAACATGAAGCACATGGTAGAGAAGACAACCATCTAGCTACTGCTATGAACCCATAGTACAAGGTAGACTACTCATTCATCGCACCAGAGGCAAGCATGGTGATGAAGAAGACCTCCGGTGGTGATTCCCCTCTCCGACAGGGTGCCGGGAAGAGCTTCTGCACCCTCCCGATCTCGGGTCGATGACGGCGGCGGATCGCGATGTGTTTCTGGAAAACTGATTGGGTACTTAGGTTTTTCCTGTCGGGGGGTCTTTATAGGCAAAGGGGCAGCGTCAGAGGTGGACCAGGGGGTCTCATCCATAGGAGGCGCGGGCCAGGGGCAGGCCGCGCCGCCCTATGGTGAGGCTGGCTCCTGGCTCGGCTCCGTCTCCTCTTCGGTGTTCTGGAAGCTTCGTTCAATATCTAGACGTTCGGCTTTTGTTTCGTCCAATTCCGAGAATATTTCCTGTGTAACTTTTCTGAAACACAAAAACAACAGAAAACGGGGAACTAGCACTGTGGCATCTTGTTAACAGGTTAGTTCCGGAAAATGCATAAAAATGCCACGAAGTGTAACGAAACACTAAGCAAATGGTGTAAAAACAAGCATGGAGCATCAAAAATTATAGATACGTTTGAGACGTATCAGGGTGTTCAGACGATATCCCCGCGAGTGGATTATTAGTCATAGATACAATTGGATGGCGGTGTCGTGGTTTCGTCAACAGATCTGCCATAGGGGTAGGTGTATGGCGGTTTGTGGAAGGGGGTGAACACGGAGGAGCGATCCAGGATGGTGGTAGCACGAGTTTACCCAGCTTCAGATCCCGCAACGGTGGCGAGACCCTACGTGCTGCTATAATTCACTATAAGGCAACAAGTGCTCGGTTACAATGATGAGGTTGGCTGTTTCGCTATGCGATTGGCCGTAAGATTGGTCTGATCTCTTACTTGCCTCAAGGGCTGCTCCACGCCGGGCTTATAAAGGCGCCTGGCGTGGGCTACACGTTGGTACCGGAGCGGATACAACTTGGAATCCTAGACTAAGTCCTGCGCGTACGCTACAAGGTCACCCGCCATGGGCCGTCATGCGGATCCGCCATAAGCTCGCCGCTAGTAGCCCGCCATGGGCCTGTCTCCGGATCCGCCATAAGCGCCTGCGTCCAGTACCGCCGTGCCATCTTCAGCAACTTGGCCGCCCGGTATGGCGAATCCGCCATACCACCCCTGATGGGCCACCCTGGCTTGCTGATTTAGGACTACGTCGCTGGTATACCTATTTGGTATATCCCCAACAGTAGCCCCCAGGGAACTTCAAGATCACCATCTGCATCCGCCATGCCTGTCCTTGATAAGTCATTTCCGCCATAGCTCTTCTTTGCTGGGATGGCGGCTATCTTGATGTTCCTTCTTCCATCTATCAATCCGCCGTAAATAACGGATCAAGCGACGTAGTTATCTTAGCGAGATTTTCGGGATCCAGTGGATCATACCGTTGAAATCCGCCGTAAATTTCGGCACACAGTTCCTTCTAGGGCAAGATTCACCAAGTTACTTTCTTACCCTCGGACACGTGTCGCCAGATTAGGGTTTCTGTGATCAAGATGAACGGTGGTGATGGCGGGCACGAATCTCGAGGCCCGGGGTCTATATATACCCCGGCCTCTCACCCCCGGCCGGTCACCCCTTCATTCACCCCGTCGATCTCTCTCTCCTTAGCGCCGCCACGAGAGCTTCGTGATCTCCGACGAGCCACCGCGGAAGACCTCGCCGCCGGTAGCGTTTTTCGCCGGACCACTTCACCCGACACCATGAACTCCGGATCACCAGCCCGCCATTATTCCGATGCTGAAGAGGAAGATTCTCCTCTGCAACAGTCAGTCCAGGGAGATCTTTCTGGGATGGCGGATTTGGACCCAGAGGACAATATGTCCGAAGCTGAGGAGGAGATGGCGGGTGTAAACCCAGATGACCCCGCAGCGGATGGCGAAGCTGAGGAGGAGGAAACAGAGGGCGAAGAACAGATCCCCCAGAACCTCCATGGGTACTGGCAGAAATCCCATGTTAAGGATTCTGACGTCAAGGCCATGGAAAGCGAGGGCACCGTAGCTCCTCAAGCTGAATCCGGATGGCGGACTGACTTCAAGGCCCCAGTGCCTCTTCCTAACCCCTCCGAGATCGTGATGCTCAAATTCCACGTGGAGAGGGGTCTCAGTATGCCTCCATCTCTTTTCTTCACAAATCTTCTGAAGTACTATGGACTGCAGCTCCACCACATATCACCAAACAGCTTGGTGTCTGTGGCGGGTTATGCAGCTTTGTGCGAACGATACCTCGGGATCCGCCCCAGGGTAGACCTCTTCCAACTCTTTTTCTCCGTGCGTGCCAATTATGAAGACGACGGATCTCTTCGAACCTGCGGAACTATTTGCTTCCTTCCACGCAGGTCGAAAGAATACCCTTTCATTATGCCACTGGACTCCGCCATCGGATGGAGAGGGTCCTGGTTCTACATGGCGGACAAGCCTGCGCCATCTCAAGCCCGCGGCCTTCCTCCATTCAAGAACGTCGCTGCTGAATCCCGCGACACCTGGACAGCTGTCAATGACGAAACCGCCACTCCCTATGTCAAGCTCCTGGCTTGGCGGATTGCCAAGCTATCTGTGGATGGCTTGAAGGGAATCGACACCATCAACTGTTGGATATCCCGGCGAATTCAACCACTGCAACACCACGATCGCCTGATGCATGAGTATACTGGTGCAAATGATGGCATGCGTTGCTCGGATCAGGAGCTTGACCCTAAAGTGGTTGAGAAGCGCATCCGTTCCCTGATGAAGTCTCCCAGGAAGAAACCTTTGAAGTTCGGCATGGCTATGTTCGAGAATGGCACCTGCCCTCCGGTAAATTTCCTTTCTGCCATAATACTGTACAATATCTTTATATTTTATAGGACATAACATTTGTCTTATTACCAGCTCAAATCGCTTGGCTCTGCTCACTTTGCCCATCCCCTTCGCCGCTCCAACCTCAAATCTGCCGCTAAGGAAGAAGTAGTTCATTCTAGCGGAAACAAGGAGGAGATGGCGGGGAATGTTGAAGATACAGCCCATACGACCCAAGAGAAGGCGGTTTCCAAGAAACAGGGCGGTAGCGGGAAAACTCGCGGAGGTGGCGGGAAATCTGCTGATTCCCGTTGTTTCGAAGCTCAACGCAGGGCGGAGCTTGAAACGCCATCCGAGAGTACCGCTACCATCAATCTGCCCAAGTCAAGGTAACCTTTGGACACCCTTTTTTCATTGTTTTACTGCTTTCCATTTCTAATTCCTTTTCTCTTAGAAGAAAGAAGCCAACTATCAAGGAACCGTCCTCCAAGCGAGCCAAGCCCTCCCCTGCGACTATCCCGCTCACCCCTGATGCACCAACTCCCTCCGTTCGTATCGATATTGATATGGAGGATGCTGGTGGTCAGTTTGACCCAATGCCAGAAATCAACCCAACGACTGAAGCTGCAGCTAATGATGTCGTCCAAAGCGAAAAGGCTTCTGGCTCTCAGGGTCAGGTGGCGGATACTCCATCTGGGGGCAGCTTATACTGGAGGCAAAAGCAGCTTGAGGTCGTCAATCTTATTTCGAGCCAGGAAGATGCTAGCAACCAGCTGTCCAGCGGCATTGCCGCTTTTGTTGAGAAAACATCGACTATGAAGAAGGTATGTACTCCCAGTAGCCCCCGAGCGCCATGGCGGATTGCAGACACGATCCGCTATGGGGCTTCAAGAT